>JAMPIV010004290.1:132500-211343 GCA_024509875.1 Oreohelix idahoensis
TAAAATGATTAAATAGAAGTTAAATGTGTAACATTTCAAATAACAAAATTTAATAATCAGTTTAAGTTTAACAGCGTAAAAGAAAGGTTAATTTAAAATAAGGTTTTCATCACTCGGGTGATGGTTTTTGATAAGAAATTCAAGTGGCAGCATTTAAGTTAACTTAGCTGCCAATGATGATTCTAATCCTCCTCCTGATGGGTAGGTTTTCTGTACACTGCTGTCACTCGTCTCTGGTCAAAGTTCAGAAGGCCGCACGTTTCCAGAACTTCAAGGATTAACGGCCAAGCTGGTTCTGCGTCTGTCTATAAGACCCTCTTATGATGGCGTCTCGCACAACGTCAGTTCACGTCTACCTTCACTTGGTTCCAGAGATAGTACTTTCTGCTGGTACCACCAATAACTGGTAATAGAAATATAAACGAAACGCTCTTCTGAGTATGGCGTTTTCCGACACATAGTTATGTGCGCCACCCCCCCCCCCCTCCTATTTTACCATCCCATGTCAGAATTTACCCTCGATGAGAATTAAATTTAATCCCTCGGGATAAAACTTCCTTTACATTTAAACTGAATGGCTTCGTTTACACTAAGTGAAACGCTTTGAAACTGTAAGTATTATTCTTAGAATGTATATCATTCCTTTAATCTTTCCCTCCCTGCTCCATAGGGAACCTGGAACTACTTTATGATTTTTAGTTCTCTTTACGAAATTATCAACAAAGAAATCACTAGCCCGTGCAGTGGTGGTTCATGAATCATCATTCTAGATACTGAGGTTGCCAGCCTCAAATGAATTTGACATCCAATAGCGAGTTTCACACATTAAACTTCACATGGTAATATATACATATATATGTTAGTTCACATGTTAGTAATAAAATATGAAATGTAAATCACAACTTACGCCATTCTTGGCTACAGACGTGTTGCTCAGATGAATAAAAAAGACGAATCGTTCTCTTACATGCGTCTGGGATGTCTTAAATTTTACAATAGATTCCCTCTCTGACTTCGTGTTTCTTCACTTTCCCAGTCCCGGTGTTCCTTATTAAAATGTAGAGATTTCCTGTGCGCTGTAAGTCTTATTTGGTTCTCCAATAAAAGGTCCGGTTAACAAAAGGAATTATGAATCTAGTCTTCACTCTGGCGAGGTCTGATGGTGTCTTGGCGAGCGTGAAATTCACAGTGAAATAAAACTGCGAAAAGGTCAGACTATATTCCAATCCTCCCAAGCGTTATTTGTTATGGAGTTAAATAAACGCTCCAATCATATTCAAACAGGCCGGGTGGGGTACTTTCAAAATATTTCCTATATGGAAAAATCGTGCAAAGGTCACGTCTCCCATATATGGTAATATACTGTCTGATGCCTTTGTGTACAAACTTACAGATCTCTGTCCATCATAATATTGTGACCGTGTTTTTCTGGCGTAATGACTTAGGGATGGTCGCTAGTCACCTGTGTTTCGCCAGACTAATAAAACTGGTTCTATTCAGCACTCCTGCCCAACACAAGCTTAGATAAACAAGCACCGTCTCTTGAAAAGATAGTCAGACAGATTAAGCGATAAAATATTGTCGCTGACCGTCTAATAACCCGGCGTAACTTAACACGTCTTCGTGAAGCGTGAATGCGACACAATAAGATAAGAATTATTCCCGTAGCAAATATTGCCATAGGGGAGTGGCGTGTTAGAGACTTTTTACATGCTATGTCCAGCATAAAGAGTAAAATGTATGAAAGAGCAAAATGAAATGCCAGGAAAAAAAACGATCGGAGAGAAAAATGAAGAAGAAGAAATGATACTGCCTTAGGGCTGGAGGTGTGAGAGATTACACAAAAGGACAGGGACCGACATTTCGTCACAACATCACCATAATACAATGCTATGCACCAACAAATGACAGTGACAAAGAGGACAAGGATGCGTTTTACCAACAATTACAAAAAGAAATGGAATGTACACCAAGGTATGATCTTATCACAGTAATTGTAGATCTCAGTGCAATGGTTCGGACACATAATACATACAATGAGAGAGTAAAAGGAAGACACGATAGCGGAATAGCAAATGAAAATGGGAATAAATAAAAAGACGTTTGTGGCATTAACAACCTTGTCATTGGTGGAACACTTTTTCCACATAAGGAAATCCACAAATTATCGTGGGAGTCACCAAATGGTCATGATGGAAACTAGATCGAAGACATAAGGATCAACGGCAGATGGAGGCATTCTCTGCAAGATGTGAAAGTAAGAAGAGGTGCAGATGTGGGAAGTGATCACCACCTAGTTCTAGCAAAAATAAAGATGAAGATCAGGACTATTGGTCCAGGAATAACAAAAAAAGATTTGACATCAGTAAATTGAAGGACCTCCTTACAAGAAAAGCATTTGTATCTGATATAAACAAACGTTATCAAACTAACAAGAGTCAGGAAGAGACAGCAGTTCAAGATGTTGACCAGAAATTCAACCTCTACACCTCACGGTACAAGGGGAACGACTAAGTAAGACCAGAAATTCATTACAATTTCAACAGTTATATAGAGAAAGCAGCAAAACTTGCTTAGGATTCAAGAAACGGAAGATACAAGATTGGATAACATCAGAAACGTTGAAAACCATTGGAATTAGAAAAGAAATCAAAATAAATAAAATAGAAGCAAAGTCCCATAGGCTAAGGAAATACATAGTTAACAGTACAGTCAGCTGAGCAAGGAAACAAAACGTCAAACCCGAGCTGACAAAAGGAAATTCATAGATAACCTTACAAGTCAGGCAGAAGAAGCAGCACAGAGGAATGAACAAAGCACGGTGCACAGAGTAACAAAAGCGATCAGTGGACAGCGGGGCGCAAACAATATTACACTAGTCAGAGACAAGAACGGAAATCTCATCACCACAGAACAGAAGCAAGAAGCAGGATGGGCAGAACACTTCAGAGAAACACTAAATAAAGCACCTTCAGAGTAACAATTGAAAATTCCAGAGTCTGAAAATGACTTAGATATAAATACAGATATTCCATGTAGGGAAGAAATCATCAAAGCTATCAAAGGGTTGAAGAACGGAAAAGCTCCAGGCCAAGACAACCTAAATGCAGAGCTATTTAAGACAGATCCTGTTTTAGCGGCGGAGCTATTAGAACCACAATTTGCACAAATCTGGCAAGCAGAGACAACACCAGTGGGGTGGAACAAAGGAATAATTGTTACATTGCCAAAGAAACGTAACCTCACTGACTGCAAAAACTGGAGAGGAATTACTCTTCTATCAGTTCCCAGCAAAATATTTTGTAGAATAATTATTCAAAGAGCACTAGACCATAAACTGAGGAAGGAACAAACAGGATTCAGAAGAAACAGACAATATAAATCAAGAAAGCATCGCAACAGTTATTGGGGGCCAAGCCGGGATTTGAACCACAGTTATTGGCGAGCCAAGCCGGGGGATTTGAACCACAGTTAAACATGGGTTTAAAAACACTGTATAAAAACTGTGCCCCCTCAACGGTCAGTGATGAAAATCAAAATGCACCATCATCAAAGCATTGTCCAGGTTGCACATGCCCCAAACACTCTAATAACCCACAGAATAGGAGAGGTAATTATAGAAATTACCGAGGTAATAACAATTTCCATCGTTCTCGCAGTGTTGAACGCACAAACTCAAACTCTACACATAATGGTAACATGGCTGTCGTAAGTCAAAACAATGATAACACCTCTCATGCCAATGCATGTTGTGTAGATTTATCTAATGAGTCAAAATGTACTGAATGTAACACTCTCTTTCAGTCAGATGTGGTATCAAGACTCTTGTGTGGCCATCCTTTTCCTGCATTAGCCTCACGTGATGGAAGAGGCTCATTACATTTTCACAGGGGTTTTGTGAATAACAAACTCGTTTTAGTATTACGTGACACAGGTTGCATTACTGTGGATGTACGTAAGTCTCTGGTTGACCCATCATGCTATACAGGTAGGGAGGTAAAGTGTATTACCGTCGGCGGGTCAGTGGAACACTACCCCAGTGCTGAAGTGTACATAGATACACTTTTTTTCAATGGTAAGGTTCTAGTGTGTCTTTTAATTGATCCAGTCTTCGATTTTATTGTGGGAAACATTGATGGCATAAAAGACTGTTCAAAGGAAGACATCACAGAGTGGAACGCAAACACATGTTATCTGCCTATGCTGTCGCCACCACAGTTAAGTATAATGTCCACACACTGTATAATAATGTAGAATAACTATTTAGTGGTGTATCGTGTCTCTGCAGTGTTACCAGGCATGCTGTAAGGTACTGCTTTCATTCTCCTTACGCAAACCAGTGGCGAATCTGATGGAGGCTCCAGGGGGAGCAAAGGTCAACTCAACCGACGCAGGATTGTATCTAGTGGCCATGTTGATGTAGTGTGAGAGTGGGAAATACGCGAATGGTGTACTGTTCGATGTAGTTGACACTTGATAATGTTTCACTCACACTCTTGTACAAGTCAATGATGTTAGGAACCGCTGTTGACGTTTTTATGCTTTTAATAAGGACGCACACACTTGGACAGCACGGAATACAGTCATGAGTATGTGGACATAGCAAATCATTAGGCAGTAGAATAGTAGTACATTTCATGCAGCATTCAATATTAAATAGTCATTCAATGTTCTGGCGGACTATTGCCATATCCCCTAACTGACTGAACGCATCAGTGGGTATGTGTGTGTGAACATACAAAGAGTTCACTGGACGAACCTTTTCTTTGGCTAAGTTCTCCAGCTGTATATGTTAAGTATTTAGGTAACAAAGTTAAACCACGATAGGGGTTTTAATCTTAATGAGATCTCCGTGCCACTGTCTGAATAATAAGATCCCTGAAATGATGACAGGAATACAAAATGGCTTCCTTCCCTGAGTTTTCGCTCACTCGCCCAGCGGGAGGATAATCATAAGCCAGAGTTAATTCATAACTTGTATATATAAACTTTCCTAGAGTTTCCATACAGTCCCTTAGTCAGAAGGTTGCTTCATAAAGACATAAGCGCTGATGGAACCTGTCATCTTCATCAATCTATATTTCAACGACCAACGATGCTCGAAAATACGATGTTTCATCTAGGTCTAACCATAAGGAGATCATCAAAGGAAAAAAGGGTCTGGCTTTACCTGGAGTCCGAATCTAAACATAATGAAATACATGAGAAGAGTCTCTGACATAACACTGTCGCAGAGACATTCCTTCCTTATGGAAAAATCATCCACAAATCACTTAACCTCTAACAGGACCAGCCCTAGAAACCACACACCCGGCCATTACGACCAGCTTCTTCGGAACTCACTACAACTCTCTAGGACAACGGATACCTCCGCCAGAGTTCGGTATAGTCCGACCTTAGCATACGAAGATATACAATATAGGACTGAATCTTCTTGTACTAGACAAGTAATACATATAAATTCAGGCCATAAACATATTGAACAAGACCAATCTATTTTCTGGCCCTAACAAACGAGAACTGACATGACTTCCATATTCATACGCCGAATCAATATCAAGAGAGATCATCCCTATAATCAAACGTATAAATCAATCATAGTTCCAAAGGTTGTTATTGCCGGGAGTTGTAGTGAGGATAAGCTCTCACTGCAGATAAAATACTTCTATGGCACGCGCCTCAAACAGCCTCTGACAACCAAGTCCAGCTCCCGGCCTTCACGTGTGGCTCAATTTGAGCCCGGCAGAACTGTTTCCAACTGACGGGAGAAGGGGCAAAGGCGAGCGACTGGCGCCTTAAAACCAGCAGCTTCGGGCAGATAGGGCTCGTGATCCTTGGTTGGTAGCTTATCTAAGAGAAGGAACTCTGAATTCAAACCACCGCTGCCTTGCGGGAATATCCATTTATGGAATTGGCTTCGGGAGTAAACCCTGAGGATAAATCCGGAGTCGGAGTCCCTAAGGCAGTCTAATGTCGATTCGACATTATTCTGGCAACTCCTGCGACATGGCTTGTACCAAACTGTATCGGCTACTGCCGTTCCTTTGGATCTACCGGCTGTGTGGAGAGGGGGAACATGCTGCATGGGCAACAGCTTGATCTCCATATAACTGTGCCCAAGCTCGCGCCCTCGAGAGGACACTCCAGCTTCACCCTATAGGTGTCGGCAAAACACGGGAAGTAGCAGTTACCGGTTATAAGCATTTTGCCCAAATTGGCGTAGGGCATGGCGCCAGGGGCTACTTCCGACAGTGGGAGAGGTTCTAGGATCTCACTGGACAGCTACCGCCCGCTTCAAGCTGGGCAGCCCCCCAGTCAATAAGGTGTTGTCCCGCCACTGTCTGCTTTCCCCATTGGGTGCATGGGGATTAGGGTCAAACCCGAACTGTGGACAGAAAATTTTGCACCAAGCAATTATCGAAAAAAATAGAAATAAGCAAACTCTCAGATTGGGATGCTGGAACGTCCGGACTATGTTGACTGGACTATCCGAAAACCTACAGGATGTAAACGATGTAAGGAAGACAGCCATAATTAATGATGAGCTTAAACGACTTCAGGTGGATATAGCTGCACTTCAGGAAACGCGCCTGGCGGGCTCTGGAACGGTGAGCGAGAAGGACTACACATTTTATTGGCAAGGGAAAGATCTTAATAAAGCTAGAGAACACGGAGTAGGTTTTGCGGTAAAAAAATCGCTAACTAAAATGGTTGAACCAGGCGAGAATGGATCAGAACGCCTGTTAACGCTCCGCCTGCAAACTAGCACAGGTCCCATCACCCTTGTCAGTGTGTATGCTCCTACTCTGTACTCTGCCTCAGAAGCTAAAGATGAGTTCTACGAGAATTTAACAGCAATTATCAAAAGCATACCTATACAAGAACAGCTTGTTCTCCTTGGTGACTTTAACGCTAGAGTGGGTGCCGATAATGTTTCATGGCCTTCATGTCTGGGCAGGTTTGGTATTGGCAAGATGAATGAAAATGGACAACGGCTCTTAGAGTGGTGCCTCCACCATGACCTCTGCGTGACCAACACCTACTTTCAGACAAAACCCCAGCATAAGGTGTCATGGAGACACCCACGATCTAAGCACTGGCACCAACTTGACCTGATTCTCGTCAGAAGGCCACTCCTCAGGTCTGTGCTCTCCACGCGCTCGTACCATAGTGCAGACTGTGATACAGATCACTCCTTGGTTTGCTGCAAAATCAGAGCACAACCAAGAAAACTCTATCGTGTCAGACATGAAGGGAAACCACGCATTGATACCAGCAAGATGTCAGACCCTTTCATGATCGCTCAATTCACTGCGACCTTCGAGAAAGTGCTCAGTAGCCCTCAGCATGGTGATACTATTACAGAGAACTGGGAGCATCTACGGAACACCATTCAAAGTACTGCACTTGCCACCTTTGGTAAGAAAACAGCAAAGTCAAATGACTGGTTTGATGCTTCATCAGATGTGATGGCACCTGTCATTGAAGCTAAGCGCAGTGCTATGAATGAGTACAAACGTTCACCGAGTGCCAGAACCCTACAGATCCTAAGGGCCACGAGAAGCAAAGCTCAACAAACTGCTCGACGCTGTGCAAATGACTATTGGCTCCAGCTCAGTGAGAGCATCCAGATCGCAGCGCAAACAGGCAACATTAGACAAATGTATGACGGTATAAAGAAAGCACTTGGCCCCCATAAAAGTAAGATGGCACCGCTAAAAACCATCAGCGGAGAGAAGCTAACCGATAAGGGTAAGCAGATGGAGAGGTGGGTCGAGCACTACTCTGAGCTCTACGCTAGAGACAATACCGTCACGCCTGCAGCCCTTGATGGTGTCAACAGTCTGCCAACTATGGAGGAGCTGGATGCCGAACCAACATTAGAGGAACTCAGCAAGGCCATTGATAGCTTGGCCTCTGGCAAAGCACCAGGCAGTGATGGGATTCCTCCTGATTTAATCAAATGCTGTAAGAGCACGCTATTACATCCCCTGCATAGGATGCTGTGCCAGTGCTGGGAAGAGACAACTATTCCTCAAGACATGCGAGATGCCAAGATTGTAACACTGTATAAAAATAAAGGAGACAGAAGTGATTGCAATAACTACAGAGGCATCTCTCTTCTTAGTATTGTTGGTAAAGTTTTTGCCAAAGTCATCTTAATGCGACTACACAAGTTAGCTGAGCGCATATATCCAGAGGCACAGTGTGGATTCCGAGCTGGCAGATCAACAACAGACATGATCTTCTCTCTCCGCCAGCTTCAGGAAAAATCAAGAGAGCAGAAAAGACCATTATATATCGCCTTTATAGACCTCACAAAAGCATTCGACCTGGTTAGTAGGGATGGACTCTTTAAAATCCTCCTGAAAATAGGCTGCCCTTCTAAAATGCTGGAAATGATAAAGTCATTCCATGACGGCATGAAGGGAACAGTCCAATATGCTGGAAGCACGTCACAGCCCTTTGATATACGAAGTGGCGTTAAACAAGGCTGTGTTCTGGCTCCGACCCTCTTCGGAATCTTCTTTGCCTTACTCTTGAAACATGCATTCAGAGATGCAACTGAAGGAATATGCCTTCACACTAGGTCAGATGGCCGTCTGTTTAATCTTTCAAGGCTGAAGGCAAAAACAAAAATCAGAAGGGTCACTATAAGAGACTTGTTGTTCGCTGATGATGCTGCAGTCATCACTCAAAGCCAACAGGAGCTTCAGAGCTTGATGAATCGCTTCACTAAAGCATGCAAGGACTTTGGCCTCACAATAAGTCTAAAGAAAACGAATGTGCTGAGTCAGGATGTGAGTGCTGCACCAGTTATCACTATCGATAACTATGAATTGGCAGTGGTGCAGCACTTCACATACCTAGGGTCTACCATCAATGACAAACTCTCACTGGATACAGAAATCGACAGCCGCATTGGCAAAGCTGCAGCTACCTTTCCCCGCCTCACATCGCGTGTTTGGGGAAACTCTAAACTCACAATGAAGACCAAAGCTGCGGTATATAATGCCTGCGTCACCAGCACACTCCTATATGGCAGCGAGACCTGGACGACCTATGCTAAGCAAGAAAGAAGGCTCAATACCTTCCATTTGCGGTGTCTACGCCGCATCCTCGGCATCTCGTGGAAAGATAAAGTGACTAATGTCGAGGTGTTGTCACGTGCTGGCCTTCAAAGTATGTATACGCTTCTTAGACAGCACAGACTTCGCTGGCTTGGCCATGTTCGCCGTATGGAAGATGGTCGCATCCCAAAAGATATCTTCTACGGACAATTAGCAGATGGCAAGAGAACAGTTGGGCGACCACAGCTGAGGTTCAAAGATGTGTGCAAGAGAGATATGAGGGCACTGGACATGGATCCAGCAACATGGGAGGATGAAGCTGCTGATCGCACTAAGTGGCGATGCTATTTACGGCGCCACCTCAGATTGGGCGAAGAGAGGCTCACACAAGAAGCAGAGGTGAGGAGAAAACGTCGAAAGGAGCACCAGGAAAATAAGCAGCTGAGGGCTGCCACCTCAGGGGCGCATTCCCATAGTCAGTTATGACTGAAGGGGCTATTATTATTATTATTATTATTATAAATCAATCATGGATTATCTCGCTTTCCCACGGGAAGCATTTTCGTACACAATTAAATACAAATATATATTTTCCCTCTTAAATAGACATATCGTATTTTTGTAATCTGTGCATTCAAAAATATGTATGCAACAGATTACCACACCCCCCGGGGGAAAAAAATGGTACTTTTTTTTTTTGAAATACATCCAGGAGCAACATACAATAGGCTCACAACGCACGAATAACAATGCGCAGATGATAAGCATTCCAAATAAATGTAACGCCTAACGTAAGGCTAAGTCGTCATATGGCACGACAAGTGAGAATATATCTCAGGAACCAGAGAAAGTTTTTCCCTGAGTATAAATATTTCCAGAGAGGTGTCACCAACGCATACTACAATACTGGCAATGCCACAATTTCTACACTAGTTTATCCAAAAATTTCATCTTAGGTATTTTAACATCATGATTATCAAAGACGAAAAAACATCCAAAGATCAGCGGTGAATATACATCAATGAACCGCTAAGTAGTGATACAATCAATATATATGATACATTACTTATGTATACACATTTTAACATAGCACAAAAAAAAACTGTAGCAAAGTTAGACATGTTAGAAATCTCAGGATCTAACAATTAGGAATCATCTGGGCATCTAGACAAAATGTCTGCCATCACATTTTCTGACCCACGGATAGCTCGCACCGAAAAATGAAAAGGCTGAAGAGCAATCGACAATATTATCAGCAGTTATGAGATCATGAAGTAAGGACATAGGACCTCGCGGTTTCGCGCCAAAGACAAGTTCAAAGGGAGAAAATCCTGTATGTTCGTTGGCAACCTCTCTATATGCAAAGAGAGCCGCGGGTAAAACTCTGTCCCAATCCTGAGGATGATCTTCAGTTATCTTACCTAATAGGTTTTTGAGAGTCCTATTCAGACGTTCTACCATCCCATTGGACATAGGATGATAAATACTACTCAGCGATCTCTCTATCTTAAGAGTCGACATTACTTGAGACATAGTATCCGATTTGAGTTGGGTACCATGGTCCGATAATATTTCTGCTGGAAATCCCAGACGAGAAAATATTAACTAAAGAGCATCTGCAATATCAGCAGTAGTTATGCTCTTTAGAGGAACAGCCTCTGGCCAATGTGTGCACATGTCAACACACGTCAAGATAAATTGGTGTCCTCTAGCAGACTTTATTTTAAATGGACCAATGATGTCTATCGCCATTTTTTGAAATGGTCGAATTGGAATATCTGCAGCCTGAATAGGTGCAGTATGGCGTGGACCTTTGGATTTAACTTCTTGACATACCTTACAAGATTGACAATAGATCCGTATGTCCTTGTTCACAAAAGGCCAAACGAAAGACGCAAGAACTCTAGATTTAGTACGGGAAAAACCCATATGCCCAGCACACTGAGAATCATGAGCGTGCTGTAAGATTTTAACTCTCATATTTTTGGGCACTAGAATTTGAGAATGAGCCGACTTAGCGGAGTCTTGTACCATACGCACAAGTACGCCATTCTTCATCTTAATCCAAGATTTACGATTTGTGTCTTTATTCGGATCACCTTTTGTTGCAAGCGTAAAGAATTTTTTAAGAGTAGGATCATCTTCCTGCTGTTTCATAAATGAATCACGAGAAATTTCCAAGGGATCATCTTGGATCTGCGCATCATTATCTTCAGAAGGCGAAGATTGCGGCATATTAAGAGCTTGAGCCCTAGTAACTACTGCATTAGCAGTTTGCATATTCCTATTTTCCCAATCAACAATTTGTTGCGGAGTGCATTCTTTCACTCCATGAATGCGACCGATTATAAGATCAGCGATCGGATTCGGGAGAAGACATGCGTGCACATCTCCTGTAAAGAAGGGAGTAGCAATGTTAACAATGGCAGTAGAGTACTTCTCCAATGTGCCACCAAATGTTACGCATTTGATTACTTTGCCAGTGGCTCGAGAAGGATCTATGAGTGACTGCCTCACTCCAATTGTTGTGCACCCGGAATCGAAAAGAATTGAGACCGGAGTACCATCTACTAGACCTCTATTCAAGACAAGAGCACCTCTTCCATCATGCGCGACTGACGCAGGAAGAGCAGGAAGAGGATGACCACAGCTTAAAGTAGAAACCGTGGTTGGATCGAATAACGTTTTGCATTGGGAGCACTGAGATGCTCTACTAAAATCAAAAGCAGAACATCCTACATTACTAGAGTCTTTCTTATCATTATTTTGATTACCGGCTTCATTGAACTCTTGTTGTGCAGAGTGAGCCTGGTAATTAGATTTACCATGTCTTTTGTGTTGTGATCTACCTCGGTTATAATTGCCTCTGTAATTATTATTTCCTCTGTTATAACCCCTATTTGGGTTTGAATCATAATGTTCATGATCGTAATCATCATACTCATTATAATGAGTATCCCTGTAATGTTGGTTTTGTTGTTTCCATGACGAACTTGGGTAGTTCCTATAGTTACTCCCTTTTCGGAAATTTCTATAATTATGGGCACCCCTGTGTCGAGGACTGTCAGCCCGATTCCAGGTCTTCGAAGAAGAACCCTGATTTGAGTGGTTACCTTGGTTTTGATAACTATTCCAATTAACCTTTTTGTGAGATTTATCTTGAGCTCCTTGGGACTTGTGTGAGTAATTATCATTGTATTGAGTTGCTGACGCAACTGGCATACCCTCTTTAATGTTAGTGTTGCTTAGAATCATGTCAGGGTGTGCCGTGGCATATTGGTCACAATATTCTTCCATTTGTTTTAATGTACCTGGTTTACGCTCATGTAAAAATTCTAGAAATGGTTTATTCACCGAAGACATGATCTTGTCTCTGAGTAATAAATCCGTAAGAGCCTCAAATGTTTTCTGTGTTTTGGATAATTCAATCCAACGTGAAAATGTAAGACGTGCATTTGCAATGAATTCTGAGAATTCTACACCTGTCTCAGGTCTCATCTTTTTAAACAAAAGACGGTAACCTTCCTCTGACAAATGATACTTCCTTATCAAGGCCGACCTGATAACATCATAGTTATCCTTGTCGGCCTCTTCAACCAACCATAACTTATTCAGAGAATCACCTTTTAGATTTTCAGACAACTGATTCACATACTGTGATTTATCTACATTATGAGCTCGACAAGCACGTTCAAATCTAGAAAGCCAGAATGTTATATCGTCACTGGCAGAGTTGAACGCTGGTACATTGACCTTGTAAACAAAGGGTTTACCACTACCATTAGATGCATGATTAACATTACTCATACTTGTCAATTTCAATTTCTCTAACTCAAATTCATGTTCTCTTATAGCTTTTCTCTCTTCAGCTTCTCTGTCTAATCTTTTCTGTTCAGCAGCAGCAGCAGCAGCAGCTTCTCTGTCTAGTCTTTTTGCTCAACAGCAGCAGCAGCTTCTCTGTCTAGTCTTTTTTGCTCAACAGCAGCAGCAGCTTCTCTGTCTAGTCTTTTTTGCTCTGCCTCAAATCTCCTTTCTTCCACTTGCATCTGCAATTTCTTTTGTTCAGCAGCAGCATCAGCTTCTCTGTCTAGTCTTTTTTGTTCAGCAGCAGCTTTTTTCTCCTCTGCAGCAGCTTTTCTTTCCTCAGCAGCAGCTTTTCTTTCCTCAGCAGCTAATGCTTTGTCATATTGAGCAACTGCCCATTCTTCTAAGTCTTTACCAGTCTTATCAAGGGATTTCCCTTGTGCAATAAAGTAATCTAATGTAGACATCCTGTCTAATGAAATAGTAATCTGAAAAAGTAAATAAATTACCTTGTCCCACTTAAATGGGAGGCAAGTCTATACTATAGACTTGTATAGTCACTTCACTCTATTTTACTCTCTTAGTATTATTCAAAGACTTTGTACCAACCTCACTGGGAAGAAGTCTCTAGATAAGTATCACTTTACCACAACACTGTGTGAAACAAGTCTCCAATAAAGAGCTTGTATAATCACCTTTATAATCTAAGTACTCTATAGTATCAATAATAATAATAATAATAAATTCTTTAAGCGCCAAACACGGCGCATAAGGCAGAAACCAGTGCTCTCCAGGTTGTTCGTTGTGACGCCACTCCTCTTAGCTCTTGCACATTATTTAGGCCCAACGTTCTTCCTTCTCTTATTATTGTTCTTCTGAGTGTTTCTTTTGGTCTTCCTTTTTTCCGCTTGCCCTCAGGAACCCAAGTGAGCGCCTGTAGTGGTATTCTGTTGTTTTGCATTCGTAGGACATGACCGATATACGACCATCGTCTTTTCCTTATATAGTCGGAGACATATTTCTGCCTAGAGTCTTCTCTTATTTGTCGATTAGTCTTGAATTCTTTCCAACTGATGTTCATGAGTTTTCTAAGACATTTGTTCTCGAATGTATTCAACTTGTTCTCCAATGATTTTGTTATTTTCCAACTCTCACAGCCGTATGTTAACACTGAGATAACATATTTGAATTAAACAGACGAAGCTTGGTATGTTATATTCAATGATCGTAATTTCCAAATGTTAGATAATCTATTGAAGGCGCTAGCTGCCAAAGCAATTCTAGTATGGATTTCTCTTGTTGTGTCACCATCCTGAGTCATTTTACTGCCTAAATAATTGAAACTTTCAACTTTCTGTAGTTTTTTCCCCGTTCAAGATGATATCAAAGGTCTCGATAGAAAAGTTCATAGCTTTAGTTTTAGAGGCATTTATTTGGAGACCTATTTTAACCGAGAGATGACACAAATTATTTATTGCTTCTTGGGATTGTCTTGGTGTTGAACTTAAGAATACTACATTATCTGCGAAATCCAGGTCCCCCAGGAATTTTCCATTTGTCCATTTTATACCCAATTGTTCATTGTGGGTATAGTTTCTCATAACCCAATCAATAGCTATTCCAAAAAGTAGTGGTGACATAATACAGTATCAATAGTGTATGATTATATATATATTTCCAAGTAATGCAACCACAAGTTTATAATAAGTTGAATAATCAGCTCACAATCACAATCTCTGTGTGAGACAAACCTTATATGGTTATCTTGTTTATAATATAACAAATGATAACCTGAGTACCTGTGGAAACAATATCTGTATAACCCAATCACTGTGGGAGACAAGCCTTACAAAGGTCTTGTATACTTCCTTAATGTAATCAATGATCACTTGAGTAGCTGTGGAAAATAATATTTTCTATCCCAATCACTGTGGGAGACAAGCCTTACAAGGTCTTGTACACTTTCTTTTATAACAATAATAATCATAAAGTACTGATCTGTACTATAATGTAAGTGTGTTCAACTATACCTCATATATCATCTGTCAACAAGGACAAACAAGAAAAGACAATATGAAAACAATTGCAGAAATCAAATTAAATTAAATAGGAAACTAAAGTAAACAGTCACAGAATCTGTGATGATAACTGCAATAGAACTAAACAAAACAAATGACGCTACAGTGTATAGATATAAATTGTGAATAGAACTGAAAGATAGCAAAGGGTAGGCCTACAAATACAAACAAAACTAAAGAACAGAAAAAATATTACAAAAACAAATATGAACACAGTCATCACAGCTAACAGAAATAGCAAATTGTTGCTAACAAATTTCCAATTAAGAAAATTTGTACCTATGGAACACTAGTACCAGACCAATGTCACTCGGTATACCTTGTACTAGTCACACAGAACATAAACTAATTTAATACATAACAAATAACATGTAAACATAAATAGCATAAATGCATATATAATATGATTAAATAATTAGAATGTGTTGCAGGTGGAGTGTTGCAAAGAATGTGTTCTAGAGAAGGCTTATCTTTTATTCAAAATAATTTTTCACTTTTAATAAGTTATTAAATTATTGAATTAACTTATTACAATGTTCAATTTCTTTGAGCATATGAAGCTCCACCGATGAAATATGCACTTCTCTGTCTATCAACATTGCTCTTCTACTTCAGAAGGATAAACAATCACTACAAGTTAGAACACTGTTTGACTGCGCAAAATGTCAACAAGTGCTGACCCAGATACCGTTACACTTGTCAGAACAGGTCAAGCTGACATCGACTGTATAGTTGGTCTATTGGTGTTGATGTGTGTCACATTTGGCCAAAATAAATGTTCTTGAAACACTAGGTGACTTCCACTTTCAAGACTGCGAAGGCTGGACCCAGGAAACTGGCCTACCACTGTAGAATAATGTAGAATAACTATTTAGTGGTGTATCGTGTCTCTGCAGTGTTACCAGGCATGCTGTAAGGTACTGCTTTCATTCTCCTTACGCAAACCAGTGGCGAATCTGATGGAGGCTCCAGGGGGAGCAAAGGTCAACTCAACCGACGCAGGATTGTATCTAGTGGCCATGTTGATGTAGTGTGAGAGTGGGAAATACGCGAATGGTGTACTGTTCGATGTAGTTGACACTTGATAATGTTTCACTCACACTCTTGTACAAGTCAATGATGTTAGGAACCGCTGTTGACGTTTTTATGCTTTTAATAAGGACGCACACACTTGGACAGCACGGAATACAGTCATGAGTATGTTGACATAGCAAATCATTAGGCAGTAGAATAGTAGTACATTTCATGCAGCATTCAATATTAAATAGTCATTCAATGTTCTGGCGGACTATTGCCATATCCCCTAACTGACTGAACGCATCAGTGGGTATGTGTGTGTGAACATACAAAGAGTTCACTGGACGAACCTTTTCTTTGGCTAAGTTCTCCAGCTGTATATGTTAAGTATTTAGGTAACAAAGTTAAACCACGATAGGGGTTTTAATCTTAATGAGATCTCCGTGCCACTGTCTGAATAATAAGATTCCTGATCCGTTCTCTGGACAGTGATCCATAATGATGACCGGAATACAAAATGGCTTCCTTCCCTGAGTTTTCGCTCACTCGCCCAGCGGGAGGATAATCATAAGCCAGAGTTAATTCATAACTTGTATATATAAACTTTCCTAGAGTTTCCATACAGTCCCTTAGTCAGAAGGTTGCTTCATAAAGACATAAGCGCTGATGGAACCTGTCATCTTCATCAATCTATATTTCAACGACCAACGATGCTCGAAAATACGATGTTTCATCTAGGTCTAACCATAAGGAGATCATCAAAGGAAAAAGGGTCTGGCTTTACCTGGAGTCCGAATCTAAACATAATGAAATACATGAGAAGAGTCTCTGACATAACACTCTCGCAGAGACATTCCTTCCTTATGGAAAAATCATCCACAAATCACTTAACCTCTAACAGGACCAGCCCTAGAAAACACACACCCGGCCATTACGACCAGCTTCTTCGGAACTCACTACAACTCTCTAGGACAACGGATACCTCCGCCAGAGTTCGGTATAGTCCGACCTTAGCATACGAAGATATACAATATAGGACTGAATCTTCTTGTACTAGACAAGTAATACATATAAATTCAGGCCATAAACATATTGAACAAGACCAATCTATTTTCTGGCCCTAACAAACGAGAACTGACATGACTTCCATATTCATACGCCGAATCAATATCAAGAGAATCATCCCTATAATCAAACTTATAAATCAATCATGGATTATCTCGCTTTCCCACGGGAAGCATTTTCGTACACAATTAAATACAAATATATATTTTCCCTCTTAAATAGACATATCGTATTTTTGTAATCTGTGCATTCAAAAATATGTATGCAACACTCACAGACTAAGGAGCTGTTGGAGAAGGAAGGAGAGCACTACAACCCTTTTATACTCCAAACTATTGTTGAACAGGAACAACATGTTGGGACGAAAGAAGAGGAAATAGAAACTGACAGTGAAAGTCCCACGATGAAAAAAACATCACATTCTCAGGCATAAATAAATGATGAATGCCTAAAGGAGAATGAGGAGGTTGATGATGAGCGACATATCACTTTCATCAATAAAAACTCAGTTACAGTCAGGAAAAGGATTGATGTACAGGATCACGATTTGCTAAAATGCTCAGGGCAAACGTAAAGATGCGGCCATTAGTTTTGCTTGGGTGCACGGTTGCTATAATATATGGTTTTATTTTTCCAGCATTAGGTTACAAAGAAATTAACAAAACATTTGAGTTCAAATTTCAGATGTTGTTGGACAGGGAATTATTCTGGTGTATACTAGTTGTGGCACTAGGAGTCCTAGCAGTCCTGACTAAACTGTTTCAGTATGCAGTGTCTGGGGAAAATTTAACAGCTCGATTAAGACAGAATAACTGCAAAAATATCCTCAGACATGAGATTGAATATTTTAATAACCTTACTCACTCCACAGAAGCCTCTGTTCGCCTTTGTGGTAATAATTATGCACGTGAGATGGTTGACCTTGAGAATGAGGCTTCTTTTCATAACCACTGTCTTGATGTTAGATGGTTACATCATTCAGCACCACGCAAATAGTAGTGCGTTTTCTCGGGTGCATTTGTTTCCAGTTGTTCTCTACATTTCAAGTCTAGTTTATCTCAGCTATTGGTGCTTACTTAATGATGTCTCAGAAGACTTGTTTTCTCAACGGCTGTTTCCTTCAGTTTCATATTTTATAGACTTTGATCTTTTGTCGTATTATTTTGCTCTTCTAAAATCCAGATCTGATTTGGGAAAATTTCATTTAGGGACATAAATTTGGTCATGGTTTCCTTAAACCTGAAGATACTATTCTGAATCTTGCTATTCCTAAGACCAAAAAAAAACAAGTCCGTAGCTTATTGGACTCATATATTTCTATCGCATATTTATGCCAAACTTTTCATCCCTTACCTCAGTTTTGATTTCGTTACTCAAGAAGAGCTCTCCTAATAAAATTGTTTGGAGCCAGATTTGTGATGATACTTTAAATCATATTAAAGCATATTTTTCTAATGCACCAATTTTAAAATTGCCTGATCCTCGCTTACCTTTCATCCTCAGAAATGACGCATCACAATATGGAATAGGAGGCTCCCTAATGCAAGTACGTGAACAGAGTACATCCAGTACTGTATATATGTCGTAAACTGTCCAGTACTGAGGCAAAGTATCCCATAGTTGAAATGGAGTTACTGGCAATAGTCTGGTGCGTCTCAAAACTGCAGCGATTCTTGATGGGAGCACACTTTACGATAGAGATTGATCAGAAAGCACTATCTTTCCTACAGAAGGCCAATTTGAAGAATCAGCGCGTGGCACGATACGCGATAAATTTGCAGCATTATCATTACGACATTAGACCCATAAAAGGAGAAAAGACTGTTCTGGAGGATGCTTTGTCCCGCTGCACCAATCGATAGGACTGTAATGACAGGATATTTTAGAGTCATATATGAATTTGGTTCCTATACGTTGATACTTGGACATCACACAGTAACACTAGTGCATTACAACATTTTTCATGAATTGTGTTGGAAACACCATTACTTGTGCACCAAAGACATTCGCTGCTTATTTGCAAATGGACGCTGTTTCCACAACAGTCGCTTGAACTAATGTACATTAATATGAATTTTATTCACACTTTCGTGCTAATATGATCTGTTAAAGGGAAATATCTTAAGACGTGACTGGTGGAAAAAAAGGGAAATAACAAGGACAACATTATGACATTCATATCAATGATATACATGGTCTAAGTGCAAACAAAAGTGACTTTCTTCGAATTTCAGTGGACAAATATAGTCGTTGGAAAATTAATATTGTATGCGCTATCTTTTAATTAACCTTTAAGTTACACTATTATTAGTGGGACACTTCTGATACATTATCATTAACGACATTTGTGTTAGTCAACGCAACACATTAACTGCTAAAACATTATTCATTTGATCACAGTTACAAATTTCAATTTAGAACATGGTTCATTTTCGGTCTATTTGTTCAGTTTGATGATGGTTAACATTCGTACGGATTTGAATATCTCATTGAATATAATGAACTGTTTTTAGGACCAGTTCTAGATATAATTAAGTTGTGCACCTCGATTGACAGTGGAAATACTAACTGATTTCATTTAATTACCTGTCGTCGATAGAACACTGAGCACTTTTTATGGGACTATAAGATTGACATTTCTTTAATTCATCCCTATGGTCTCTACTACTTGAATGAAAAATTTCATTACAATTTAATTAATTCCTTTATTGATAACACCGTCATTCAATGCATGCAAATCACATTGCTCTTACTTAACATTTGTTACTTAATATTCATCAGTACAATACTTTTATTATCAAACTGATATTTAGACACATTATTCGGGACTTTGACATGACTTTCACATGACGAAGGGCGGTTGATAGTTATTAGATATTATTTTAAAGCATACAATACTGTCGCAACGTGAAGTTGGCAAGGGTGCTGTACGACATGACAGCAACCCCACAAGTTGTGTTAAAGTGCCTTAGCATGACGTAGACAAGGGTGCTGTACGACATGCCAGTAGCACCACTTGTTTTGTTAAATTGCCTACACCTACATGACTATGCGCGGTATCTGTTAATGTATTCTTGCACTTTTCTTCTTGGGAACAATGTTATCTTTCTTATAAAGGGGTGGAAAGGGGGGGGGGGAGAGTAATATATATGTTACATCTTCTTTTGCGCACCACGACGTGTTCACGTATGTGAATCGCTGTTGTGCTCAAACGGAGTTGTTAGTGAACAGAACGACTCCGCATTAAACAATGACGTCATGTAATTTACGCAAGCAGACGCGTGTAGAGATGCAGAAGTGAGCATCGTCTGCTAGGGAGCTTTTTGGAATATGTTCTTGAAGTGTTAAGACGTGTTTTGTCGAGCTCCATGATCCAGCATGCTTGTCCGCTGATCTACTCTCATTTTCTAGGATGTCGGCATTAGGATTCAATGCCCGAGAAGTGTTTATGTCAGGAGAGTATTTCTAAATTACTACTTCGTTACATTTTGAACATGTCGCGCTAATCGACTGTATCGTGGATATCTGACAGGCTGACTGATTTGTTACATTGGTGTGGATAGACGTGTAGGCCTTATGTAAATGGCCAGTTGACAGTGATCATATTTTCATCATCACATCTTAGTGGAGCTCGTCATTGTATCATTAAACTGTGTCTGTGGTAGCAAGAGAGACTTGTCTAATTTATAAGTTGATGTTGGCGTTTGCTTTGGAAATTATTTGGCCCAAAGTACAACTACTATCATATTATCAATAGCAATCATGAAAGCATCGCAACACTTATGGAATACGTAAGTGCATAGTCTCCATCATTAAAAGCATTATGCTAATGTCACATGCAGTGTTGGGCAGATCAACGTAACTTTTAAATTGAAAGCAGGAATGCAGCAGGGATGCCCCTTATCAACCACTTTGTTTTTAACTGTCATAGACTGGGTGATGTGCCACACAACAGCAGATGCCCCTTGAGGAATAACATGGACAGCATTCTCTACGCTGAAGAATCTAGAATAGTATCACGGGATTTGCCTCCCCTTTGCTTTACAGTAGTGGTTCACCAGTGGCCAAAACTCATCTAAAATGGATCTTCAAAGGTGTCTACCTTTGCACAAGATTACTCTTGGCAGAGTTGTAGATAGAAGGATAATGATGCTTCTATCTCAAGGGTCATACATGCGCTCTCTTATCTATAAGAACTGAATCAACTATGAATTTGTAAAATAACATATAACAAATTTAATAATCAATTAGTCTTTAACAAATTTAAATAAATATGGATGAAAGTGACTTTAGAGGGTTTTAAAAATTGTCTTCACTGAGACTTAATTGGGGACTGTTGGTTATTGTCCGTTGCTTGCGCCTGTTACAAAAAACTTAACTGGCTGAGTACTGCAATGGGTCGTTGTCAGGTCTTTTGTGATGAGGACTCTTCTCTAGAGGCGTCTAGATGAACTTCACTCCTAATGTCAAGGTGGGTGTCTTCACAACGTGTCCACTGTAGGTAGTTGGTGTCGACCCCAGCTTTTGAATCACAAGATAGTGGCGAAGACTCTTACTTCAGACTGGTCTCTTGTAAGTGTAACTTCGTACCACGAACAGTAATGTAGTCTCGTACCACGAACTTTAGGAAAAATAAAAGAACAAATGCCTCTGCTAAGTACATTTGTGGGCTGAAGATTAACAGGCGCATTGTCTCGCTGTCCACCCACCAATGTTAGCCTCTCTGAATAATTATTCTCCCTGAGTATACATAGGATAACTCAGGGAATATGATTAGAAATCACCGTTATTCTTCTGGTTACTTAAATGGGGAAAATGTGTCTGGACAGCGCGAGTGCAATGATTTGCCTGAACTAACATTATAAAAGTACACATATCTCACAAAATGATACTATACACCCTAGGCACATGTGAGGTAATCATCTCACTGCTCCGTTCGGAGTCTGGGGTCGCTTCTGCTTTCGCTTTCCTGAGCGAACTAGCATAAAGCAAACACCAGTGCTTGCTGTAGTGGTTTATGAACATACTATTTTCATATGTTGAGGTTGCCAGCCTCCTATGACTGGTATAACCACTTAGCAAGTACAGACATGTCACAATTCACATTTTAAACTATATGATTACACTCACCCCAAATGGGATATACAATCTCCTGGCACAGTAGAATGGACACAGCAACGTTGATTTGATGCTTCGAACACTCGGTCTGGGGTAGTGTCAGAATCCCTCTTATGACTTGTGTTTCTGATTCCTTAAGTTTCCAGTCTTTGTATTTAAAATTGCGGGTTCTCTTTTAAGTTATAAAGACGCCCAAATACTTCGATCTGTCACTTTTAATTTTGGAATTCTTTGTCCGATCCTTCTCTCTGGCTACTGGGAGTTGTTACTTGACGTTGTTGAAAATGCAGTCTGATTTGTGTCTCCGATTTCGCTAGATTATATTTCCCTTTCTCAGTCCACGTCCCAGATGGTATTTCCGGCCAGCTTTCCAATGAGAACAAAAGTTTATTTTAGGCTCTCGATTTTATTGTCAGTCTAGAACTCGATTTAGACCAATCCCACGCGTGTTTTAAAATATCAATTTGTCTCTTTAGAACTATGTGGGTCGGGAACTTATGTTGGCTAATGCCTTTTACATATCCCCAGACGGGTTTATCTGTTTTAAAATATCGGAGCGCTTACATATTATTACCTGTGTTTACGTAAATCTCCCAGACGGATTTCGCAGCCTGACAATCTTGCTTTCTTTAAATCGATCGTGCGATACCACCTTATAACAAAAATGACCGTCTCTTTCAAAGGTAGCCAGACGACTTAAGCGATAGAAGTATTATCCGCTGCTCTGTCTAATTAGCCTGGTAATACTACGAATCACCTGGTGAAACGAAAACAAGTCTAGGGAGTGGTCAGAGCAAAAAATGCAAGTGCATAAAATATGCCAAATAATAGGACAAGGAGGAAGGAAGAAAAGGTCGGAAAAGCACACGTCAAAACGTTTTTACAAATAGGCAGATGTCATTGCCATATTCACACACTCACATCAACACATCCAAGAAAAAACAGATAGTGTGAATAAACATAACCAACAGGTGGGACATTAATTTCAAGAAGACAGAAATCATAATACTAAATGTAAGAAATCTTGCACCTATAAAAATAAGGACCAAGAGCTGGAAAATACGATCACATTTACATACTCAAAAAGCATAATAGCACCAGATGGCGGAACAAGCAAAGACATCAATAGCCAGAATCACCTCTCCAACCTAAACAACATCTCGAGATTCTCCCAGTATAGTAAAAACACTAAATTAAAAATATATGAGAGCTGCATAATGTCTGTACTTCTGTACGGGGCAGAATGCTGGAGAGTAACAGAAAAGGAAATGTTCAAATTGTCGTCCTTCCACACAACCTGCCTAAACCAAATTCTTCGAATTTTCTGGCGGAACACCATCACCAACCAAGAACTGCTAACTCGGAGCCACCAAGAAGACATACGCACCATTATAGCGGGTAGTCACTGGAAATGGGTTGGCCACATAATCATAAGAGACCCTGACCCCGTCACCAGAACTGCCATACTATGGATTCCAAAAGGAAAGTGAAAGCAAGGATGGCCAAAAGTGACCTGGCGGAGAACTGTGAAAGCGGAGATGCTAAGCATGAACCAGAGCTGGGGCACCACACGAAGGATGGTTGTCGACCGAGCAAAGTGGAGACAGTTTGTTGCTGCCTTACAAGACGCCACTAGGCGTGATGGCCACTGATTGCTTTGGCAGTCAGCGACCAAGGACCAAAGTGGAGACAGTTTGTTGCTGCCTTACAAGACGCCACTAGGCGCGATGGCCACTGATTGCTTTGGCAGTCAACGACCAAGGACCAAAGTGGAGACAGTTTGTTGCTGCCTTACAAGACGCCACTAGGCGTGATGGCCACTGATTGCTTTGGCAGTCAGCGACCAAGGACCAAAGTGGAGACAGTTTGTTGTTGCCTTACTGTAAAGTGCAATCTTTACTATCTTGTAATATGATACATTTATATACTTATTATGTTCGCAAATATTTTGTAAACAAAGTATTTCCTTTTTAAGTGCTTAAGGAGAAGTCATTTTTGAGTTACTTCCCTTGAAAGTAGTTCCGTCATCTTCGATCGGACTCCGCGGACGAGTCTAGGCCTACTGCGATTTATTCTTTGCCTGGGTAGGAATAGATTGTTCTTGCTTCAGTATATCTATGGCCTGAATTTATACGTAGTGTTTGTATGAGTAGGACGAGTCTGTCTTATATATGGATATCTTTACATTTCTAAGTCGAACTATGTTGGTTGTCGCTAGAAAAGGTCAAAGGCTATGCAGCGGAAGTATCGCTAGCAAGGGGGTGATTCATGGCTGCCATCCTGTCGAGATGTCGAGTTTTGTTGTAGCCGGCCTATCGCCGAAAAAGTGATCTATAAGTAGATGGGGAAAAGTGATAGTCATTTAGACATGTTGTATGTACTTTACCCCAGTGTTTATTCTCTTTTGCCAAGGAATGGCAAAGTTATATTTCGCATAGAAAGGTAAAACCACAATTTATTATGAACTTGGGCTTCGCCATCGTTGTCGATAAGCAGATGCACAGTGGTACTTTTGAAAAGAATATTTATTCAAAGGAAGGTGACATTCCTATGTATCAGCACTAGATTGTATGATATTATTCAATTACCTCTATGAGAGAAGCTATGAAGAAATGAGGACATTTAACGAATGACCAATTTTGGTCTGTATCCAATAGTGAGTGAAGCTCACGAGAGAAGCACAGCCATGTTGAAATTCATATACTTTGTATTTATCGAGTGAGAAAAAGGGATGCCTGTACTATCGCTCGATGAACCAAGAGATCACTGCTACATGTGAGAACCCATGTCTGGGATTCCTATATCTTTATGGAAAATATATATATTGAACTTTACGTGAAGGGATATTCGCTAGACGAGGTTAGGTCTAGGAGCCTTCCTATATATTGGTTATGGTCTGACGTGCCCAGTCAGTAAAGCCAGATGATTTACATGATGGAACTCTGAATGCTTATTTACGAATGCTCCATTATGATATTTGCCAAGCATGAATGCTAACTTAAGATGATATTCCTGTGATCAACATTATGCTGTCTATGTCGACATTTGTTCCTGTAACCATACACGTACTGTCCAAGTGTGCGTCTCATTAAATGTTATAAAAAGACCACCGTAGTTCCAGTACTTCTTGAATTCGAACAGTATGAGTATGAGTGATGTACTACCAACCTGTCAACTCTATCGAATCATTCTACCATTCGCGTACTGACATTCAGATACACACTCATTGTCTACACTCACATTCTTGTCGGAGCCTCATCACGTTCCAGGACAAGATGACCGGTATGACCAAAACTGTGCTGGGTTTAATGAGTTGACAATCGTTACACTTTACTACACCAGTCCCAACATCTACATTTATCAACTGGTGGACATTCACGTCATTTAACAAATAAAGCGTGATTCAACAACTAGTAGCCAGTATGAGTTAACAACTACACAGAGTTTAACACTTACACGACGCCACTAGGCGTGATGGCCGCTGATTGCTTTGGCAGTCAGCGACCAAGGACCAAAGAAGAAGAAGGAGATGTCTACTTTTATATTTCTCACGAGTGCCTAAAACATACGTTTATGAATGTTATTTATTTAATCTAATCCAGTTCGTGTAAACAGAACAGAATACAATCAACCGAGGGATTGATCACGACAGGATTGATTGAAAAAAAACTTGACTGTAATGTAAACACAAATTTGTAATGCGCCTTAATGAGACAAAGGGCAAAGAAAATTGCCTACGTTATTGTCAAAATAACTTCTTCAGGGATAAACGAACAAAAACATACCAAAAAGGAAGGGAGAAATATGTTAAATAAATGAAAAGATTAAAATAAAAAGAAAATACAGCACGTATTTGGAAGTGGTTGAGGTTGCTCAAAATGAACAAAATTACCCCTCGCCGGAAAAGAAAATATATTAGTTGATTGAAAAATAACATAACTGATTACAGCCAAATACATTTCAGCTGAATTCGTGACACTTTAAAAAAAGTTCCCACTTCCTACCAATTTACTCTTGTTAATCCACCGAGCAAGATATACATCTGATGTTTTGTCTACCATCCAAATGTAGAGCAAGGCACGGTTATTTGAGATCAACAAAAATAAATATATCTAAAATATATGTATATTAGATACATATACTCCAAATCACCGAAATAGCCATACACTATTCCGTGTTACAAATTAAAGCTGTCATCCGTAGAAGATATCCTAATACGGCAAATGGGGAGTCATTGATCGGACACTGACGAACCTCGAGAAAAGAGACATCATTTATATCTAATCCATGATAAACGGGTTAGATGTCAAAACGAGAAACGCTAAAAATGAAATACTTGGTAGATACCAGCTATTACCGCCCCAGTTAAGATTCTGGAACAGTGATGGAAGGTAGAATTTGCTGTCTACATGCGAGCTGGACCGTAATGAGCTCCGCAATTTACCAGTGTTTTTTTTTTTTTTTTTTTTTTTTTAAACAGCAAGTCGATATTATACAGAGATGAAAATGAGAAGGAGAACGTGGAAGGAACTTGAGATGATGGCACGTGACAGGAGGACTTGGCATGTGTTTGTTGAAGGCCTATGCTCTTTTGGGAGTGGAGGGTTATGAATGAATGAAGTCGATATTATGATTTCTGACCATAGCTTGATTGATGTGTCTTTGCCCTGAATCTAGAAATTCGTTTTGTTAATTCCTCTATTATAGAGAAAATATATAACACATGTGGAAAGAGGAGATTGGCGGAGAGAGAGGGTGTATCAGGTGAATTGTAGATCACGTATATGAGAGGAGAGTTTGTTACCGGAGTGTATTGCTGGTGTCAGAGTAAACGACCAATCGTCGTCAACGGGCAACTTCTGACACAAAATATGCTAACAAGTTGAACATCCCTCACTTCTAAATTTCATCTTCAGTATTCTCCTCTGTACGTGAGCTTTTTAATTAGGCACCTAACGATTATCTGATGATAAATTTTTGTTTCTGGTTTCTAGTTTATAAAGCATAGTTTCTTAACCTGAGGTTCAGGGACCAATTGGATGACAATGAATCGATTCTAGGAAGTCCGTGTACATAAACTAACATTTAAAATGTAAAGTTTTTTGTTATGCCTTTGTGTACAATTTCTGTTTTGTTTTTTTCATGGGGTCCATAGCCTTCATCGGACAATCAAAGGGGCCCATGCCACAGAAAAGACACCTTCATAAAGAGGGTCTTTTACTTTCACAAGTTGGTGCTTTCTGTAAGGGACCTGCTGCAATGTTGGCTGTATGCTGGAATAGGAAAGAAACAGAAGAAGAAAAACATTTACTTGTAGGAAAGAAATGTAAACTGAATACGAAAAGGAAGAAGAAAAATAAGAAGACGAAGAAGAAGAAGATGATGATGATGATGAAGAAGAAGAAAAAGAAGATGAAGAAGAAAAGAAGATGAAAGAAAAAAGAAGAAGATGAACGATGTGGATACATTACTGCGTGCCTTACCTGAATTAGAATTAAGATACAGGTCATCACAATCTGCGACTTAGGACTAATGAAAGGCGGTCGTTTGGCTGAGCGTCGGGCGCTCTCGAATATTCTTGATATCCGATTTGTCTTTATAAGCAGCGATGAGTAGACGATGCTGAAACCAAATCCTACCCCGAATCTCTGGAAGCCGCACAGGACAGTGGAAGGCGGGGCTATCAAGATGAAAGTCATGAAGTAGCAGAAGACGCATCCACTAAGCAGCATGTAGGAGAGCTCTCGGCCGGACGCCATCACCACTGGCGTGCTGTTAAACATCATGAATAAAATGATAACAAAACATGTACATATGATTCCCAGGGTGGCTAGAACCATAGGGATTACAGCGTGGATGCTTGTCCAATGCAAATATTGAACATCCAGTGCATAGCAGCCCGTTTTGTTGGGGTATGGCCACATCCCTTCCGCGCAGGGCTCGCACGTTTTCTCGTCTTTTATATACTCCCATGTGCTGCAACGAGTGCAGATCCAACAGCACAGCTCACCCCGCTGCATGTTTTTGATCTCCCCTTCCTTGCAGGGGTCGCTGCACCGTGACCTCGGGACCTCTTTGGTATCTCCAGCCCAAATAATGTCCGAATGGTTGAGAGTCAATCCGCTGTTCCATATACCAATGGTGTGGTATCCGTATTCTCTGGTGGAGCGGTTTCGCTGGTAGTTCATAACCATGTACCTACCAGGGGCGTCTCCATTCTCATCAAATCTGACTCGAGCGCCGTAGCCGTCTAGAAAAAGAAAAAAGAAATATTAGATTCTCTGCACATGTAAACCTCTTTTCACTTAATGAGAAACCTGTTAATGTATGCACAATAAGCATTGTTGGAGTGAACTGACAATTAAGCGGTCAAAGGGTATAAGAAGCAGGGTTGATCTATTGATTTTTGGTCCATATCCAATATACATAATGTTTATAAGTGTTGCCCCTTACGGAGCATAGAGCCACAACAGTAGTTTACCCTTTTGAAGGAGATGCACCATAAGATTCATGTGCTCACGCAGCGGTCGCGTTTCTTTATTAATATATTTTACATGATAAGGTTGCTAGGCCCATGCACAACCTTATATTTGTCGCCTCTTACGACATGCCTGAGGTAGCAGTCGTCATATTATTTGTTTGTCTCCTGAGAGACCCGCAGAAACTACACGAAATACCGTTGACTTTATATCAAGGACTTCATGTTATCACTTTTAAGTCAGGTAGCACTCATCTTAGCTTGACTCACGTAGATGTACTCGTACATTCAAGACCAATTCATCATCATCACTTATCATTTCTCTCCTTATGGAACAAGGAGCCACCATTGTAGCTGGCTATTTTGCAGGAATCCTGCACCAAGAATTTGCATACTCGTGTATTGGTGTTTTCTTTAGTAATTTATGTTACAAGATGGGCTACCAAAATCAGACACTTATTCGCAATTGGTTTGGCGTTTAAGATGCTAAGATAGACTGCTACTGATTGGATGTCTCCTCTTAGTAGCAACCTGGAAGTGTAGGCGAAAAATTTCTTTTATATTCTACAGCGTTGTAAGACTACTTCACTGACTTCCAATTTCATCAAGAAGAAATCATAGACAGCCAGGAACCAGAATATTAGGATCCAAATATTTGACAGGCCATAGGACTGGACGTGAGTTCTAAGATTAGAAGAGAGTAACCCCAGAGACATCACTTAGCGCCTTAAGTTCTAGGATCCAACTTCAAGTGCACTCAGTCAGACACCTAACACACCCGAAAGTTACGGCATCTTAAACGGTTGCAGACAATATTCGGACGTTTCCTATGCAAAAAGTCTGCGCTTCCACGAAAAAAAAAAAACTCGGGGTAAGTTGTAATATGTACATTCTAACATTTTATATGTGCATTTTCACATGTATAAATTGCTTGTGGATGTACAGTGGCATATGAGGCTGTCAGCCTCACCATTGCAAATAACTTGACACATGAACCTAACTGCAAGAGCTGGTGACTCCTTCGTGCGGGTTTCCTCACAAGGAACCAATAGCAGAGGTGGTCCTAGGCTCCACAGAGAGCAGGGAGTCGATGATGATGTCATGGTGTACATATTTATTATACAAGTACTTTAGTAAATTACATATGTATGTATGTATATGTATATAATGAATATATAAATTATCTGACAAGAGCCAGACAAGTGTCAGTGGAACAAGGGATTCTTCTTCTTCTTCTTCCTCATTCGCCGTTAGACTTCCATATTAATGACTAATAAAGTCAGCTCAAAGTCCCTGACATCACAAAACCGTTTTTCGTGGAGAGAAGTATGTTGTTGCCATATGCTACTCCGTTCACTGTTGTATGTTGGGCAGGGCTGCAACAGATTTTCGGCTGTCATGGGGCAGATGCCACAGGTGCAGAGATCTGCTGTACCAATCCTGTACTTGTGGTACAGATGATACCTGAACCTGTTGTATCCAGTGCATAAGCGGAAAATAATGACCTAGATAGCTGGCCATTTTTTTTAAAAATGAACAAGGAATGAGAAGTTAACGCTGGTGATAGATATACATTGAGGAACCCTATTGACAGCATTGCAATGCAGTCCTTGTTGTGGAATCTTCAGAGTAGGAGAGGTAGAGGAAGACCAAATAACATCATGGAGAAGACATGGAAATACCCCGAGTTGATGGCACAGGATATGAATACTTGGCATACGTTTGTTGAAAGCCTATGCTCCTTGTCGAGCCGAAGTGTGATAATGATGATGATGGTGATGATCTTTGTCCCCAATGATTTCATTCTTATCATTTTGCAGACACGTTATTACAATCTCTTACTTTAACTTTCTGTCTGTCTATTCATCATTCTTTCTGAGCACTGACAAATGTCAGAGTAGATATAATTTACATTTGAGTCGTCTCAGCACGATGCTTCATCCCCTTGTGCCTGGCCATAACAACCAAGCAGTCAGTCCTGTGGTAAACCATTATTTCAATCAATCCGCTTCAGAGTGAGTTCCCTTGATAAATTAGCTCACGATGCTGGACTCCGGCTTGGGATATTCAGTCACGTGAACATACTCAGATTAGACGTTGTTGTAGAGGGTAAGTACATCCGAACTGGGAAGTCTCGCAGACAAAAATCGACTGATAAACAATCTGAATTAAGTTGAGGAAAGTAGATATAAAAAAATATTTAATTTTGAGGGTATACATAATCTAAAGAATTGATATCTAAAGAGTTGATATCTAAAGAGCTGATATCTAAAGAGTTGATATCTAAAGAGTTGATATCTAAAGAGTTGATCTGTGTGATTCTCCGGGGTCTCCAAGAGATAAAGAAACAATGAGACTACTGCACCCTTAGGCGTATTGTAAAAAGCGACTAATATGAGATTGTGAATTTGGCTGGCAACCTCATCATATAAAACATGTTGCCACAGAAGCCACCGTTGTATGGACCTGTGAATGCTTGGTGCAGTCTGCCTCCAAAGGGACCTGCTACAATGGTGGTTTTTTGTTGGTCCATAAAGACTGAAAATGAAAATGATGATTATGAATCATAAAGAGGTATTGAGTTCGTGTGTGAGTGTGAGTGTGTGAGTGTGAGTGTGTGAGAGTGTGTGAGTGTGAGTGTGAGTGTGTGAGTGTGAGTGTATATTTCTTATTTTAAGCTGGCCAGCAACGTTATTTCCAGCGTTTTTCGGAAGGTGCGGTAAATAATTCTGTCATTTGATAACAACGTCCATGTGTTACCGGGGTCGGAAACGGGAGCCAAGATTAGTTAAACTGTAACCCAGTTGAGTACTAAAGGTGTGCGAGGGGGGAGGGCGGTCCACCCCGGATAAGCGCCCGCAAGGGAGACCCATCGGACACTGCTATAACGGTTCTGTACTGATAAACAAATCTACTTTAAAGCATACATATTTTTTATGTGTTTTATTGGGGGCGGTGAGAGGCCAAAATTTGGACCCAGGTGCCAAATACTTTAAGTACGCCCCTGCTGTAACCTGCTAGGCAACTCGTAGAAGATGGCTAAGGAGATTTGGGCACGCTAATACAGAAAAGAATATCAAATAAAAGCATGGTCTAATGTAAAAGCTGTGTCCAGCTATAAACTAATGTCTAGGAAAACGGCGAACTCCATGAGGCATAGGAAGACAAACCAGGTTACAGAAGCCATTAGACATACTGCAAAGGGCAAGCAAAATACTAAATCATAAATGGTCAGAAACTGGATCCAACACACACACACACACACACACACACACACACACACACACACACACACACACACACACACACACACACACACACACGCGCGCAAGCGCACGCACATGCACAAACACACACAAATTGAAGGAAGAAATATGACGTAAAAAAACGTCTTAGTTAATTGGAAAAAAAAACGTTATTTTAATAGCTACCTAAGGACATTTTAAAATATCTTATGGTGTTGCACATTCTGTCCACCAGGGGAAGTACAACGTATTTGAAAAATCAAACGATTCTCTAAAGGTGAGTCCTATCATCAATATTATATGAACGGATATCGTTAACTTGAATATCGGAAGTTTATAAATGACCAATACAAGTGAACAGCAACCGGTCTATTAGCATTGTGAGAAATGTCCGTCTAAAATTCAAGCTGTGTCCTTCTTAACAGAACGCCCTTATTGTCCCTTAATACTTCAGGTTAAAACAAAAAAGAGCATATTCATCGCATGGTACGTGATAAATGTTAGCGAATTTCACTGTTTGTATTCAAGTTATTTCTTTCCTCAGAATTCTCAGCTCTCGCTTTATTTTCTTTTCCCTGACTATGACGGAGTGACTCGGAGTTTTCTGCCGATTTCGTTCGGACGTAAACGCCTATTTCTTATTTATGATTTTAGCCCCTTGCCTTCTTCTTTTTTTGACTTCATACTGTTGTAAATTTTCTGACTCCTCAGTGTCAATCCTATTTTCTGACCAACCCTGGAGTCACTCACGCGTGTATATTTTGATTCTTGCGACTGCCGTCAGATGTCTGTGAGACGAAGAAAGTCTAGCTCATTAATTATTCCCCTATGCTCAGTATATGACGTTGTAGAGTAACTGTGTTGTAGATGTCTTGACCACTACTGAATGTCTGGATGCGGATGTTATGTTTAGAGTCATGTACTGATCATCACTGAAGAAAGTCTTCTTCAGTTACCTCTGCATCATCGAATGAACCTGTCATATTGACATTGAGTGGGAGTGTCAAGTAACGCGAATGGTGTAGTAGTTCGGTGTAACAGACCACTTGATAATACCTCTCACACACTCTCATGTAATGCAATGACGACTTGAACTGCCGCTGACATTTCAATAGTTTAATGAAGGCACGAACACTGGACAGCACGGATACAGTCATGGGAACATGCTGACGTACATTCATTGGTTATTTGAATCGTGGATGATACATTCATGTAGTAGTGAAATAACATTCAACCTAAGGTAGCATTCACTGTTCTGGTACCTAATCGCCGTATCCTCTACTGACTGAACGCGTCAATGAGGATCGGTAAACATACAAAAGTCATTGGCCCAACCTTCATTTCATGGCTAAGTTCTTAAGCTGAAATATGTCCAATGTTTGTATAATAATCATAAACCACGATAGTGGGTTTTCACCTCATAACAAGATCTCGATACCACTGCCCGATAGTAGGATACATAATCTGTTCTCTTGACAGTGATCAAAAATATGATGACAGAAATATAACATGGCCGCCTTCCTGAGTTGTCGCTCACAAACTCGTAGGAAGGTAGATATAAGCCAAAGTTAATTTATAATGTGCATATAAATAATTTCATAAAGTTTTCCATACAGCTCTACAGTAATCAAGTTAATTCACGTAGACATAACTGCTGTAGGAAAGCCTGTCATCTTCGTCGATACAAAACCCGATCCTAGCGATACGAAGCACAATGTTCCATCTAGGTCTAATCGACTCGAGATCATCAAAAATAGGGTCTGGCATAACTGGAGTCCGAATCACACATATGAGGAGGATCTCTGACAAATAGACTCTTGCAGAGACATAAACTTCTCCTGGAAAAACATCTATGAATCACTGTTAAACCTTAAACAGTGCCAGCCCTGGAAAAAGCACTCAGCCATCTTGGCGACATTATCGGAACTCTTCACAACCCAGTAGGACTACGAAAACCTGCGCTAGATTCCGGCAGAAAGAATATAGTCCGACCTGAACATATAAAGGTATACAATATACGACTGAATCTTCTTTCACTAGACAAGTAGTACACATGAATTCAGGCCATAAACATAACAAGCAAAATTAATCTATTTTCTGGCCCGAACAAATAAGAACGGACATGAATACAATATCCATGCGCCGAATCAATATCAAGAAAGATCACTCATATACTCAAAAGTGTAAATCAATCATGAATTATCTAGCTTTACCAGAGGAAGCATTTTCATACACAAATGAATGCAAATATATATATTTTCCATATTAAATAGCCATATCGTATTTTTGTAATATGTGCGTCAAAATATGCACGCAACAGATTACCACACCCCTCGGGAAAAAAAAAATGGTACATTTTTTTTTTGAAATACATCTAGGAGCAACATACAATAGGCTCACAACGCACCAATAACAATGCGCAGATGATAAGCATTGAGAATATATTTCATGAACTTAGAGAAAGTATTTCTCTAAGTATAAATATTTCCAGAGAGGTGTCACCAACGCATACTACAATACTGGCAATGCCACACTTTCTACATCAGTTTATACATAAATTTCATCTTAGATACCTTAACATCATGATCATCAAAGACGAAAAAAACATTGAAAGATCAGCGGTGAATAAACATCAGTGAACCGCTAAGTAGTGTTACAATCAATATATGATATATTCCATATGTGTAAACATTTCAACATAGGAACAACTGTAGCAAAGTTAGGCATATAATTTAACAGTTATGAATCATGTGGGCATCTAGACAAAATATCTGCCATCACATTTTCTGACCCACGGATAGCTCGCACCGAAAAATGAAACGGCTGCAGAGCAATCGCGTATCGCGTTGATCTCGCGCTCTTCAGATTTTTACTCTGAATAGCCGTAAGAGATTTCTGGTCCGTTTCCACAATGAAATGCGCGCCAAGAAGAACTCTTTGCAGTTTAAGGATTGACCAAACCATAGCCAATAATTCACGGTCTATGACCGAGTAATTCTTCTCTGCGGCATTTAATTTTCGAGAAATATACATCACAGGATGCAGAGTTCCAGAGTACTCTTGCATTAGTGCTGCTCCAATCCCTGTGGATGAAGCGTCACTACGAAGAATAAATGTCTTATCCTTAGAAGGCAATACTAGGATAGGTAAAGTAGAAAACATAGTTTTAACCTTATCCAAAGAGGATTGACATTCTTGAGTCCAATGGACTACATTAGGAGACCCTTTCTTTAGCAAGGAAGAAAGAGGTGACATAATGGAGGACAGATTCGGAATGAATCGTCCATAAAATTGTATTAGACCTAAGAGACTTCGCACTTGCTTTTTAGTCTTAGGAATAGAAATGTTAAGTATCTTACTTGTATTATGGTCCTCTGTTTTTAGGAACCCATGACCAACACGGTGACCTAAGAAAGATATTTCGCTAAAACCAATACAAGCTTTAGATGGTTTCGCTGTCAGGTTATGCTCGCGTAAGATAGACAATAGTTCATTTATCCCATTATAGTGATCGTTCCAAGTATCACTGAAAAGACAGATGTCATCAAGATATGCAATGACATCTGAGCGATGAGATAGGATTCGACGCATCATGCGTACGAATGTTGCAGGGGCGTTCATAAGGCCGAAAGGCATAAAATTCCATTGGAATAGACCCCTAGGCGTCGAAAAAGCAGTAAACGGTTTGGCGTGTTCGGATAATGGAACTTGCCAATATCCCTTAGACAAATCAAGTTTAGTAAAGAAATGGGAATTCGATAGTCTCGTAAGTAGCTCTTCTAGTAAAGGCATAGGTTCAGCATCAAATTTAGTCACTTGGTTCAATTTGCGATAATCAACGCAAAGACGTATGTTGTTGTCTTTTTTTCGCACGATAACCATCAGCGAAGAATATGCTGATGTGGGTGGTTCAATAATTTTTAACTCTATCATCTCATCCGACTCTTTCTCTACCTGTGCTTGAAAATGTATCGGGATAGGATACGGTCTGACTCTTATAGGATTATGGTCAGTAAGAATAATGTCATGTTGAATGACATCAGTTTGACCAGGAATGTCAGTAAGGACATCCTGAAATTGTTCTAACATAGTAGAGACTTGTTTCTGCTCTCCTGGAGATAATTCGGGAGAAATCGCAACATCTTTCCATGATTCATTAGAGTGAAGAGGAATCATTGGAAAAGGTAGATTTACATCCGAGAAACTCGTTTCCTCATCCTGTATTACTGACAGTGATGAGTAATGTCCATGTTGGACTGGAAAATCGTCCGTTGCCTGGAAAACAGGTTGTAAATAATCCGGACGTTCATGGAATTCCGTGAGCATGTTGATGTGGAAGGATTTTTGCTTCCCGTCAATATCGACGATATAGTCAACATCGGAAACTTTTGATATTATATCGTACGGACCTTTCCAAGAAATAAGAAGTCTGTTTTCTCTACAAGGTAGCAGGACCAATACTTTGTCACCTGGACAGAGTTGTCGCAAGCGTCTGGTCTTATTGGCAAATTGCCTTGCCTTCTGTTTCGCAAATTCGGAAGAAGCAGTTGCCAATTTGCATGCTTCGATAATCTTATGTCTAAGTGCAATGACATATTCATAAGAGGATTTTGTGTCATCGACAATATTATCAGCAGTTATGAGATCATGAAGTAAGGACATAGGACCTCGCGGTTTCGCGCCGAAGACAAGTTCAAAAGGAGAAAATCCTGTATGTTCGTTGGCGACCTCTCTATATGCAAAGAGAGCCGCGGGTAAAACCCTGTCCCAATCCTGAGGATGATCCTCAGTTATCTTACCTAGTAGGTTTTTCAGAGTTCTATTCAGACGTTCCACCATCCCATTGGACATAGGATGATAAATACTACTCAGAGATCTCTCTATCTTTAGAGTCGACATCACATGAGACATGGTATCCGATATAAGTTGGCTACCATGGTCCGATAATATTTCTGCTGGAAATCCCAGACGAGAAAATATTAACCAAAGAGCATCTGCAATATCAGCAGTAGTTATGCTCTTTAGAGGAACAGCCTCTGGCCAACGTGTGCACATATCCACACACGTCAAAATAAATTGGTGTCCTCTAGTAGACTTTATCTTAAATGGACCAATGATGTCTATCGCCATTTTTTGAAATGGTCGAATGGGAATGTCTGCAGCCTGAATAGGTGCAGCATGGTGTGGACCTCTGGATTTAACCTCTTGACATACTTTACAAGATCGACAATAGATTTGTATGTCCTTATTCACAGCAGGCCAAAAGAAAGATGCAAGAACTCTAGATTTAGTACGGGAAAAACCCATATGTCCAGCACACTGAGAATCATGAGCGTGCTGTAAGATTTTAACTCTCATATTTTTGGGCACAAGAATTTGAGAATGAATGGATTTAGCGGAGTCTTGTACCATAGGTACAAGTACGCCATTCCTCATCGTAATCCAAGATTTACGATTTGTATCCTTATTCGGATCACCTTTCGTTGCCAGAGTAAAGAATTTCTTTAGAGTAGGATCATCTTCCTGCTGTTTTATAAAGGAAACATGCGAAATCTCCAAGAGATCACCTTGGTTCTGGTCATCGTTATCTCCAGAAGGCGAAGATTGCGGCATGTTTAGAGCTTGAGCTCTAGTGACTACAGCATTTGCAGTATGCATATTATCACTTTCCCACTCGGCAATTTGTTGCGGAGTGCATTCTTTCGCACCATGAATGCGACCGACGATAAGATCAGCGATCGGATTCGGCAGAAGACATGCGTGCACATCTCCTGTAAAGAAGGGAGTAGAGATGTTGATAATGGCAGTAAAGCAGAACATCCCACACTATTAGAGTCTTTCTTATCATTGGTTTGATTACCGGCTTCGTGAAACTCTTGTTGTGCAGAGTTAGCCTGGTAATGAGATTTACCATGTCTTTTGTGTTGTGATCTACCTCGGTTATAATTGCCTCTGTAATTATTATTCCCGCTGTTATAACCCCTATTTGGGTTTGAATCACAATATTCATGATCATAATCATCATGCTCATTATAAAGAGTATCCCTGTAATGTTGGTTTTGTTGTTTCCATGAAGAACTTGGGTAGTTCCTATGGTTACTCCCTTTTCGGAAATTTCTATAATTATGGGCACCCCTCGCGTATCGAGGACTGTCAGCCCGATTCCAGTTCTTCGAAGAAGAACCCTGATTTGAGTGGTTACCTTGGTTTTGATACTTATTCCAATTAACCTTTTTATCAAATTTATTTTGAGCTCCTTGGAATTTGTGTGAGTAATTATGATTATATTCTGTTGCTGAAGCAACTGGCATACCCTCTTTAATGTTAGTGTTACTAAGAATCATGTCAGGGTGTGCCGTGGCATACTGGTCACAATATTCTTCCATTTGCTTTAATGTACTAGGTTTACGCTCATGTAAAAACTCTAGGAATGGTTTATTTACCGAAGACATGACCTTGTCTCTTAGCAATAAATCCGTAAGACCATCAAATGTTTTCTCTATTTTGGATAATTCAATCCATCGTGAGAGTGTAAGTCGTGCTTTTGAAATGAATTCTGAGAATTCTACACCTACCTCAGGTCTCATTGTTTTAAACAAAAGACGATAACCTTCTTCTGACAGCTGATATCTCTTTATCAAAGCTGCCCTAATAGCATCATAATTATCCTTGTCGGCCTCTTCAACCAAACATAACTTAGTCAGAGACTCCCCTTTTAGATTTTCAGACAACTGATTCACATACTGTGATTTGTCAACATTATGAGCTCGACAAGCACGTTCAAATCTAGAAAACCAAAATGTTATATCATCACTGGTAGAGTTGAACGCTGGCACCTTGACCTTATAATTAAAGGGTTTACCATTACCACCAGATGCCTGATTAACATTACTCATACTTGTCAATCTTAATTTCTCTAATTCAAACTCATGTTCTCTTATTGCTTTTCTCTCTTCAGCTTCTCTATCTAATTTTTTTTGTTCAGCAGCAGCAGCAGCAGCAGCTTCCAATTTTTTCTGTTCTGCCACAAATCTCCTTTCCTCCACCTGCATCTGCAATTTCTTTTGTTCAGCAGCAGCATCAGCTTCTCTTTCTAATCTTTTCTCTTCAGCCAGAGCTTTTCTCTCTTCAGCAGCAGCAGCAGCTTTTCTCTCCTCAGCAGCAGCTTCTAATTTTTTTTCTTCTATTTGAAGTTTTCTCTCCTCAGCAGCAGCTTTTTTCTCCTCAGCAGCAGCTTTTTTTCTCCTCAGCTTGCATCTGCAATCTGAAATTCTCAGCATCTATCTTCTTTTGTTTAACTTCTGCTTTCCATTTATTCTCATCTTTTTGTTTTTTCTCTTCTGATTTTAATGCAATAGCAAACTGAGCAGTTGTCCATTCTTCTAAATCTTTACCAGTCTTATCAAGGGATTTCCCTTGTGTAATAAAGTAATCTAATGTAGACATCCTGTCTTATTAAATCAGAAACCTGAAAAAGTAAATAAATTACCCCATTTCACTTTCATGGGAGACAAGTCTATACTATAGACTTAGTCTTAGTGAAAACCTTGTATGGTTATTTTGTTTGTAATATAACCAATGATAACTTGAGTACCTGTGGAAAACAATATCTGTATATCCCAAACACTGTGGGAGACAAGCCTTACAAAGGTCTTGTATACTTCCTTAATGTAATCAATGATCACTTGAGTACCTGTGGAAAATAATATTTTCTATCCCAATCACTGTGGGAGACAAACCTTACAAAGGTCTTGTACACTTTCCTAGTGTAATCAATGATCATAAGTACTGGTCTGTACTATAATATAAATATATTCAAATATACCTTATATATTATCTGTCAACCAAAGACATTAACAAGGACAAACAAGAAAAGACAATATGAAAACAATTGCAGGAGTCAAATTAAATTAAATAGAAAACTGAAGTAAATAATAATGATAACTGCAATGAATAAACAACACAAATAACACCACAGTGTATAAACATCAATTGTGTATAGAAATTAAAGATAGGAAAAAGTAGACCAACAAATGCAAACAAATCAAACAGAACTAAAGAACAGAAAAAATATTACAAAAACAAATATGAACACAGTCATCACAACTAACAGAAATAGCAGCAAATTGTTGCTAACAAATTTCCAATTAAGATAATTTGTACCTATAGGACACTAGTACAAGACCAATGTCACTCGGTATACCTTGTACTAGTCACACAGAATATAAACTAATTTAACACATAACAAATAACATGTAAACATAAATAGCATAAATGCATACATATATATATACTTAATAGAATGTATTGTGGATAGAATGTGATGCTGGTATAGTGTTGTAACAATAACCTGCCACCTTTAATGAACAATTAAATAATAGATTTGTTTTCTACACTATTACAATGTTCAATTTTTTTTTTGAGCATATGAAGATCCAACGATGAAATATGCACTTTATGTTCAACAACACTGTGATTCTTCTGTACAGGATCAACAATCACTTCTTTCTTCTATACGATGAGAAATGTCAACAGTACTGTTCCCGATATTTTATACACTTGATACAACTGTCCTGTATAATACCGTCTGTACAGCGAAAAACTGTCAACAAGCGCTGACCTAGATACAGCATCCGATCGGTAATACAGGTCAAGCTGACATCGACTGCCCCGTTGTAACTTGTACACTGGTGTTCATGCGTGTCGTATGTGGCGTCAGGGATGGTCTGGTTATCATAACCCCAGGAATCTGGTTCACCACTGTAGAGTAACTGTGTTGTAGATGTCTTGGCCACTACTGAATGTCTGGATGCGGATGTTATGTTTAGAGTCATGTACTGATCATCACTGAAGAAAGTCTTCTTCAGTTACCTCTGCATCATCGAATGAACCTGTCATATTGACATTGAGTGGGAGTGTCAAGTAACGCGAATGGTGTAGTAGTTCGGTGTAACAGACCACTTGATAATACCTCTCACACACTCTCATGTAATGCAATGACGACTTGAACTGCCGCTGACATTTCAATAGTTTAATGAAGGCACGAACACTGGACAGCACGGATACAGTCATGGGAACATGCTGACGTACATTCATTGGTTATTTGAATCGTGGATGATACATTCATGTAGTAGTGAAATAACATTCAACCTAAGGTAGCATTCACTGTTCTGGTACCTAATCGCCGTATCCTCTACTGACTGAACGCGTCAATGAGGATCGGTAAACATACAAAAGTCATTGGCCCAACCTTCATTTCATGGCTAAGTTCTTAAGCTGAAATATGTCCAATGTTTGTATAATAATCATAAACCACGATAGTGGGTTTTCACCTCATAACAAGATCTCGATACCACTGCCCGATAGTAGGATACATAATCTGTTCTCTTGACAGTGATCAAAAATATGATGACAGAAATATAACATGGCCGCCTTCCTGAGTTGTCGCTCACTCACTCGTAGGAAGGTAGATATAAGCCAAAGTTAATTTAGAATGTGCATATAAATAATTTCATAAAGTTTTCCATACAGCTCTACAGTAATCCAGTTACTTCATGTAGACATAACTGCTGTAGGAAAGCCTGTCATCTTCGTCGATACAAAACCCGATCCTAGCGATACGAAGCACAATGTTCCATCTAGGTCTAATCGACTCGAGATCATCAAAAATAGGGTCTGGCATAACTGGAGTCCGAATCACACATATGAGGAGGATCTCTGACAAATAGACTCTTGCAGAGACATAAACTTCTCCTGGAAAAACATCTATGAATCACTGTTAAACCTTAAACAGTGCCAGCCCTGGAAAAAGCACTCAGCCATCTTGGCGACATTATTGGAACTCTTCACAACCCAGTAGGACTACGAAAACCTGCGCTAGATTCCGGCAGAAAGAATATAGTTTGACCTGAACATATAAAGGTATACAATATACGACTGAATCTTCTTTCACTAGACAAGTAGTAAACATGAATTCAGGCCATAAACATAACAAGCAAAATTAATCTATTTTCTGGCCCGAACAAATAAGAACGGACATGAATACAATATCCATGCGCCGAATCAATATCAAGAAAGATCACTCATATACTCAAAAGTGTAAATCAATCATGAATTATCTAGCTTTACCAGAGGAAGCATTTTCATACACAAATGAATGCAAGTATATATTTTCCATATTAAATAGCCATATTGTATTTTTGTAATATGTGCGTCAAAATATGCACGCAACAGACGTATCCTTGCGCTAGCAGACGCAGAAACGCTTGCCACCTGCACGGAGGGCACTTACCCTGGACTGAGCCCATGACGTAACTTCATCGAGTGAATTACGTCACTGGCCACCTGCGTTTCCCAGCGTCTTTTCCTGCCTCCTGTTTGTTTTATCTATGTAAGTCTTAAGCAAAGGACACCGGCATCAATGTCTATTTATTTTTCCCGGTGTTGCAGGCAGGACGCACTTAACGATAGTGAACACTGTACAATGTCTCCTACCTGGCGGTACCGGACACTGTACAGTGAACCTTACCTGCAAGGTAGGAAGCACTTAACTTCGGTAGGAATGACTTAACATTTTAAAGGTTTAAAAAATCGGAAACCTGTACATAAATATAATTAATGCTGTATTGTGTGTATTGAGAAATGGATGTGCCAATAAAACCAAGGCAATAATACATGATAACTGTATTTTTTTCCTACTTGGCAGTGTATACATAAAGAGTATTAATAAAGTAAAAATGGATAGATAGATGACTTTCCTTCGAAACATAGATCTAACCAACGAAAGTCAGTATACTTCTAATCTATTAAAAATATCTATATTGCTTAGTTAGTAACTACTATTACCAAAAGAGCATTAAAAACTATTTTTTACATTAATATATAAAGTCAAATAATTTATATCGTCATGTGCTCGCATTGTGAACCAAACCTTCTCTTTGGCCAGAACGCACTTATTGCGTTCAAGGTTGTTGTAGATAAGTAGCTGTTTTAAATTACGATAGAAGAGCACATTTAAAAAAACACGAAATCTTTATGAAATCTTTTAAAAGAATCATATTTCGTTTAATGTTGACAATTTTCACATGTGATTTTCAGTGATCTTTATATTTATTTTTTCATGAAGTTTCAGCTATAAAAATTTTGTTTAGTTTACTTAATGCTAATATACAATACAATACAAAACAATATTAATTTATAAAATAAAGAAATAATAGCTTTGTTAACATTTCAAAATAGATATATTTCTCACTTTAATAGACATCAATGACGGTTACATGTGCCAGTAAAACCAAGGCAATAATACATGATAAATGCGTTTTTTTCTACTTGGTAAGGTATCTGTTGGGTATAAATAAAGTTATTGCCTGCATAAGTACGAGGTTTTCTTCGTCGTGCGTGGAGGGTTGGTCAAAAAATGACAAAAGTAGTTCCTGTCTCCAATAAGCATTGTTGGAGTGACAGACGTATTTCCTAATAGGCAGTTCATCACCTGGGCATCGATTTCTGTTGTATATATTCTCAGAATAATCCACTATTCACCTTTCAGAAAATTTATGGTGGCAAGAAAAATTTCATCTTTCTTCCATGCGGGAATAATTAAACGGGTGTGTCTCTCCTCCTGGTGCCTCTGAGTCGGGAGAATCTTATCTTATCTTCCCTGATGGTGTGAGGCATTTATGACTGTTAATGCGAAGCGTTCACGGTAATGGGCAGTCATGATGCAACAGCTCCTAGCGAAGAAGTCTGCAATCGTTTCTGTTATAACCTAAATAACATGCTGAGTACAAAACCATTGCAGCTATTATTGAACTGTAAAAGAAAGTTGAATGTAAAATTGTATGTAATTGCCAACATATTTCAAATTGGGAGAAGAACTTTATTTGTGATCAGAAGCAACTGAAACTTTCCTACATTATGTAAGAATAAACTTACTTTAAAATAAAAGTGGTTAACTCCTAAAAAAGTTTTCCATAATGAACTATACAAAATGATAAGTACACTTTTTTAAAAACCTTTGTAATTTTTCTGCACTCAGTACTGTATATAGTGCATGCATGCTTAAAACCACTGACCGATTCAATTAAGTGCATGTCATAGTGCTTTCATTTCTTCCCATTTTCATATATAACACTGTATGTTATCATTTAAAATAAATTATTTAATGTAAAACCAGTAACGTTAGTCATGTCTCAAATGTACTCCTTAAAATGAGCTCGTAAAAATGTAGTTCTTGAACGCGTATACAAAGATTTAACTTCAGCCATTCTTGACATTTCGTTTCAGTATGATGTCTATTAATAATTAAATGAAGCTTATGTCATGTCTTTTCCTTAACGGAAACAGTCTATTTGTTTACACATTGTGATATAACAACCAAGATCGTTCTTTCATATGTTTTTAGTTTAACAATTATTATTAATAAAAATTCAGAGGTACAATTATATGCAATTTTATTTAGTTATATATTTATTGAGCGTCCAATTGGCAGAGTGGTTAGAGCGCTGGTCTCTCGCGGCAAAGGTGCCGGGTTCGATTCACGGTATCGACACACTGCATTGTACCTAGCTGTAAATGGTACCTGACTTTGCTCGTGAGTTAATTGAGGAAAGGGCAGCGAGGAAGGGAACTGGTCACTTCACCTCTCGATGCTGGACCTAGTATAGTGAAGTCTCTAACACTTCACTCCACTGCGGTAGTATCTACTATAGGACCACCTTTACCTTGTATTTATTATTCACTGCCCAAATTATGATCCCATACCGATACCTGTTTGGAATGAACATTGAAACAAGAATTTCCCACCATATATTTTAGACGAAATTTGTTTACACACTATAAATGAATACCACATGAAGCAAACATAAAACATCTTTACTCGTTATCTCTCCAGTCTTTTGCCCCATAAAGAAAAGAACGGTAGAAATATCTGCTTAATGGATTATAATAACTACAACGCGATAAACCTATTTATATTTTTTTCAGACATGAATTACTGTACAGTGCTTCGTGCCTGAGTTAAGTGCCTGTTACCTAGGTAGGAATCACTTGTCCAGTGTTCCCTACCTGACTGTAGCATGCACTGTACAGTGCGTGTTCCCGGTACAGTACTTCCTGCCTCCTACACCGGCCAAATGGGAACAAAAATATTTTATCTTGGTCGTCTCATGGAAGTCCCCCGTGCCCCGGGCCTTTGTCTCTGATCCCGTTCAACGTCTCTCCTGAACACCTGCACAAGAAGAAAGAAACTTAATCTTTGTGCAGATGTGCTCATGGTTAAGAGAGTGGCTCATGGTTAAGAGAGTGTCCCGTATATAAGTTAGGACCAACAACATAGTGCAGTGCCAAACAGAACCCAGATTTAAAGCTAGTACATGTGGAAAGAATAACAGTGAAAGGGAATGTAGTAACTCCAGTGGTAGTCATAACGACAGAAGGGAGGGAACCTCCCAAGACAGTACTATTTGGGAAAGCTAAAAAGAACACAGAAGCTTACATTCCCCCATTATTGCAGTGCTCCAACTGCATGAAATTTGGCCATGGCCGAAGTAGCTGCAAAGGCAAGACAATATGCAGGTACTATGCGGGTTTGCACCCCGCTGCACAGTGTGAAAAGGCAAAGGCTGATGCCGATTACAAAAAAGTGAATGTAAACAGAAAGTGTAGCAACTGCAAGGGAAACCACAGTGCCAGGTTTCAGGGCTGTCCAGTGTACCAGCAAACCAAACTACTCGTAGCACTAAAAGAATCGATCATAAAAAGCACACCATTTAAAATAGTGATCCACGATATGAAAGAAAAAAACCCCCAAAACAGACACTAAAGTTGCAGCAGAAATAAAATCTGTAAAAGAAGAGATTCGGATAACTAAAACTCAGCTGTCAACAGAAAAAGAGAAGGAAGTTATTAACAAAACAAAGAACCAGTCAGACAATTCGGCTACATCATTGGAAAATGTGAATGCGCTGAAAAGTACAGAGGAAGTGCTCGAAGATATGAAACTTTACAGCACCAAATTGCCCAGGATGTAGTTAAATTGTCAGCACTGAAAGAAGAAAATGAAATATTACTAGTTAAATTGTCGGAACTAAAAGAGAAAAATCAAATAATACTAAAACGAATAGAAAGTGAAAGGCAAGAGCTAAACATAGACAGAGAAGGAACAATCATAACAGTTGAAAATAGGAAAGTGAACCAAAAGAGCATAATACAACAGGAAAATAAAAACAACATAGAAGAATCTATCAAAGAACAAGGTGAGGTACTGTTACCATACTTAGTGGAAAAAGTATGGGACAAAATGACAAGCCTGAATGAGGAATTTCTTGAGATCATGGTAGATAATGGGCCCATGAGTACAGGACATACAGAATAAGAGCAAAATTGATAGCTTAATACAAAATAAAAGGAATACTAGTTAATATTAGAAATGGGCAAGACAGGATATAGATTATACAGTGGAACTGTAGGGGTTTCAAAAAGAATTTTGCACCTCCCCCCGCCCATTGACGATACAGGAGGAACTAATACTATATATGCTCTTCAAGAGACACTTTTGAACCCAAATAGTAGATATAGTTGTAAGGGCTTTAAGTTACTTAGGCACGATAGGAAAGAAGGTAGAGGAGGGGGTGTCGCAGTCTTAGTTTACGAAACATTTAAAATTATAGACTGGGAAGTATTTGATACAACCAACATAGAAGGTATCCAGGTCACTATAGCAGCTGAACCAAACAATCTAACAATCTTAAATGTATACGCTAAAAATTGTACAATTAAAGATGAAGAAATATTCGCCATAAGCACCTGTCTAGGCCCCAAAACAGTCATAGTAGGCGATTTTAATTCCCATCATTATGCTTGGGGTGGACAACATGCAGACAATGCAGGAAAGCGCCTACTTGACTTTATAGAAAACAATGACCTGCTAATACTAAATGATGGAACTGCAACTAGAATTAATCCACAAGCTAACAGGGCAGACTCAGCAATAGACATAAGTATAGCAACTAACAACCTAGCGAATGTAAATTGGGAAATGTTACAAGACACAAACTCAGATTATCTGCCCATTCTAATAACCATGCATGAAAACGTCATTCCAAACCCAGGACCAGAGAAACCCACTTTTAACTATAAAAATGCAAACTGGGAAGCCTTCCAATCAGAGATGGAGGTGATGGAATATAACGACATGGAATCAGATGATACTGACTTGTGGGCAGAAACACTGACCAATGAAATTCTTAAAATATCAATAAAATATATACCAAATAAAAATATGCCACAGCACCTAAAACCAATAAATAACATTAATAAGGAAAGAAAGACTCACTATAATAAAGAACCAGTTGCTTGGTGGAATAAAACATGTTTAGAAATTCATGAGAGAAGGAAAAAAGCCTTACAAAAATATAGAAATAATAGAACAGAGGAAAACTACGATGGACATAAACATATTAGGAATGAATCTAACAGAATAATATTCAAAGTCAAAGAAACCAACTGGAAAGAGTTTTGTCCGTCATTAAGTCCTAACAACCTGGTCATTGGAGGAACACTTTTTCCACACAAGGAAGTGCACAAGTTAACATGGGAATCACCAAACGGACGAGACAGAAACCAGATAGATCACATAATGATCAATGGCAGATGGAGACATGCACTACAAGACGTGAAAGTAAGAAGAGGCGCAGATGTGGGAAGTGATCATCACCTTGTAGTAGCAAGACTGAAAGTGAAACTCAGAGCTGCTGGACCAGTTGCAGTCAATCAGAAAAGATAAGACATCACGAAACTGAAGTATCCCCTCACCAGAAAAGCTTTCGTGGTTGACGTAAAGAGAAGATATGAGATTATCAAAAACCAGGAAAGAACAGAGACCGATGATGTTGACGAGAGATTCAACACCATCTCAACAATATACAAGGAAAGCAGCAAGTCATGCTTGGGATTCCAGGAAAGAAAGAGCCACGATACGCTAAACACCATAGCGAAGAGAAAGGAAATGAAAAGAAAGAAAACAGAAGCTAAGTCTCCCAGGTTAAAGGCAATATATAGTGAACAGTACAGTCAGCTGGACAAGGAAGTTAAACGTCAAACCCGTGCTAACAAAAGGACATTTCTGGATGACCTCGCAAGATAGGCAGAAGAGGCAGCACTGAGAAATGAACAAAGCACAGTATACAAAATAACTAAAATCATCAGTGGAAAACGAGGTGCAAACAATATTACATTAGTAAGAGATAAGCACGGAAATCTCATCACGACAGTAGAGGGACAGGAAACAAGATGGGCAGAGCATTTCAGAGAAACTCTGAATAAGGAACCACCAGAGACTCAATTGAATGTTCCTGAGGCTGAAAATGATCTAGATGTTAATACAGACATCCCACGAAAAGAAGAAATCATCACAGCAATCAAAGGGTTAAAGAATGGAAAAGCTCCTGGTCATGATAACTTAAATGCAGAGCTATTTAAGACAGACCCAGAGCTAGCAGCAGTACTATTAGAACCACTATTTGCACAAGTCTGGAAAACAGGGACAACACCAACAGAGTGGAGAAAAGGAATAATTGTCAAATTGCCCAAGAAGGGAGATCTTGCAGACTGCAATAATTGGAGAGGAATAACTCTTCTCTCAGTTCCCAGCAAAATACTAGGCAGGATAATTATACAGAGAATCTCAAAAGCAGTAGACCACAAACTGAGGAAAGAACAGACAGGATTTAGAAAGAACAGAAGATGTGTAGATCATATATTTACCCCCAGGAACATTATAGAGCAGTGCTCAGAATGGCAAAGACAGCTGTACATTAATTTCGTTGATTTTGAAAAGGCTTTTGACAGTATACATAGGGACAGTTTATTGAAAATACTGAGGGCTTATAGAATTCCAAGCTGCATAGTGTCAATCATAAAAAGCCTTTATGCCAACTTTACGTGTAGCATTGGGCAGAGCAACCTAACCTTTGAAGTGAAGACAGGAGTACGACAGGGATGCCCCTTATCAACCACTTTATTTTTAACAGTCATAGACTGGGTGATGCGCCAGACAACAGAGGGCAATCCAAGCGGAAGGAATAAGATGGACTACATTTTCTACATTGGAAGATCTGGAATATGCAGATGACATTGCACTGCTAGCACATTCACATCAACACATCCAGGAAAAAATGGATAGAAGTATAGCCAGCAGGTGGGCTTGAACATCAACCTAAAGAAGACAGAGGTCATGACGCTCAATGTGAGCAACCCTGAGCCCATATCAGTAAGGAATCAGCAACTGGAACAGACAGATGCGTTCACATACCTAGGATGCATAGTAACACCAGACGGCGGAGCAAGCAAAGACATCAACAACAGAATGAACAAAGCAAGAACAGCCTTTTTTAGTCTAAACAACATCTGGAAGTCCTCTCAGTACAGCACAAGCACAAAATTAGGATTATATCAGAGCTGTGTGCTTTCTGTGCTTCTCTATGGCGCGGAGAGCTGGAGAGTTACAGAGAAGGAAATGTCGAAATTGTCCTCTTTTCACACAACATGCCTAAGAAAATTTCTCCGAATCTTTTGGCCGAATACCATCACCAACCAAGATCTGCTTACTCGGAGTAAGCAAGAGGACATGCACACCATCATAGCTGGCAGACGCTGGAGCTGGGTTGGCCATGTCCTCAGAAGAGACCCCGATGCCATCACAAGAACAGCTATGCCTTGGATCCCTGAAGGAAAACGAAAAAGAGGCCGACCAAAAACAACTTGGCGGAGGACTGTGGAGGCTGAGATGCAAAGAATGAGCCAGAGTTGGGGCACTGTACGAAGGATGGCCGCCGACCGAGCAAAGTGGAATCAATTTGTTGTTGCCCTACAAGAAGCCACCAGGCGTAATGGCCACTGACTGATTTGACGGTCAGCGGCTAAGGATCAAAGAAGAAGAAGAAGTCCTAGCACACAAATTAAAGAAGTATGGAAAAAAACTTGAGGCAATCAAAGGGAACAATAAGAAAACATAATGCCAACAATCAAACTACCAAAGAGAGCAGAAACAGATAAAGAAAAAGCTAATGCCCTTGCTGAGTATTTCCAAAAAGTCAGTGCAAAAAGTAGTCTTGGACAGGAAGAAAATGAGAGAAGAGAAAGACATAGGATACAGTTTTTAAAGGAACTACCAGACCAGATAGATGAAACAAACTATTTAGATGCTGATATAACAGAGGAAGAAGTAACTAGGGCAATAAAAGAGAAATCTAATACTGCCTTAGGACATGATATACTTAGTTATGAAATGCTTAAGAAAGTACCAAATAAACTATAAACATAATAACGTCCCTTTATAACAAAATCTGTAGCTTAGGAAAGATACCAAAAGCATGGAAAGTAGCTATGATAGTACCCATCCTAAAACCCTAATAAGGAAGCCCGTGAAGTAAGTTCATATAGGCCTATCTCCTTAACATCACAACTAGGCAAAATACTGGAAACTGTTGTTAACAAAAGAGTTAAATTCTACCTGGAAAAAAAATCAGTTATGTAGCCAGACCCAGTCAGGGTTTAAAGCAGACAGAAGTACAGTAGGCCAGCTTGTAAGATTAGAACACGATGTAAAGCTAGGGTTCAAGAGGAAAGAGAAAACAGTGGCAGTCTTTTTGGATGTCGCTAAAGCATATGATGAAGGCTGGAGAGATGGAACTCTTTACAAAATGAAAAAGATTGACATTACTGGAAAACCTATAAGTATCTAGAAAACATTTTACAGGACGGGTATTTTGCTGTACAGGTGAACAATAATAAGTCAGAAATATATGAACAACAGAATGGGATACCTCAGGGATCAGTGATTTCACCTTCAATTTTCACTGTAGCTGTAAATGATTTAGCAGATGAGTTTAACGACATTAAGAATGCATTATCACAATTTGCAGATGACTGTGCCATTTGGCAATCTTGAAAAAACTTGGATCATGTTTACCAAAAACTTCAAAAACAAATAGACATACCTGTCAACCTCCTGAGACAAAAACCTGTACGTCGGACCAGAAAAATCCTTACAAACACCCAAAAATCCTTACGCAAAAAATATATTAATAAATTATACACAATACAGTTTTAAAACGAGAATTGACACATACAAATCTATTAGCATTTGAATTAGTGTGATATAAAACATGCTAATAGTCGCATGCTGTTCTTTACATATAAAAAAAACTTAGTGATCATGAGGTACTACTCTTTCGATGCACAGTGTTTTGTATTATAATCAACACATGCACGTTTAGCACTTTGCAGAATTGCATTTGTGGGCTTAAAGTCTGCACAACATGTATCAATGTTAATCTTACACTGTAAAAAAGAAGTGAGTGTGTCTGCATTCATGGACCTCCTGCAGTCTGTGTGGATGATTTTTTTTAATTGAAAAATAAAGCAGCGAAGTTTACGCAAACAAACTTTTTTTCTAGTTATGTAGGGCCGACACAGAATATTATGACATTAATTTATTGGAAATATTTAAATAATCAAAATATTACTGGAAAGATTAAGAGAACGACAAAAAAATAAAAAAATACACCGAAGCAAAGCAAACAGCTAACAGCACACACACAAAAATTTACCAAATTATGAACAGAATATCAAATCTAGGAGGAAAAACGTAGCACCAAAAATTTAGAAAATTATGTAACAGTTGGTAGCTTAGACCAGTGATAATAGATGGCCACTTTATTAAAAAATAAAGCAGCGAATCTCGACCGCTGGAATAAAGTAGGTAGGTCTACTCAGTGCAAATAAACTTTTTTTTCTACTTTTGTAGGGCCTACACACAATTTTATTATATTAATTTATTGGAAATATTTAAATGGTCAAAATACCTTGTATAACTGGAAAGAATAAGACAATGACAAAAATAAAATACAACGAAGCAAAGCAAACAGCTAACAGCAAACAATAAAAAATTAACCAAATTATGAACAGAATATCAAATCTAGGAAGAAAAAATGTACTACTAAAAATTTACAAAATTATTATTTAAAAGTTGGTAGCCTAGAGCAGTGATAATAGATCGCCACTTTATTAAAAAATAAAGCAGCGAATCTCGACCGCTGGAATAAAGTAGGCCTACTCAACGCAAACAAACTTTTTTTTTCCTAGTTATGTAGGGCCTACACAGAATATTATGACATTAATTTATCGGAAATATACTGAAGGGCAAGATATAACTGGAAAGATTAAGACAGCAATTAAATTGCAACAAAGCAAAACAACAGCAATATTTAACCAAGTTATAAGTACTTAGCTTTTTTAAAACAAAATGGCATCGAAGTGTGGTGGCAAGCAAGCGTGGTCGTTGATAACAGGTAACTTTAAAAATACGTCATGTCACGCTGAAAACCGAAAGTGTTTGAGGCTGAATTCAAAGTTTTTGCCGAATTGTTGGGTATAAAAGGATTTGATTGGTTGCTGGGAGAGACCTCAATTTAAAAACAGACGCCGAGATTCCCGGAATAAAAAATAAACAAATTGGTTTTAAAAAAAACCAGGGCTAGAAAATATATTCTGATTTAGAATTTAAAAAAACTTTGGTTGGAAAATATTGTTAGAATTTTTTTTTAATTAAAAAAAAAAAAAATTTCGATTTTTTTTTTGGGGGGGGGGGGGGGGGGGGGGGGGGGGGGGGGGGGGGGGGGGGGGGGGGGGGGGGGGGGGGGGGGGGGGGGGGGGGGGGGGGGGGGGTGGGTGGGGGGGTGGGGGGGGGGGGGGGGGGGGGGGGGGGGGAAAATCCGTACAACGAGTCTGTACGGCCGTACACTGCTAAAAGTATCACAAATACGTACATTGTACGAACAATTCGTACAGGTTGACAGGTATTAATAGACAAAGTTTCAGAGTGGATGAAAAGTTGGGGCTTCCAAATTCATGTAAACAAAACAGTAGGTATGATATTCAGCAAAGGAAATTTAAAAAAAAAATCAATATAACCATTAAAGGACAGATAATATGTACCTCATCAACAACTAGATTTCTGGGCATAACTTTAGATAAACAACTAAATTGGAATAAACATATAGACAATCTAGTAGAAAGCTGTAGGAGACCCCGTAAATATATTAATGATAGTAAAAGGTAATGGATGGGCGGGGGGGAGAGCAATAAAATAATGCTTATGTTCACGTCTTTAATCAGGGGGAAACTATATTATGCCAGCATAGTCTATGACTCAGCTGCAGCTTCTAACAAAGCAAAACTAGACAGAATTCAAAATGCAGCAATGAGAACCATTGCAGGTGCATTTATATCAAGACCGTCGGCGTCTGTGGCCTAATGGATATGAACGCAGTTTCATAATCCAGATATACCAGGTTCGAAACCTGCTGCAGGCGGTTCGGTGGCAGATCGCTTTGTGCGGATTTTTAACAATGGTATAAGCGCCGTACCGTTCAAAAAGCAAAGGCAAACTACTGAATGAAAAAAATTGCCTAGAAAAATCACAAACAGCCAATAAAAGCTGGCGTTGATTGCCACGTCCTGTAAAGGATAAGCAACTAACTTTTTTTATATCAAGACCAGTAGAAGCACTAGAAGAAGCTCTTGGCATACCGCCCCTTGGTCTAAGACGGAAAGAACTAAGATTAAATTACTGGAGTAAAGTAGCACAAGAAGTGACCCACCCAGCACATAAAGCATTTGTCAAAAACCAACCAAGTGTATGGGACGTCCCATTAAATAAAGAAAGATATCCAACAGGGCGGAGAACTATAGAAGATCTAACACAGTTCAAAGAACTGTCAAACACAATTAAAAATAGTAATAAATATAGAAGCACAATACCACCCTGGGAACTTAAAACACCAATCATAGACTACTCACTTAAAGAAAAGATCAAACAAAACATAGAAGATAATGAAGCCAAAACGTTAAGTAGAAAGTTCATAAATCAACTTACAAAACAAAGTCTGGCCGTCTACACTGATGGATCCAAGGGCGATAGTGGGCAACTAGGTGCAGGAGTAGTAATACCACAGTGGGCAATTAAGAAGAGCTGAAGGGGCTTCGATTTTTACCGCAAAGATGGTAGCAATTCTAAAAAGTTTAGAAATAATCGAAGATAACCCACCAGAAGCTGTTACGATATTTACAGACTCACTGCACTAGAACACCCAGGTAAATGTAGCCGGCCAGACATAAAGGAAGAAATTCTTGCAATTAATACATCACTAGGGAACAGAGGATGTAGTGTGAGGCTAGTGTGGGTTGCAGCACACATAGGTATAGCTGGTAACGAGTTGGCAGACCAGAACGCCAAGTATGGAAGAATAAGTAAAAACAATATAAGAGCAGGACTCGGAAGGTCGGAGATCAAGAGCCAAGTGAAGCTAACTATAAACGAGGAATGGAAGACAACATGGAAGAACAGTAGAAAAGGCAGACACACGTTCAAACTGCTGAAAGAACCAACAAGGACGTGCCAGGTCAGAGAAGAACTAAAGGTACCTTCGAACAAAAAGCTGTGGCGTCTCCGTCTCGGTGCAGCGTACTTTATGATAGAGGAACCACACTGCCAAGAATGTCAGGAAGAAAATGACATAGGCCACTACCTGATCCATTGCAGAAAATACGATCAACAGAGGCTAGAATTAAAAACATACTTTAGAAATCACAATATAGACATGACAGGTGATAAAGTTTTAAGTATAGATGCCCCCAGGGGAAGACCAAACAATACTTAAACGATATATATATATATATATATATATATATATATATATATCTATATATATATATATATATATATATATATATATACATATATATATATATATATATATATATTGGGAGCCGCGCTGGTGTAATGGCTTCGGCGTTGTACTGGCGACCAGGTGTTCATGGTTCAAACCCGGGCGTCGGCGTTTGAAGAAATGTTTACGGCCGGAAATTTGACTGAATAGCCTGAACAGCTCCTGTGATAAACCCTCTGTGGATGGGAAGGAGCGAAGCTCCTGACCGGGTTGGAAGGAAAGTCCTCAGGTTCCCCAGCCTCGCAATGACATGTCATTGGGCCGAAGGGCTGAAAGCCCAAGTGCCGCTGGTTAAGGGAAAAAAAAAATAAAAAAAATAAAAATAAAAATATATATATATATATATATATATATATATATATATATATATATATATATATATATATATATATATATATATATATATATATATATATATATATATATATATATATATATATATATATATATACGAGGGGCGTTCAGAAAGTAATGCACCACATCGTTTTTCTCAGGATCTGCTTATTCAAAAAGCATGAAATTTATACACAATATACATGGATATGTCATGTAAACATCGGTATTATTCAACATAATCCCCATCAACTTGTACGGCTTTATGCCAGCGCGAATCAAATGCATGTATTCCTTGCCCGTACCAGATTTTGTCTTGATCATGTAGCCATTTCTTCGCTGCATGAATCACTCCTTCATCATCTTCAAACCTTGTCCCACGGAGTGCATCTTTAAGTGGACCAAATAGATGAAAATCAGAGGGTGCCTAATCGGGACTATAGGGTGGATGGGGTAGTACAGTCCAACCCAATTTGGTGATTGCTTCCCGTGTTGCCAGACTTGTGTGAGGGCGTGCATTGTCGTGAAGGAGAAGCAGGTCTGCTGAATTCTTGTGCGGCCGAACTCTGCGAAAACGTTGATTGAGTTTTTTCAATATCTTAATGTAAGCATGCGAATTGATTGTCTCTCCTTATGGCATAACGTCCACAAGAATCACAACTTCAATGTCCCAAAAGACAGTGATCATGACCTTTCCAGCTGAAGGAATTGTCTTGAGTTTCTTTCTTCGTGGTGATTGCGGATGATGCCAATCCATTGACTGTCTTTTTGTCTCAGGTTCAAAATGATGTGCCCAGGTTTCGTCACCTGTACACCTGTAACGATCTTAGCCAAAAAGTTCTCTCCATCAGCATTGAAACGCTCCAACAATTCAGAAGAAATTGTTTTCCTTTGCAATCGGTGGTCATTTGTGAGACTTCGAGGAACCCATCTTGCGCAAACCTTAGAAAATCCAAGAATTTTTATAACTGCATTTGCACTACCAATGCTGACTGACAGCTGTAAGGCCAATTGTTGAGTAGTGATTCGCCTATCAGTAAGAATAATGCCCTCAGCGCATTTCAACATTTCAACATTTCTGCGTTGGTGGCTGTGGCAGGACGTCCACAGCTCGGCCGATCAAGCAGCTCCGTATCTCCACTTCCTGATTCTTTGATTCTCTGAACCCAGCGACTGACTTTACTCCTGTCGACTGCAAAACTTCCATACACATCACATAGACGCCTGTGAATGTTCACAACAGTTTCCTTCTCTGCAACGAGAAATTCTATCACAATTCGCTGTTTATAACGCAAGTTGCTAACACGCTCCATTTCAACGGTTTAGAGCAGCCGTATTATTTGGCCGGTTGCAGTGCAATTTGGTGCACACAATTGGCACATGCCATATTTGAAGTGTGCAAAATTTCATGCTTCTATCTTTATTATTAGCTGAGAAAAACGATGTGGTGCATTACTTTCTGAATGCCCCTCGTATATATATATATATATATATATATATATATATATATATATATATATATATATATATATATATATATATATATATATATATATATATATATATATATATATATATATATATATATATATAGCACAAAGGAAAATATATAAGGTTAATAACAGTGAAATAATATTGGTAATAATAACAAAAATAATACTTCAAAAAACACATTAAACCAAATAGAAATTAAGCAACAAAAACTAACAAATCATTAATAAAATAAAAAACACAACAAAAAAAACAAAAAAACAAAAAAAATTAGCAAACTTATTAACTACTCATAGGACAAGGAATGACAACGAGGTTTAAAAAAAATACCCATTCAAAAAGAACAAATACTAATATAAATTAAAACCAAGTGTAAAGGACAATAGTTATTTATATACAATACAAAACTGAAAATATAATGACAAATACTAATAATTATTGTTCTTCTGATGTTTCTTTTGGTCTTCCTTTTTTCCGCTTACCCTCAGGAACCCAAGTGAGCGCCTGTAGTGGTATTCTGTTGTTTTTGCATTCGTAGGACATGACCGATATATGACCCATCGTCTTTTCCTTATATAGTCGGAGACATATTTCTGCCTAGAGTCTTCTCTTATTTGTCGATTAGTCTTGAATTCTTTCCAACTGATGTTCATGAGTTTTCTAAGACATTTGTTCTCGAATGTATTCAGCTTGTTCTCCAATGATTTTGTTATTTCCAACTCTCACAGCCGTATGTTAACACTGAGATAACATTTGAATTAAACAGACGAAGCTTGGTATGTATATTCAATGATCGTAATTTCCAAATGTTAGATAATCTATTGAAGGCGCTAGCTGCCAAAGCAATTCTAGTATGGATTTCTCTTGTTGTGTCACCATCCTGAGTCATTTTACTGCCTAAATAATTGAAACTTTCAACTTTCTGTAGTTTTTTCCCCGTTCAAGATGATATCAAAGGTCTCGTTAGAAAAGTTCATAGCTTTAGTTTTAGAGGCATTTATTTGGAGACCAATTTTAACCGAGAGATGACACAAATTATTTATTGCTTCTTGGGATTGTCTTGGTGTTGAACTTAAGAATGCTACATCATCTGCGAAATCCAGGTCCCCCAGGAATTTTCCATTTGTCCATTTTATACCCAATTGTTCATTGTGGGTATAGTTTCTCATAACCCAATCAATAGCTATTCCAAAAAGTAGTGGTGACATAATACAGCCTTGTTTCACCCCTGTTTCTACTGTAAACCATTCTGTATTCCCTTTATTTGTTCTAACACAACATCTTGCATTGTCATATAGCGCTTTGATTATATTCACATATTTTGTTGGAAAACCATAGATTGTAAGTATCTTCCACAATGATGGGCGGTGTAGACTATCAAAGGCTTTTTGAAAATCGACGAAGGTGATAATAAGTGGCGATTGCCTTTCCACTGATTCTTCTATAATTGTTCTTAGTGTGAATATTTGATCAATACATGATCGTTTCGGCCTGAAACCCGCTTGTTCTTCTCTGATCTTTTCGTCAGCATGCAATTTAAGTCTTTCTAACATCATGCAACATAATAATTTTCCAGGTACTGATAATAGAGATATACCACGCCAGTTATTACAGTCTGATAGATCACCTTTCTTCGGTAACTTTACAATAATACTGTCTTTCCATTGTTGTGGTGGTTGTTCTTCTCTCCATACTTCATTTATAATATCTAAAATTCTCAAGAGGTTGTTGTCATTAACTGCTTTAATCATTTCCCCTGAAATTTCGTCAACTCCAGCAGCTTTAAAATTTTTTAATCTTTTAACGGCTTGTTTGATCTCGTCCAGCGTGAATTCATCGCAAGTTATTGGCAAGGTGGTTGTGGATGTTTCATTATTAAAATCAGGTGTTACTGTTGGTGGTGGTCTGTTTAGCACCTCCATGAAGTGCTCAGCCCATCTCTTCATTTGTTCTTTTTCTGTTGGTATTGAATTCCCTAATTTACCTTTAACAGGTGTTTCCATAGCAGTAGGCTGGTGACATAGTTGTTTTGTAATTTGATAAAGGCACCTACTATTACCAGTTCTTGCAGCATTTTCAGCTTCTACGGCCAGTTCATTGATGAAATGTCTTTTATCTCTTCGAGTTTTTGTCTTCACTTCTTTATTTAACAAGTTATAAGTTAGTTTGCAAGATTCAACTGCATTATGTGTACTTGCCGCTAGTAGTTTAAGTTTTGCTGTTTTCCTTTCTTGTATTTTATCCCAAGTATCTTCTCTCATCCATTTTTTTTCTTTTTATGTACTAGGTATCCGGTGGTCGCTACAGCTGCTTCTGTCATTGCTGTTCTCAGTTGTTCCCATTTAGTATCGATTGTCTTGGTGGTGATATCGTTGTCAATTTTGCCTAAAGCATCGAAATAGTTGTTCATTTTGACATTATATTCCTTCTTTATATCATTTGATTGCAGTCTGTGTACATCTATTCTTCTATTTTTATTCGGTTGGTATAACTTCTTCAGTTTAATTCTCATTTTAGCTATGCAGAGGTTATGATCGCTTCCGATCTCTGCACCTCTGTATGCTCTGACGTCTTGAACTGATGAGCGAAATTTAGCGCTTATGCAGAAGTGATCTATCTGGTTCTTAGTTCTGCCATCAGGTGAATTCCATGTTATCTTGTGGATATTCTTATGTGGAAAGATGGTGTCTGCCACAACGAGGTTTGATATTTCACAAAGTTCTAGAAGTCTTTCGCCATTTTGATTCATACAGCCTATGCCATGAGTACCGAGATATCTTTGTACTCCATCGTTGTTGTCACCTACTTTGGCGTTAAAATCACCCATGACTGCTACAAATGTCATGCTTGGGTATTGTGTTGATGGTACTTAGAAGTGCTTCATAGAAACCATCTTTTGTGGGAAAATCTTAATGACAAATACTAATATACTTAAATTAAAACCAAGTGCAAAGGACAATAGTTATTTTATATACAATACAAAACTGAAAATAGAATGACAAATACTAATACAAATTAAAACCAAGTGCAAAGGACAATAGTTATTTATATACAATACAAAACTGAAAATAGAATGACAAATACTAATACAAATTAAAACCAAGTGCAAAGGACAATAGTTATTTATATACAATACAAAACTGAAAATATAATGACAAATACTAATACAAATTAAAACCAAGTGCAAAGGACAATAGTTATTTATATACAATACAAAACTGAAAATAGAATGACAAATACTAATATAAATTAAAACCAAGTGCAAAGGACAATAGTTATTTATATACAATACAAAACTGAAAATAGAATGACAAATACTAATATAAATTAAAACCAAGTGCAAAGGACAATAGTTATTTATATACAATACAAAACTGAAAATAGAATGACTAATAAAATTAAAAATACAATAGTTATTTATATACAATACAAAATTAAATTAAAACCAAGTGCAAAGGACAATAGTTATTTATATACAATACAAAACTGAAAATAGAATGACAAATACTAATATAAATTAAAACCAAGTGCAAAGGACAATAGTTATTTATATACAATACAAAACTGAAAATAGAATGACAAATACTAATATAAATTAAAACCAAGTGCAAAGGACAATAGTTATTTATATACAATACAAAACTAAATAATTGGATGAACAGAGTGGTCTTCATCACCCGTGATGGACGAACAAAACTGAAAATAGAATGACAAATACTAATATAAATTAAAACCAAGTGCAAAGGACAATAGTTATTTATATACAATACAAAACTGAAAATAGAATGACAAATACTAATATAAATTAAAACCAAGTGCAAAGGACAATAGTTATTTATATACAATACAAAACTGAAAATAAAATGACAAATACTAATATAAATTAAAACCAAGTGCAAAGGACAATAGTTATTTATATACAATACAAAACTGAAAATAGAATGACAAATACTAATATAAGTTAAAACCAGCAACTGCAAAAGACAATAGTTATTTAAATGTAATACAAAATTAGTAAATAAAATTACACTAAATACCCCAATTATAACGAATTTTCAGGTTGAACAGGGTAGACCAAGATGGAACGAGAAGAGACATCAATGGACCGCTGTTAAGTGCCCGCTCTCCACCCATCACCTTTTCAAAACAACAACAACATAGTGCAGTGGTCTTATTTAGGAAGCATATAATTTTCAACATAATTTTAGTTACAAGCTGTCCAGTGAACCCAGGATTTGTTTTAACGTAAAGTGGATAGAACCTAAACTTCTAGCGCCAGTCACTTAAAGCTGAACGGATGGTGTTTTTGTGTGTGTTTTTGTTTTTTTTGTTTTTTTTGGTGTTCAGAGAACATCCGGTTATTACCGATCTCAACAAAAATGTTAAAATAAAAAAAAACCACCCATACTGTGGTAGGACGCTAGTCTTTGGGAAACATCGCCGTTGTTTGTATATATACAGCATCAACAAGCATCCCAGATATATTTTTCAGTCACTAAGCCATATATAGGGTCGGCTTAACCAACGACAGTGGTTATTTTACTAATCGTAGTGGAGCGCGATAACTCCGCTCAGTATACCACAATGAAGTGGTCCAGCCGCCTGAAAATATTCCATTATAGAAAATAAGGACCCCAGGTCTTACCTTGCCCCAAAGCCACTGTGTGTTGTGCATTTTTTTTTTTTTTTGGAGCAATATCCTGCTCATTTTGCTCCGGCACTTACTGGATTACGTCTCACCACCCAGCCATTGATCAACTTGGGACTGCCGTCTTCCTGGAGCTTTAACCTTTCTTACGTGAAACATCAGTTGAGGTAGCAGAGTATTTCAGGTGCAAGGATAGCCCAGACTTCAGTGTTAGTATAAACTCACGTACTTGGATTTGCACTAAAACTCTAACTAGATCTAGTAATTGGGCGGCCGACGTGGGAGGATAACACTGGACCACAGTTAAGAGACATTTGTGTATCGCACGTTTTTGTGAGGTGTTCGTCTTGTGGATGTTGAAACTTATGTTGTGTGTTTTATTTAGTTCAATTTCATTGTTTTCATGCTGAACTCGAGATTGCCATTCTTTTGTTGATATAGCGCCTTGCTGTAAAATAAAAGGGAGATAATTTTTTTTTAATTTGTCCTTATATCCAATATATAGATATATGTACATAGATTTGAAGTATTGACAAAGAAAGAGACCTTCAGTATACAATTGTCCACCATTTTCTTTTTTGTTCTCTCAATCTGCCTGTCAAGAAACAAATGAGAGTGTAAGTGAATTACGTCGCAAATATTCGGAAGAGTAAGCCAAGAGTGCTATCATGTAATTAAATATTACTTCTTGGCTATTCTAAATCATTCAGTATCACACTTAGTGAACCTGTCTCCCTTACTTCTTATGCAACTCACCAGTGAGATCAGTCCTTTTTCCCTCTACGACACTCACGAAGGCCTTTTGGCTGTAACGTAGGCAATTCTTTTTGTCTTTTATCCAGAGCTGTGGAGTTGGAGTCGTAATTGAGAGTCGGGGTCGTGGAGTCGGTCGTTCTTTAGTGGAGTTGCAATCGGTAAAAAATGTTCGAACTCCGATTTCGACTTATGACTGGAAAATGAAACTGTAGCCGGAGTCGGAAGTCGGACTTCTAAAATTTCATCAGTTAGTGTCGGAAAATTTGTTGGCCGACTCCACAACCCTGCTTTTATCCCAGCAAGACTCATTACCTTGTCCTCCCCCCACCCTTTTTTTAAAACCCACCCTTGACCAAGTCTTACTCCGGTCCTTCAAATCTTCTTACACCCCTTTTACTTAGTCGCTCTCCACTACCCGTGTTTAATTTTTACCGCTTTCAAAAAGTAAAAACAGCAGTTAGGATGATAAACACTGACTTACATGCTCACTCTTTAACCTTCTTGCTCACACCATTATCAACACAGCAGCGTTTGTCCATGACTCTATGATCGTTAAGAGCATTATCTAATCAATATCCATCTAACTGCAAGTAACGTTTATCGCATTAATTGACATTCACTTTTTTTTTTTACATTTGTAAATGTAATGGCGCAACATTTATTACGTGTCGTGTACTTTAGAGGTAATTCTCCATTTTCATTATTGATGATCGACTTCATCAAGAGAGGATTATCAATCTACTACGCCCGTTTTTTATTCCAAAAACATGCCACTATTTTTCCATATTCTTAAATTTGTGGCGTCACGATATAAGCAAAGTAAAAGGCACTAGCTATAGGAGGAAGCATATTTCCACATAAAAGAATATATAAAGCAACATGGATATCACCAGACCACAGAACTGAGAATCAGATTGATCACATATGCATAAGCAAGAAGTTTAGGTCATCATTGCATGCTGTGAAAGTATGTAGAGGAGAAGATGTTGTATCTGTTGGCTAAAACAAAATTAAAACTCAAGAAATTTACAACAGCATATAGCTATAGACAACAGTATAATGTGGGATATCTAAGAAATCAGGAAATAAGAGAAAAATTTTCAATCACAGTATCCAACAAATACCAAGTACTCGAACAGCTGGAAGATGAAACAGATACAGAAGACCACTGGCAACAAGTAAAAAATATATGGAACGAGACATGTGAAGAAGTACTGAGAAAAATAGAACACCAGCACAAAGCATGGATAACAACAGAAACCATTAGTAAGATAGAAGACAGGAAAAACAAGAAAGCAGATTTAAACAGAAGCAAAACCAGAAGCTCCAAAGCCAAGGCTCATGAAGTGTACATAGAAGCAAACAAAGAAGTAAGAAGAAACATCAAAAGAGACAAGATGAAATATATTGATGATTTGGCAAGGGAAGCAGAGGAAGCTGCCGCCAAAGGAAATATGAGGGTTCTGTACAACTACACAAAGAAGCTAACAGGGAAATATAAGCAAGCAAATGGCCTCATAAAAGATAAGAATGGAAAATTGCTTAGTAATATACAAGAACAAATGAAGAGATGGACAGAACATTTTGAGGAACTTCTCAATAGACCATCTCTAACTAATCCTCCAGACATCCAGCCAGCAGAAGAGGAGCTACAAATCAGCTGTGAACGACCAAGCAGAGAAGAAATAAAGAAAGCCATAAAGCTTCTGAAAGATGGAAAAGCAACTGGTCCAGATGGCATTCCAGCAGAGGCCATCAAAACAGATATTGATACCTCTACAGAGATATTATACAAACTACTTGGCAAAGTCTGGGAGAGAGAACGAACGAACTTTATTTAAGGCAAGAAAAACCAGTTATTGCTCTCCAGGTTGTTCGTTGTGACGCCACTCCTCTTAGCTCTTGCACATTATTTAGGCCCAACGTTCTTCCTTCTCTTATTATTGTTCTTCTGAGTGTTTCTTTTGGTCTTCCTTTTTTTCCCGCTTACCCTCAGGAACCCAAGTGAGCGCCTGTAGTGGTATTCTGTTGTTTTGCATTCGTAGGACATGACCGATATATGACCATCGTCTTTTCCTTATATAGTCGGAGACATATTTCTGCCTAGAGTCTTCTCTTACTTATCGATTAGTCTTGAATTCTTTCCAACTGGTGTGCATGAGTTCTCTGAGACCTTTGTTCTCGAATGTATTCAGCTTGTTCTCCAATGATTTTGTTATTTTCCAACTCTCACAGCCGTATGTTAAACACTGAGATAACATTTGAATTAAACAGACGAAGCTTGGTATGTATATTCAATGATCGTAATTTCCAAATGTTAGATAATCTATTGAAGGCGCTAGCTGCCAAAGCAATTCTAGTATGGATTTCTCTTGTTGTGTCACCATCCTGAGTCATTTTACTGCCTACATAATTGAAACTTTCAACTTTCTGTAGTTTTTCCCCGTTCAAGATGATATCAAAGGTCTCGTTAGAAAAGTTCATAGCTTTAGTTTTAGAGGCATTTATTTGGAGACCAATTTTAACCGAGAGATGACACAAATTATTTATTGCTTCTTGGGATTGTCTTGGTGTTGAACTTAAGAATGCTACTGAGAGATGAATAACAGGTGTTTTCGACGAAAATTAGTTTCGCTGTATCAGGACAATCAATAGTGACCACATTGAGAATAATAATTAGAACATAAAGTCTGGAATGGAATTCACCGCTATTACATCGGATTCGTGGACTATGAAAAGGCATTTGACAGTGTAGACAGAGAATCGCTTTTGGGAAATTGATGAGGCACATTATGGAGTTCCCATGAAGATTCATTAACTTAATAAAGAAGACCTATGAAAGGACATGGACATGTAGAGTTCTTTCATGAGGACAACTTACAGAACCGTTTAGGATTAGAACGGGAGTGAGACAGTGGAATGCCTCTTGTCTCCATTTCTTTTCTTACTAGAAATAGATTGGGTTATGAAAACATCGACATCACACAACAGAAATGGAATCTGACTAAACAGCTTGATGATTTGGATTTTGCAGATGACTTGGCTCTTCTGTCCCATAACCATAATCAGATGCAAGAGAAAATGAAAATTCTCGATGAGAGATCACAACAAGTGAGCCTGAAAATACACAGGGAAAAGACAACGATTATGAGAATAAATGCAAGAAATTATAACAAGGTTGAACTTGAAGAAACACCACTAAAAAATGTAGAATCGTACACATATCTTTGAAGTGATATAGACAAAGTTGGAGGGACAGACAGTGATTATCAAAATAAGAATACAAAAAGCTAGAGGAGCTTTAATTGCATTGGAAACATGGAGAACAAGCGAAATCAAGTACAATACGAAAATAAGAATCTTTAACTCAAATGTGGTCAGTCCTATTGTGTGGCTATGAGACATGCAGAGCAAGAAACAACAACCAAAATGCTACAGACTTTTATAAACGGGTGCTTGCGTAGAATAGAAGGACTCAAATGGTATGACAAAGTCACAAATGTGGAATTGATGACAAGAACCAGACAAGTGCCAGTGGAACAAGAGTTGAGAAGAAGACGCTGGCGATGGATAGGACACACATTGAGGAAACCTGTTGATAGCATTACAAGGCAGTCCTTGTTCTGGAATCCACAGGGAAAGAGAGGCAGAGGTAGACCAAAAAAACACACGGAGAACTGGAAACAGTGGTGAAAATGATGAGGAAAACAATGGAAAGAACTTGAGCGGATGGCACAGGGCAGGAAGACTTGGCATGTGTTTGTTGAAGGCCTATGCTCCTTGGGGAGCTAAAGGGTATTGATTGAAAAGGCACGTCCGACAAGGAAAATAGATGTGATATTATTTTCCTGTATCGGATGCACCTTCTAAAATGCTTATACTTACTTACTTAGTCGTTCCCCTTCTACCGTGAGGTGTAGAGATTTGGAAGAGAGAGCGCCAGACTATCCTATCGGCTGTCTTCCTCCTGGCCTGGTTCCATTCTAGTCCTCGGTCCTTCAAAGATTGTCTAATGTTGTCCTCCCATCGGACTCTGTGTCGTCCTCGGGGTCTGGATCCTTGGCTCTTTGTTTCCCATGCTTGTCGTGGTATCCGATCTTCTCCCATTCTGCAGACATGGCCAAACCATCTTAATTGGGACTGTTCTACTTGGGTCTGCAGGGGGTAACAAAATGCTTATAAAGTGACGTAAATACGTAATTCTCATCGTGACATTCAGAATTTGCTATGTTGTTACATCTGTTGTGCTCTTGCGACGGTACATCCAGTGTTCATACCAGCTTTTCGGGAAAATACGAAAACGGCGCGCACTGGACTGTGCTTTGAGTGAAGTTATATTGAACGCCCAATAGAATGATCCCACGTGGAGGTCAACATTATATTTTATTGGGCTTTCACACATCTCTTCGCAAGTAACCAGTCAAGAACTGATGGAGTAAGTTTCATAATAAAAGAGATACACTTTACCCTTTTTTAACCTTAACGTTCCTTTCTAACTAAAGACAGAGGACTGATTTTTTTAATACCCCAAAAAAAAAAATCCTCACAGGTCGAAATTAAGGCGAACGAGACATTTTTTCCACGCATCAATTTAAAGCCAAGGGATACGAGCCTTCATTTCACCATGTGACATCGTCAGTTTCACTAGATTTTAGCTTTTGCTATTAAAGTCAACAAAGCACGGGAAAATCATTTGATCATGTAGTTGTATGCCTTCTAGGAAAAATTCTTTGCTCATGGTCAATTTTGTGTAACGCTCACACTAGGAAGATACCAAGACATTCTTGAAGTGTTTATTCAAGACGCAGGCTACCAAGACAAACATTTTTAAGACAACTATACATTTACAAACAAACAAACAAAAAATGTGATTAATGAGCCTATTCAGTAATTAGGCACGTGACACTGCATTTACCCATTCCCTCTTTTCAGCCTTCTAAATGTACTACAGGTGCTGAAAGTTTCTTTTTCCAGAAAAAAAAAAATCAATCGCCACCAGTCACGTTAGACTACATTTCTGAATCTTTTCATGCGGCAAGCTTCAAATGTGTGCGAACAATTTGTAGAGGATGGGTTGGGGTAATGGTCGGTCGCTTACGTACAGGAAGTCAGTTAGATCATAAAGTCAGTTAATATCTGGTTTACCACTCCAGTGTACGTGTGCGTTCTAGGCAGAACACTGGCTAAACAGACAGTTCAACTTAAAATAATTGTGTCCTGCTACTACAGCAGAATAATTTTGGTGTACAAGTATTTCTCTGTGCGATATGGCATCTTCCAGTAGGCCTAAAGCATATAAAAGGAACCGCAATGTTTTGTCAATTGAAACGAAAACAGAAATTATCAAGAGACTATGAAAAGGTGAAACTGTGTCTTCACTTGCGAGGATTTTCAATGTTGGGAAAGCTTCCGTCTCTGACATCAGAAGTAACAAGGATAAAATTATGAGTTTTGCATCGAAATTGGATTGTGAAAAAATGGGTCGAAGAAACGTAAAACCATGAGAAATGCGAAATATTTGAAATTGGAAGAGGCTTTGCATATATGGTGTCTGCAAAGAAGAAGCAAATCGGAACCTATCTCTGGCTCTCTATTGTGTGAAAAGTCACTTCAGTTCAACAGTCAACTTGACGGTCCTCCTGACTTTAAGGCTAGCCAGGGATGGTTAAGAAACTTTAAATCTCGTCATGGCATACGAGAACTGGAGATTCAAGGGGAATCTTTATCTAGCGATGCAACTGCCGCTGAAAATTTTAAAGAAACATTCTTGGCTTTTTTTGAAGAAGGTTATTCACTCGATGATGTGTATAATGCCGATGAGACTGGCTTATACTGGAAATCATTGACTCAAAAATCACTTGCATCTCAGCGCGAAGCAGCTGCCCCTGGGTTTAAAAAGTGCAAAGAGAGAGTAACAATTTTGGTAGCCGCGAATGCCAGTGGAAGTCATCGTTTACCGGTGCTAATGATCGGCAAAGCCAAAAAACCACGTTGTTTAAAGAATGTGACATGTCTCCCATTGTGCTACAAAGCACAGAAGAGTGCTTGGATGAATAGTGAAATATTTCTTGATTGGTATACAAATCAGTTCATCCCAAATGTGAAGAGGTTGAGAGAACAAGAAAAGAAAACTGGAAAAGTAATTCTTCTACTGGACAATGCACCATCTCATCCAGAGAAGGATACATTGAATGCAGTTGATGCAAATTTTAAAGTAATTTTTTCTGCCTCCCAATGTAACAGCACTGATTCAACCAATGGATCAGGGTGTTATAGCAAAGCTTAAAAAGATGTACAAGAAGGAAGTCCTGCGTCGTTTATTGTTGGCTGAAGATGAAGAAAGTGTGGTGGCGTTTTCCAAAAAGCTTAATCTCAAAGACTGCTGCTATATGTTAGCTGATGCTTGGACCACCCTGTCACAAGATAATCTCAACAAGGCTTGGAATAGATAGCTTGGGAAAAAAAGAGGAAATGAAACTACTGCAGTGGACACAAATGATGATTGTATAAATGAAGTTGTGGAACTGTTTCAATGCCCGGATTTTCGGACTGTGACAAAGATGATGCACACGTGTGGCTAGAAGATGATAATGATTCTGGTTTTCAGTTTTTGAATGACGAAGAAATTTTGTCTTTTGTGCAAGAAGAAAACCAAATACATGTAGTGACCGATGACGAAGACTCCTCAGAAGTACATGATGTACTTGTAGATTATGAAGAAAACCCAAAACGTTGACCAAGTCCTGAAGAGGCCTTTATAGCACTAGAATCAGCGATGGCTTGGTACGAGCAAGAAGATGACAGCTGTCCTACACAGCTTCTGCTGTTGAAGAGAATGCGGGACTTAGCAGCCAAAAAAGACTATCCAGTTTGGTGCAAAAGAGGATTCCTCATTATTTTAAATAGTGGGCTACATCTGTGCAAGTACATGTATACGTAAGTTGCGCCTGGTTTTGAATCGTTTGTAATGTTATTTTGAAAACATTTCTCTTTCTTAAAAAAAAAAAATTAATACAAGTAGTACATGCACTGCAGTGTAATGAAAGATTTTGGTGATACAGTGATCTAATACAGTGTGGGTATTATTATTACAGTACAAGTAAATATGATTTATAGTGTATTTTCCTTGTGATGGTTAATTATTTTTAGAAATATGTGTACATGTACTCGATACATTATGTAATCCAATTATCCGAACATTTGATTATCCGAACGATGCTCGGTCCCATGGGGTTCGGATAAATGGAGTTCTACTGTATTATCTTGTCATTGTTTTGACGGGTATACATGCTCGTGTTATAATATTTAGGAGCACGGTTACTGTACTGAGAAATGAAAAAAGGTGTGCCTTCTACCTAACGAATATGCTAAAAATGCGGCTAAGAAATGTGTATGACGCTAATAGTATCATCATGTATACAAAGTGCTCCAGCAACAACCACTGTAAGACCACATGCAGTAGTGTGCTATGAAACACGCATTTTGCAAAGAAGAAAAACTGCAGAGATGATCCAATTTTCTAACCCAATATAAGGATTTATTTAGGAGGGAAAAAAAAAACCAGGAAATGTTACACGAGTGAAAACTTAAATCATTAGTGAAGGATACATTAGTAGAAGCGAGTGTATGAACTTCGTGTAGAACGAAATATTAGTGGGTTTTCAAAGGGTTGAGAACTGGGCACAACAGTTCTGTTTAAATTCTTCCCTTGCTTTTTCTCATCTTTTACGCTGAATTTCCATATTGCACACTTGCATTTTAAATACTAACTTCAAAAAATTCAAAGTTGTAAACGTAAAATAACAGCGTATACACATTTACAGTATCTAATTCTAATCCAGAAATAAAATATGTTGAACAAGGCAAAAATCATTGCAACCTGGGAAAAACAGTGATCACCAAATGGAATAAATGCTCAAAAGGCTAACAGTGGGGGACAGGGATAAATCGGCAGGGCTTCTAAATATTATAGTAACCCCTTCAGTCATAGCTGACTATAGGAAAAATGTGTCGACACCTGTAGGGTGAAGCTGGAGTGTCCAGGGCGCGAGCTTGGGCACAGTTATATGGAGATCCAGCTGTTGCCTATGCAGCATGTTCCCTCTCTCCACGGAGCCGGTAGATTCAAAGGAACGGCAGTGGCTGATACAGTTTGATACCAGCCACGTCGCAGGAGTTGCCAGAATAATGTTCAATTAACATAAGATTCTCACGGACTCCGACTCCGGATATATCCTCAGGGTTTACTCCCGAAGCCGTTCCCGCAAATGGATATTCCCGAAGCCGTTCCCGCAAATGTATATTCCCGAAGCCGTTCCCGCAAATGGATATTCCCGCAAGGCTGCGGTTTTACCTTCTCTTAGATAGGCTACGTACCAAGAATCACGAGCCCTATCTGCCCGAAGCGGCTGGTTTTAAGGCGCCAGCGACTCTCCTTCGCCCCTTCTCTCGTCAGTTGAAACAGTTCCGCAGGGCTCAAATTGAGCCACACATGAAGGCCGGCAGCTGGGCTTAGTTGTCAAAGGCGATTTGATGCGCGTACATTAGAAGTATTTTAGGGCACTAAATATAAGACATAATAATTCAAAAGTTGAAGATGAGTTTAGTGCGTAAAAGATGAAAATGAATTTAGTTTATAAAAGATTATGATGAATTTTCCCTCATCACAAAATGTATAACCGTACGTCACTCACTGTCGCGGGGGAAAAAAGTGATACACTTGTAAAGAACACAAATAAATTGTGATGACTCAAGTGTAAATCCATACTTGAACATGCGAACTGTTGGGACTCGCGCAATGTTGTTAAGTGCAGAAAGCACTTAGCGATCTGAAGAAATAATGAGCGCACGAAAACGAAGAAATGAGAGAACTAATTAGATTAACTGGAAATGTCAGACACTTGAAGTCGTTAGGAAGACATACAAGAACAACGAAACAAAACGAACGAATAACTTCAGGAAGCAGTAACGCGATTAAGAAAAACAGGAAGCAGAGACAAAAAGATGAAATATCAACCTATAGAATAAAGAATGTACTGTTGAAATGAAAGAAAAGAGAAAGAAAAAAGCACTTGAACCTCGAGCTAATCAAGATGTTACATTAACAAGAGCCAGTGGCAGACAAGCACTCTACAAGTAAACGTGTTATGATTGTGGCCCGCATTATGAAATATGTCGGATTGACGTTAAGGGAATTTTCACGACAGATTCAAATGACAGGTCGAATAGTGGCAGCAATATTCTCTTGTCTGAATACAGCAAATCATCCCTATAGTAACAAGATCAGGTTGTCACGCACTTTTTTCTGGCACCAAATAACCTGAGGCAAGAAAATAGCTCTCGGCTCAGCGTGGATTGCCCGTCTCCCATTCTGGCATTTTAACAATATCCGTGCACAGCATTTTTAGATTCGACCCTGGATTATAAAATATACGCATGGTTTTTCTGATCTCTTTGCTTTAATGTCATTTTAAATTAAGGACCCAAATGTGGCGCAATACTAAACAAATGTATGTGGTTTGCAAAGGCGAAAATCATATTTCCATTAACTGATAAAACAAATTTGTATCAATTATTCCTTTTTTTTTTTTTTTAGCAATATTTGTGTTATTTTCTTAAATGCGAGAGCATTTGCTATATTAGAGGTTTGTGATATGCAATCTGTCAAGTATGGTCAGAAACATTAATATTTTTGATTGTAACGCTTCAGTATTTTGATTATATAACTGTTCAAAAAAATAAACGCAACATTATTGCAGTGGTAATGGACACCAAATTTCAAACGTGTACCAAAATTTTATTTTACGGAATTAATGTTTCAATCTTGGCATGAAGAAACTTTCAGACTTTAACAATGAAATGATGTTCATTAAATTTGGTTTGGACTTTTATTCTTTGCGACTGAGGCCTCCGTTTCAATAAGGTGTATGGCCTCCTCTGGCCTCTATCAGAGAACGACATCTCCTTGACATGGATCCGATTAGCCGTTGGATCTGTTGTTGTGGGATGGCTGCCCACTCTTCCCGCAGTGCAAGAGACAACTGTCGGAGATTGGCTGGAGCCACGTCTCGCTGGCGGAGTCGTCTGTAACCCGCATCACCCATAAGTGTTCTATAGAGTTCATGTCTGATGACATGGCTGGCCACGGAATGGTCTGGACGTTGTTGTCAGCGAGGAACTGGGTGGTGAGTTGTACCACATGAGGTCGAGCGTTATCCTGCTGAAAAATCGACCCTCGTGCAGCCAGAAGTGGAAGGACGTGAGGACGAAGAATTTCAGCGACGTATCGTTGGGCATTCAGGCGTCCTTCAATTTGCACCAGTTCACTTCTTCCCATGAAGTTGATCGCCCCCCACATAAGTACAATTCCACCACCATGCGGAGGAGCCTCATCAACGCTGTTCGGGGCGTAGCGCTCATGGACTCTGTGGTAAACTCTTCTCCGTCTATCGTGTCGCTGGAGCACAAAAAATGATTCATCACTAAACCAAACCCGTCTCCAGTCATTCCCAACGGTCCATAACGATGCTGGTTCGCCCACTGCAGTCGGTTCTGGCGATGCCGGTCCGTAAGAACAGGACCTCTGTGGGGTCTTCTAGCCCAAAGACCAGAGTCGTGCAGCCGGTTCCTGACCGTTTGATCTGAAATTCGACGAGCTGCTGACATTGACTGGACTGTGGAGGACGCAGATGCAAGTCGATTCCTGAGGTGACGCAGCCGTATGAAGCGGTCTTCGGCAGGAGTTGTGACTCTGGGTCTTCCACTGCACGGCCGGTCTGCCACTGAGCCAGTTTCTTGAAATCGCCTCCAAAGGCGACTAATGGTGCTTCTAACCACATTAAATTGTCTGACCACTACACTTTGTGGCTGTCCAGTCTGTAAACGTCCAATGATGATGAGTCGTTGTTCTGTAGTGAGATGAGCCATACTTGCGCATTGAATTTTCAACTGAATTTATTCGAGGAGCGTCAATCTTTTATCTTCTTCTTCTTCCGTCCTTAGCCAAAGACCGACCAAGCAGTCAGAGGCCATCACGCCTTGTGGCGTCTTAAGGGCAACAGCAGATTGATTTTCTCTGTTGTAGTTTCCCATCACGCCTAGCGGCGTCTTTAGGACAACAACAAATAGATCCATCTGCCGTTGTTTCCGTAATCGGTGTGACAAGCCAACGGGTGATCAGCCCATTGGGCAATCTTTTATAAGCATTCAATAATATGGTCAGAGAGTTTTGTGTTCAGTGAGTTTCACGGGATTCTCATGAACCTGTCACGAGTTATTGTCAAAAATGTTGTTTTGACCTTGACCTCTTTCATGACCTCACGAATAATGAGGTGAGTAAAATTCAGGTAACCACGAGAAGTTAATGACCAGATGGACACAGTCGATAGGTTGACTGATGTCCAATCAGCGAATATCTTTTATAAAAGTAACACCAAAAAAGTTGAGTTTCTTTTTTTGAACAGTATATTTTCAGGACAATGTTGCCTTTAACAAGTACAATAAATAAAGTCCTTAGTCACTTCAAACAAAAATGTTAGTTATGATTTTTTATAATTTATCAAATTGTTCGACATTGATCGATTAATCTCCGATTAAAGAAATAGGATTAATCGATTAAGATTCTTGAAATCAATCCCAGCCTTTATATATATATATGAGGGTTGGGAACATAACTAAATATATATATATATGAGTTGAAAATACAACACTAATTTTCTTATTCTTCTTGTTCTTGTTGTTCTTCTTGCAATTGTTGTTGTTGTTGTTCTTCTTCCTCTTCTTCTTAACCATACCAGCCGTCATAGGTGATCATGAATCTCCACAGCTTCCAGTCCCCAGTGCTCCCTAATAATTCTGTTGTTCAATGCTGTCAATGCAACGATGTTAAACTGTTCAGTATCATCTCCCCTTGTTATCCTCTAGCTCTTTGTCCCTCAATCGTTCCTGTTATGACAATAGATTCAAGATTCCCTCGTCTTATGACAAGTCCACGGAAAGTCGATTACTTCTTTCTATCACGAGTAACGAGTTAACTTTATCACATTGGCTTCTTTCAGAATATCCTCATGACTCGTCTCAATGTGTTCTTAACATTCTCTTGTGAAACCACCTCACGTTGCAAGCGATCTTTGTCCTCTCAAGACTGTGTGTGGTCCCGGCTTTCGGGTCTTCCCAGTAAAGTAGAGGCAGTGATATGTGTCTGTGTCCGATAACGTCATTTGACAGTGGTTGAGGCTCGGTCGCTGCTACGCCATTGATGAACAGAGCCGTGATCTATCGAGACTGTTTGGTCCCGGGTCCGGGTCCTCCCAGTTCAGATGGGCCGGAGCTTGTTTCTTCTTGGTAATGCAGCTCGGCAGTGGTAGAGGCTCGGCGCTGGCTGTGCCGATCCCTCGATACGTCTTGTCTCGGAGATATAACCCCCTTTGCAGGGTAGAGAACCACTTTTCTCGTGGCATTGCACTCTCGCCACCCGACAAGAGGTTCCCTTGGGTTGCAACAAAGCCCACTGGTGACTGGCCTCTCTGCCAGTCATCACTGTCCTCGGAGGTATAACCCCCTTTGCAGGGTAGAGAGTTATCAAACCTTGAGGCAGTACATTACACACACGCCAAAGTGGGCCTGGTGTACCCTGTCTCGAGTCTAGGATGCTCCCTGGGGTTGAAAGAAAGCCCAAAACACACCCCAAATCGTCTGATACCGTGTGGGATGCACGGCGGGTTGCGGCCCCATCGCCTGGTGTCACGATGGGTGGCTTCCTGGCCGTGTGGCAACACGGACCATGTGTAGAAGAGCGGCGGTGGCTGCGCCACCGCCATGCCGGGCTATCTACACAAAGGGTAAAAGAGTTTAGTTACTCGCACCCTATGGGGATAATAAAGAAGAAGAAGAAGAAGAAACCACCTCACTGTAGGCTCCAGGGATTTTCTTCCTGGTATACCGAATACCCAAAAACTCACTTCCACACGACAGGGTTGGTTCTGTGTAGCACTGAACACTTTTCTTCATTTTCTTTCTTTTTTTTCCATTGGCAGACAGTTGTTGTATTGAATACTTTACATTTTATGGAACGCTGCTTTTGCTTGTGCTATTCTGCTCGTCATCTCTACGACGCAGGGGCGTAATTAAAGTATTTGCAACCAGGGCGGATCCTTCTTTTACCGCACTACCACTCCCAACCTCCGCCCCATAAATAAGCATGTAGAAAAATATATTATGCTTGCATGTATTTTCATTAAAGTGTCGATGTCATCCCCCTCCTGACTGTCACTCTGGGCTGATCGCCGCCTCCTCGCACCCCCTCCCCCCGACTCTAGTACGTCACTGCTAAGATGCATGTTCTATCTGAGGTTATTAATCTCCCCTTGAGTGTAAATGTAATGACTTGTTTACAAGTTGTCCTATTTACAGCGATGGCGCTTTCTGGACAAGTCCATTTCTTTCAGACGACGACTCATTCTAACTTTTTATATTATTAGGCTAAGACCTTAATTTGTACTTTCTGTCATTGCGATCACATCCCATAATTCTTCTTCACTTGTTTGATAGAAAGACGTTGTCAGCAGTGACCGCAAAGCGGTTCATATTATATTTACTAATTTCCCATGACTCACTTTCGCACGACAGAATTGACTCAATAAAACGTGAATGATGCAAGAGTAGAGAGCATATTAGACAATATCAATTAATCAATCAATCAATCAATCAATCAATCAATCAAACAGATTCAAGTTATCTTGTCCTGTACCATCAGCTCAGGGTCCTTCCGTGTCTTCTTCGTTTTCATCTCTGTCTACACTTCTTTTCTTTATGTGACCTTTGATCTGCCTCTCAGTCTCTACCCTGACGATTCCAGAACAAGGATTGCATTGTAATGCTATCAACAGATTTTCTCATTGTGCGTCCAATCCATCGCCAGCGTCTTCTTCTCATCTCTGCTAGGCACTATATTCATTTCTCTATTTGTTTTTATTACTTTTAGTAAAAAGTCAAGATTACTTGTCCGCTACGGAAGTGTTTTTAGCGAATAAAAAATATTCGTAGGCATAGTGAATAATTTTCTAATTTGTAAAGTAAGATATTTCTATAAGCCTCTAGATCAGATTTATGAGACACACCTCCACCTCCACTGACGACCAGCACAGATTTATTTAGCTTCCAGTTGTTGTAAGAAAGATCAAACTTTCACTAATCAGCTGAGAGCACCACATCCTCGTTATACATTTTTCCACGCTGTCTTTTTTTATTGTAATTTTAAATGCATCTTCTGTGCCCTCAGTGAGTTCTCAAACATCGTTATTTCCTCTTTAATCTTACACTTTTACATTTGACATTTCTCTTTTGGTTTATTCTTTGTTCACTTCAGGGCTTCTTGTTCACTTCAGGGCTTTTTGTTCACTTCAGGGCTTCTTGTTCACTTCAGGGCTTCTTGTTCACTTCAAATCTTCTTCTTGCAAACTTTCAATGGGAGATTTTCCCCACTCCAGCAGTTTCTTAAATCTCTCAACGCCAACTCTTGACCTGAGAGTCGAAATCTTAATGTCAGGTCACGCTGGACTTTAGAATGTTTTCACCAAATTAAAAAATATGAGCACGCGGTACACTATAGATTCTTAACTAAGGGAATTGATTTATTGAAATGATTAACATAATTTTTATTTTCACATAAGGAAAAAGATTTTTAGGTAAGATGTTTATATACATTGCTAAGTTGAAAGAAACTAAATATCAGCATGAGTACAATATGTTCTTCAGATGTAAATACAAAGACACTTTACAACGAGTGAAATCCGCCCGAGAAACAATTGTGTGAGCAGATGTTGCGTGATAAATTCTCGCAACATCGTTTTGTTTCAATGTCTGTTTTATAACGCAAGGGCAACAACTGCTTGGAATTTATAGTCACTTTTCTCGGTAAGCATTTGTCTTCTCGCGTTGGTATCGAATGCAGTTAAGTTTGAGCTGTGGTCATTTTTGCGCTGGACTGCGCATGACTTGTCTTGTTGTTTGGTCGATCGGTTTCCGCCCACGACTAGTGGGGTGAGCGATTTGGAATGGCGAAAGAGATGCCTCGTTGAAGAGGGGATCTCCGCTTTCTTTTGTTCTGTCAGGGATGTATAGTCCTCTTTGTCATGAAATATTCTAATCCACATATATAAATTATTAGGTAAATATGAAGCCTAACAAATAAAATTAATAAAGAGAAGAGCAATGGTAAAATAACAGTGCTGTCACAAAGAATGTACTCGAAATCCCCCTTGTTTTCTGCTTCGTCTGCAAATTGTAACGCTTTCACGTTGATATAAAAGCTTACTGTATTATTACCCGCCTTCTTCAATGAAACGTGTGCTGCATTTCTAAGAAAAACATTGAGACGTACTGCGTAATGACCTAAATTAATCCTAACATTAATTATATTACGTTACCAAAACGAACGAACAGATGGACAAAAGGATAGCGAGAGGGGAGGGCTGAAAATCAGGAACGCATGCAACACGCGACGCGCGATATACAAATGCTGGCATCACGCGTGTAAGTCTACAAGCACTAACTTTTTCAGACGGACAGTGATAAAATACACTACCCTTTCCCAGAGTTAGGTTTATAAATCATAACAAACTCTTATTAGAAAAGACAACATTAGATGGGTTTTCGTTTGAACACATAACAGTACCCAGACAGCACATCTTCGAAACAGGAGGTAGAAGAAATTGCATATTTTGAACGCAGCCACGTAGCTCCTTTAAATTAGTATTTTTGGGTTCCTTAGGGCTTGCTGACAAATAATATGTAAAACGTTACGCAAATAGTCCAGGAATTAAAAAATTATACCCAAAATAAAATATTGGGGGTGCCTGACAGCATAAAATCATTTCTGCTCATAAGATTTTTTTTTAACGTGTTTGAAAAAAATTTACGTTACAGAAATAGCCTACCATGTAAACTTCAAATTGATTGGAGCGCAACAAATGAAAGCCTAACCACGATTGGTCGGGCTATAAATACTATCTTGGTTGTTAGGGGAGACGGGAAAAGATAACATTTTTTCAAACACTTGTCGAAACGTGGCTCATTGGCCAGTCTCGCTGATATACACACTTGGGAGCGTTAGTTCGAAACCACTTGTTTAAATACACTTGATAAAGCATCAGTGCGTTGAAGCCAGCTTATATTTGGCTCAATAAAAGCCTGGAAGATAAGCAGATGGAAATTTGTGCCAGTTTGTGCCAGAATTCATTGCTAATCAACGTATCTGTGTGTATTCGTATGAATTGTGGTAAGCTTGAACCATTTAATATCTTTTAATGAAAATTGAATGTGAATTGTTGATTTATGCCTGTATATATATGTGTAGTTCAGTGGCAAACGTGAGGTAAAGCCTAAAATGCTCCAGCCTGAACAGAGGGTGTCGGAGAGAAGTAAAACGGCATGGAATGACCAAACAGTACACTGACACCTGGATGATTGACTATCAAAGAAATACATAGTCTGGAAGCGTGTGCCAGAGGCGTAGTAACGCATTAAGACGGCGTGTGGCACTGAATCACAGTCTATTTCCAAATGAAGCTGACTGTTAGCCTAACACTCTGAACGCAATGTTTGTGCTGTATTGTGATCAGTGTAAAAGAGAAGATCAATTTAGTATGAAGGTAGAGATGTACAGCAGATCCTTCGTTGATTTCAGGGACAGTTGTCTGATGTACTGATTGCAGCATCAGGTCAGAGATTGTGCTGGAATCCAGAGTTCGGACCGCATACCTGCCTTGGTCCTTTTTAGCATCAGGTGAGTGTCGCCTGAGCCCAGATGAGAATTCGATCAGAGATCGAGAATACATAAAGAATGTTCACACACAAAAAACGACCCCCTACTCTAACACACACCAATATACCAAAACCACATGGGGTATTGGAGTACAATCGATTAGGAGAGAGTGGAAATATGTTTGTAA
>JAMPIV010004291.1:0-56831 GCA_024509875.1 Oreohelix idahoensis
ACTATACTTAATTAAGCTGAGACGCCCTACATGATCAACTAAACCTCCAACTACTTGAAAACTGAACTACAAAACCACTTCACCTCGATGAGGATATAGTTTACTACCAAAGCTAGAACTTCACTTAAAAGCTAGTACATATGTTACTTTTACAGAACCTAAGACTGATCTGCAGTTTCTGCACAAGACTATTAAGGGCAGACACTCTACAACAAGCAGGTTTCAATACTTAATAATACCAAAACTTCTCTGAGCATAGAAAATTTATGACTGTTAACAATACACTTTTAATTATTTTGTCTGAGCAATCCTAATGTATTTTCACATATTTTTGGTTCAGAACTAACCCAACTATAATCGACAATTCGACGATTACTTGGAGTTATAATGCCAGAAACAACAAAGCTGAATGCACATTAAACACATTCTTTCCTGGCACTAAGTCTAAAAACTATGGTACTTTCGGTGTACCTGTCATGAGAGTACATATAGTTTATCATATAATTTATAAAATTCATAAATAAATATGAGAGACTAGGTTAACAGCATTATATACTAAATTTCACTCCTGGAAGTTAATTAATGTTATACTAAACATAAAATGTCTCACACCACCTATCTAACCACTGGAGCACTAACGCAGACAGCCTTACAATCTTAAACATCAAACTCCTACGCTAACGAGCTTCACCTGTGAGAAGTATTTAACCAACTATCATCTCTACATATAAAAATTACTGGAGATGTACGCTGGCTGGAGCTATCAACCAGAGTTAGGGAACGTGCACGTTATCGACGAACCACCTCTAATGCCAACACAAGCTCTTCTAACAAACTTTCCACAGTGAGAATATGTATAACAAAAAACCAGAGAAACAACCCACACAGCATTAAAAAAAACTTATAAAAAAAACTTAAACTTCCCACAACTAAACATAACTTTAACAAATAATTTACCTACTCAGCTAAACCTTAGTCCCACTCCCCTCCGCGCCCTATCGTCCACATGCAACCCCATCACTCCTCAAGGTTTAAGCTCACAGATGTCACCCACCACCGACTGTACACATTTATCTTCCCCACCTTCCTCTTTTCTTAGTTACCAATCGACAGTGCCTATACCCCACCCTAACTAAATACTTTTGCATCCCACTACGGATAATATGCATGCCCCTCCCCACCCCCCCCACTCACCATGTTTAGTGAATGGGGAACACACCCCCACACTAACCCCCCACCGACCCCCGCCGCTAACCCCCAACACTTCTTATATCTCCGCCCCCCCCCAACTCTCCTCCCTCCGCCGTAGACTTGAGAACGTTGACCCACCAAAAAATACTCCTACCCCCCCCCCCACCCACCCATGCCACCTCTCACTCACAACCCCCTGTAACACCTCCATAACACAGCTTCTTCCCTTCTAGCCCCATATTAAAACATCCCAGATAAAACCCCATGTCACACCTAAAATCCACACCGGCCTTCCTACATCGCCCCCCTGCACTCACAGGCCCTAGTGTAAGATCCCCCCGCAGACCCTCGTACCTATCCCTACCGACTACCCCTCCTTTACATCAAACTAGAGCAGTTAACCACTTCCGTGACACGTACCATGTACTCCCACTTACAAGTAACAGACCTTTCCCCGCTAACTTGACCCCCACACCAAGAACTATCCCATGAAGACTAATGACAACCCAGTCCCCCCTCCCCCCCACTTCTACCTGCAAGCCCACCCCCTCCTCCTTACCTCCTCAGACCCAAATCCCACTTTGACAGAACACCCCCTCCAACCATACCTTCATCCTTTGAGTTAGCATTTGAAGTACCCACATGGCTGAAAACTTCCCTCAACACACAACACAGGCCATACCTGCACTATACCACACCCCCCCCTCATCTCCGTCCACCAACCCCCTCTTCATTAGAACACCCCCCCATGATCACGCCCCTCCCACGCCTCCCTGTGAGAGAAACCAGCCCCCTCCCCCTTAGTTCTCCACTATCAGCACTGATCACCACTAGCACAACCCAAAAGAATATACAGACTAGAAGTGTTAGACAGAGGGGAAGGAGAGAGGAGAAAGCGGGGGCCAACAAGAGCGACCGGCACTCTATATAAGGACAAACGTTCCTGTAAGAGAGAGTAATGTTCTAGGGAGTGATTGTGAAAGGTCTAGGAGGGGGCGGGACAGGGCAACACACATCTGGGGACAACACACACATCTGCAAATGTGAAATACTTGGATTACTGATCATGAGGCAACTAGACTACACTAACAACGCACTCAAGCTATTATGTGTATGTGGCACTTAACTGCATCACCACCCTAATGGCCCTCACCCCATCTATGCGCTCCGCCCTGTGAGCTCCTAAGGACTTTACACCAAACATTCATTAGGTGCTCAACACAGAATTGTAAGATATCTGGACACAGACCCCAACTCACTATGCAAGACTTCCACCGACAACCCTTACCGCCAAAGCAACCAAACCCCGCCCCCAACTCCGTCAACCCCCTAAATAACAGCCCCGCCCCACCCATCTACCTCACTCGCCAGGACCTCCACCACGAAACATTAACTAAACAAACCATCTTACCGAAACCACTGCCCGTTTTACTAACACCCCCCTAAAACACCAACAACCAAACCATAACACTCGTTTAGTATACGCCAGTTCGGTCCTTATTACACCTGCGCCGATTATAATTATTACCGACATATTTTTCCCACAGTCAATCCCCATTATACCGTGTCCAAATAGTGTAACTCATCTATCTACCTTGAAATGCTCCGTTGGTCAGTACGACACTACATGCTAATGGATCACCACCCCCAACCACCCAAATCACTGCAAACTAAATTCGAACCCACTAAACAATACTCAAATACAACACTACAAACACCCCAATTCCCCAACCAATACTGTCAGACCCATACATCCTCCATTCACACAGGTACTCCCTCCTATGTACTATATCGACAGCAAACTTATCCCAGATTCCCTCCCATATACAACTAACCATCCACTCACTAGACACCATGCACCTACCAACTGCGCCACACTAAAGCTACATTACAGCATGCACACACACTTTTTATAACCGAGACTCATTCATCAACCCCGACAAGTACAAATGCCATGTAACCCAAAAGCCACAAACTGAAGACACTAATTCCCGCCATACCATGGTTTGTCAGTTACCGGCATCAACACGTTGGACCATGGTTTACTCCAATTCTAAACATGTGCCCACCCTCAAAAAATCAAACCGACACAACACGCCAAAAACCCATGGCCTACCATTACACTAAAGCTAAACAGGAAGCGCCACTTCCAAGAATCCACTACCATGTCAACACATAATCATTCCACCGGTTTCGTACCACACTCTACCCCACTCACACACAACCCATCATTTAGCCACCACGGAAGACCAACCAGACTATAGAGATGCCACGGCAAACAAAAATACCTGTAAATAAACAACCAAAAACCTTACATTTACATCCTGTTTTTCCTGATCTATCCTCTCTTCCTATCCAACCAACTTCTGCGGACAGTTACTTCATCTACTCCTTCTTCTTTTTTCTTTCCTATACATACACAGTCATCTCTTCTGGTGAGCATATTGTTACAAAAAAAACCACAAAAACAACAACCAATCAAACACTCAAACAATAACACAAGATACGGGTCAGATCTCCTCCCTTCTCCATCTCATCTGACAAGAAGACAAATCTCACCGCTGAGAGAGAAACCACACTTACACATTGCTGAAGGCATAGCACACAATTCCTTATATACAACCAGAATAACCCTACACAACACAACACAAACATCTTACTTTGTTAGCACATCTTAACCACACAGCACACAAACATCTTACACCCAGTTGTTTCCCATTCATATAGTACTAGTTCCCTCCACCCACCCATAAATAGTAACTAACTCGCAAGATCGCCCAAGAACTGCCATCTTTATCGCCCCGTGTCTCCTTCAGCGTATCCCAAGTATCACTTACCCACCCCATATGGAGCTCCAAACCCCCCCAAAAAGATATGACTATTTAGATCATGCCCTATACCCTCACCCCCCCCCTCCCCCCCACAAGACCTTTACTTGCATAGCTTCCTGAGAATGTTCAATATTTTTCTTCTTTTTCTTTCTTTTTTTTATTTCCACATAAGATAGGTGCATAGTATGTTTCCATGTTTCACACAACCCCACCCCCACCCTCCATGACTTCCACACCCCCAACTAGATTTATATTCATCATTCCAACTCTAACTCCACACCAAAAAAACAACTCAACCACTAGTTCAACTCCCCCACCCTAAACATCCCCCTCCCCCCCTATCCATACCCTTGCCACCTTCCCCCCCTCCTATCGACTACCACCGTGTAGGAAATGATCCGCTTTATAAATCCGGACATTGGATGGTCAGGGGTGAGTGTTACAAAACGGTTATGCAAAGCTACCAAGCTATCCTCTCCTTGTCGTCAATTAATTCCTTTAAACACCCCCCCCCCCCCCTCCCCCCCACCCACCCCCCCCCCCCCCCCCCCCCCCCCCCCCCCCCCCCCCCCCCCCAACCCACCGCCCCCCCCCCCCCCCCCGCCCACCCCCCCCACCCCCCACCCCCCCCTCCCACGCCCCCCCTATCCCCCCCCCCCCCCCCCCCCCCCCCCCCCCCCCCCCCCCCCCCACCCCCCCACCCCCCCCCCACCCCCTTAACAAAATTTACCCCACTAATGTACGAACACACAGATGTTAACAGTTAATAATCAATTACCCGCCCCCCCCCCCCAGGTTCTACCCACCCCCAAAACTTAAAAAAAACCAATCCCTTATACATCTTAACCACAATCACGTTCCTAAACAACAAATATTATTCACAACCAACCACCATATATAAACCCAAACACCAACCCAAAATCCCCCCCCCCCCCCCAATATAACATTCACCCCCCAATCACCGTACCGCCTTCCCGTCCCCCCCCCAAATACCCAAAATGCCTAACCCACCCCCAACACCTGAAAATCCCCCCCTCAGTTAATACCCCCCCCCTCCCCCCCCCCCCCCCACGTTCGCCCCTCCCGGCCCCCACCCCCCCCCATCCCCCCGTCCATACCCCTTCTTTTACGCCCCGCATTACCCCCACCCCCCCCTACCTTCCTACCGTTGCCCCCCCCTGCTCCACACCCCCCCACAATTCCTTACCCCCGATCCCCCCCCCCCCCCCCCCCCCCCACCCGAAAGAACTCCCCAACCCCCCTTTCCAACCCTCCCATCCACGTTCCCGAATCCCTAGACACCCCCGCACAACTATCCCCCCACCCTCTAACCACCCCCCCCCCTACATCCCCACAATACATACACTCCCCCCAGATGGACCCCAATCACCCCTTATAACGATCAACCCCCATGAGAACCCCCCCCCGACTCATCCCACTTCCATTCCCCCCCCCTTCGCCCCCCCAACCCCAATAGCGTACCCCGGAGCCCGCCCCCCCGCATAACCCCCCCCCATTAAAAAACACCACACCACAAAACCCCCCCACTATCCCATAAGTTACAACATCGCCATTTAATCCCCCAATCCTAAAAACAAAATGAACCTTATCCCTCACCCCCACCCCCCCCCACAACCCACTCTCATCCATCACACCCCTCCCCCCCCCCCCCCCCTCCTCTCCACCACCCCAACCCCCCACCCCCCCCCCCCTCCACCTTAGTTCTAATATCGGACGACAACAACTAATTAAACACCCTACCCTCCACTGCGCTGTTAAAACTTCAACCTTCTCCAGAGTTTCCATAGCCTTTTACAATGTTAGCATCCTTAATTAGCTCACAATACACGTATATGGCCATTGAAATAAACAAATACAAAATCCAATCTATACCCATGTACTGAAGAACGGCAGTATAAACACTGGTATTTTGCGGACCCGCACACACCACCGCATAAATACCCCCCCCCACCCCAGTCGGGTTACACTTCCCAAGATATGTTCAACTAAACCGGAAATCTAAAACAAGAATTATTGTGAGCAACCAAGATGCGTGCCTTTACCGCACCTCATTACAAACACCAGTCTCAACACACACCACTGAACACAAGGGGCGTCCTGCTGCACCAGACTAATTACAAACTCGAGCACCTAACAATCAAGCTACACTGAAACTCGCCAGGCTTTACACGGACACCTCCAAGGCACAAGCAAGTAATCAGACGTAAAAATCACCAAAACATACATAGTTCACAAAGAAGAAGAAGAATGTCTACAAAATCAAAAAAAAAAAAATTTGCGAGGGGAATCAAAAAAGTTAACTGTCGACCACCACCGCTACATTCCAGACATCAAATCACCTCTCCTTATGATAACACACAAAAAAATTCAAAACCCAAATCAAACGGGGGAGGGTGGTACAAAACACTCAAAAAAAACCGGGCAAAACCCATAGTGCTCAGTCACCCTCAGCAAATGTCGAAGAGTATGAATGCTAATTGTACCTGTAGCACGCTGGTTCTACATTCGACGGATGCGTCCTCTCTCACGTCCATCTCTTTTAGTCTCACGTTTGATTCTAAACTCCAACAGTGTCAGCCTTGTTGATTCATGGGTAGCATGTCATTATCTAGCAGGCGATAATTAACTGCTCTTAGTATCTCTCCCTTATCCATGTCCAGTGTCCCCACTATGGGTGCTCTCGAGGCCAGTCTGTCAGCTCTCTCATTGTCACATATCCCTGCATAACCAGGACAGTAGATCCACACCAGTTCTTCAAGACTTGAGGATTCTATTGATGTTTTCCATTCCCGCCGCAGCCATCGGTTCTGAACTTTCCGAAGCATGGCCTGAGAATCTGCCAATATAACTGCTTTGGTTAATGGAGTTTCAGAAAGCCACTTCAGTGCTGCGGTAACTGTCTCTACCTCCATTCTCATGCTGGAGGTTGTTGTCATGTAGGCTCTGTTCAGCAACAACCCTGCTCTTTATTCTCGCAGAGAAGCCCCATCCTGATTTCTCACCATGCACTACAGACCCAGCAGTGTATACAATGGCATTCCCAGCATGATCACTTATTAGCTAATTAATCTCCAGCTCTGCTTTTCCATTGTCCCAAGATCTGCATTCTCTGCCAAGGCTAATGATGACCTGCTTGTAGTTTATCCAGTTCTCCCCAGACTTACTCTACTCTACCCCTTTGGACATACAGTAGAACCTCCATAGTTTACCACCTCCCTACATTGACCACCTCCCGAAGTTGACCACATTTTCATAGACCGGACACGCACCACATGTACTCAATGGAAGATGACCTCTATAAGTTGACCACCTCTGTAAGTTGTATCTTGACCACTTGGACTATGACACACAATAGTAATTTACTCTCTATTACTTGACCAGTTTTGAAAAAATCAGTGTCTTTGAATTTTGTCGGCACAGGCTTTCTGACCGCTTTTCGAATGATGCTTGCCGACAAAGAAAATTAACCTAACCTCTTTGATTTTTTCGCAAACATGCAGTATAAAAAGACCAACTTCTAAGCAAAATCTTCATTCTTGCTATGACTGCCCTGCCGGTTGATAGTAATTCAACTACTAAACTGTAAGTTCTCTCTCAGACTGTGTTTTATACATTTTATCGTTGACAAAATTAACCTAACCTTTTTGATGGCCCAAAAGAAAGAACTCAAGGAGCTGACAATGAAGGAAAAGGTTCATCTTCTACATTTTCTGGAAAGCAGCAGCCAAAGAAAAACGGCAGAACATTTTGGGGTTAGCAAGACCACAGTTAGCAACATCCAAAAACGTAAACATGAGTACTTGGAGAGATGTGGTAAGGAAAGCGGAGATCTACAGCGGAAAAGGAGGAAAACTCCCCTAGATGAAGTCAATGAAGCCACATTAAACTGGTTCAAACAAATGAGGGCAGTTAACGCCCGAATCTCCGGGCCGATGATTCAAGAAGTTGCTAAAAAATTTGCAAGGGAATTCGGGGTGGCAGAAGATTTCCAAGCATCAAATGGTTGGCTCGAGAAATTTAAACTGCGACACATGGTCTCCCAGAAAGTGTTGTGTGGTGAATCCAATGAAGTTCCAGTAGAAGCTGTGGAAGAGTTCATCAAAAAGTTTCCTTACTTCGCCAGAGGCTTCAAAGATGACGACATCTTTAATGCTGACGAGTGCGGACTCTTTTTCAAGGCGATGCCTGACAGGAGCCTCGCCATGAAGGGTGACAAATGTAAGAGCGGAAAACTTTCCAAAGAACGTTTCAGTTATGCTTTGCGCTAGCTCAACCGGAGAGAAACTAAAGCCCTTGGTGATTGGTAAATCGGCAAAGCCACGCGCATTCAAGAACCTGAAGCCCGAAGACCTCCCCGTCACTTGGAGATCAAACAAATCCGCATGGATGACTGGCGCCCTATTTGAGGAGTGGGTAAGGGACATCGACCGAGAAATGAAGAAGAAGAAACGGTCTATTCTACTGACAGTAGGCAACTGTCCTGGCCACCCACAAGTGGAACATCTCACAAACGTGACACTGAAATTTCTGCCTCCAAACACGACCTCAAAAACCCAACCTCTTGACCAAGGCATCATCAAAACATTTAAAATGCACTACCGGGCCCAGCTCCTGCAGTGGGTCATTACTAAAACACAGATCTGTGGTCTGCCTGTGGAAGCAACTTCATCCGCTGCATCAGTTAACGCTCTGGATGCTGTCCTCTGGATCAGTTCTGCTTGGAATAAAGTTCAGCCGGAAACGATACAGAAGTGTTTCAAGAAATGTGGATTTGTCACAACCCAAGAGCATGACATTTTAGCCCCATCGGACAGTCCATCGCCAATGGCAGAATTCGAAGGAGTAGATTTTGAAGGTTTTGTTGCAATGGATGATGAGGTGGCAACCTGTAATGAACCTGACACAGAAGGAATTTTCCAAGCGATATTGACCGAAGTGCAGACAAGCATAACAGTGCATGGAGCAGCTGGTGAAGTTGAAGAAGCAAGTGACGATGACACAGAAATTGCAGAGACTCCAAAAGAAGAGGCTGTCAGGTATCTGATAATGCAGTTGAAGTCATTTGCTGTGGAAAAATGCCCAGGTATGTTGAGTGGTGTAGCCAGTGTTGAGAGTGCTTTCTCCACTTATGTTTGTAATAAGAATAAGACACAGACCAAGATTGACTCCTTTTTTCAGAAAGAATGATTAAACCATGATAAAACAGATGTTGATGATTTGATTTGATGTTGTGATTATGTATGATTTCGTATGATACTGTATTCTCCAATATAAGCTGTTCAAGGAAGTAAAGTATCAGAACAATAGGCCTCGTTCCGTATGTTGACCACCTCCGTATGTTGACCGGTTTGCTACAGTCCCTTGGGTGGTCAAATTATAAAGGTTCTACTGTATTTTCAACCATGGTTACTTGACCAATCGTACCCTCGGTTATATACAGTAATCCACCTGTCTCTCTAGGCTTATTCAGCCACTAGGAAGTCACGTTTTGTAAAAGTTCCATTATCTTTTTTTAAAAATTCATTAATTTTGTTATAAATAATAGTACAATTGTTGTATTAATACTTACATCTGATACAGATCTTATAAATCTCATGACCAAAACGTCACTAGCAGATGGACGATCTCTGTGAAGAGTTAAGTAGACATACAAGTGTATACTTTAGTTGCTGAACATTTCATTCATAACTTTTCACCTACCAATGGTGTATAACCTTTCACCTACCAATGGTGTATAACCTTTCACCTACCAATGGAGCATAGGCTTTCAGGAAATACATTATAAGCTTTTCTGACCTGTCAATCAAGGTGCTTCCATATCTTCTTTATCCCTTTATTCTGTCCGTTCGTGTCTCCATATATTTTTGTGTAACTGCCTGTATTTCTCTTACTCTGCTCATTTCAGAACAAAGACTACCTTATAAGACAACAGCTGCTTTTGGCATTGGGCAAATGTGTAACAAGCAGAAATGTGTGTCATTACTTGGGATCTCTGAGGTGACAACGAAAAAATAGGACTACTGCATCCTAAGGCATATCGTAAAAAGGTGACTAATATATGGTGGTGCATGGGACTGGTAACCTCACCTCGCAAAATAAACTGTTACAGTGACTACAGCTGCAAGATCATTGGCTTTACCGTAGACCTCCTAAAAGAAAGGTCATCTACAGTTTTTTTTTTTTTTTTTTTTTTTTTTTTTGTGAAGAAAAATATCCCGCTTAACCTTTCATAAGTTTTAATTAGGAAGTATAGTGTCTGTAATTCCAGACAACTATGTTCAGTTGACGATACCTGATCGTCAGATCATATCCTCTATCCCAGCGGTGGCCAAACTACGGCCCGCGGGCCAGATCCGGCCCGCCAACCAGTTTTGACCGGCCCGCCAACCTGTTTTGGCCGGCCTCTTATTGTTGATTAAAGCCACACTCTGCACAATGAAATAACACACAAATGTATGTTTGAAATAAATAATTACATGTCATATTACAAATTACAAAACAAATTAAAACAACAGATTCATTATATTTTTTTTAACAATAATTTCAGTCCGAAGACTGGTATACGTGTCTTGGCAGATGTGCAGTACAGTAGTTTGCCGTTGTTTTCTGTACGTGGTTCATTATATATGTAAAACTAAATCTCAGAACGTTATTTTTAAAGGATTTTACAGGACTGGCCCTCTGGTGTTACCCTTTACCATAATTTGGCCCTCGGCCAACCTTAGCTTGGCCACCACTGCTCTATCCCATTGTTGTAAAATGAGTAAATTAAAATGTCCAAACTGTGTGTGTTTGCGTGCATGTTTGATTTTTCTTCTGTTCTAAAATGATAGTCTCTTTATACTTGTCATGGTGTAAACAAAACAAAGAAACAAAAGAAGGGGGGAGTGGCTGCAAAAGCTTGCAGTGTTTGGGTTGATATTTAATATCATCTGTATTTGTAATTAGTAATATGTATTATTAGAACCTCACTAGACACTACCATAATGACATTAATCATTATATATTAATTGTTGTTCTTGTTATATACTGATCCACGAATTAGGTCTGTCCACCCTCAACGTCTGTTCTACATTTATGAGTAAACTGCATGCCTGTAAATAGTCTAATAATCTAATTCGCCTTTGTTCATTCTTCATACATTTTTGCAAAAAATACTCTGTATTACTGTATATAAACCAATAAAACGGTATTGAATCAGTTCTACAAATAACGGTTCACACGAAACAAGGGACGTTTCGGGTTTTACCCTTCGTCAGCCACAAACAGGTGACAAAGACAAGAATTACATATAGGTACTACAAAAACATACGATGATGAGAAATACAAGCAGATGGAAAAAGTAAACACCCACAGTGATAAGCGAAAAAAGAACAATAATAATACAAGAAAATCGTAAAACATAAAAGAAATACCGAAACAAGAAAGTAAATATTCAACGAAACGAAAAAAAAGAATGAACAAAACTTCGGAACAAGTAAAAGTTCACTTAGCTAGATCCGTAGATGCTTGGAATAGAAGACCATAGTACGGTAGTACGTCCAAGAAATCTCTAAGGATGTGACGTATAAGATGACGACAATTTAAAAAGATACAAAAGGATACGAAACGAACCAAAACAAAAACATAAGAAGATAGAAAAAACAAAGAATAAAAAATAATGAAAAAGAGAGAAAAGCTACCAGAATTTATGCAAAAAGATGTTGGACATTAAGGCCATCAGGAGATAAAACGCCCATTTGAAAAATAAGACGATTCTTCAACGAAAAGCGAGTCCGATCATCACCGACACATGAAAGGAGGGCAGTGACATGAATATCGGAATTACCTGAATGGTCAGGCCTATTGAAATGAAGGGCCACCGGTAAATGTTTGCCATGATAGATGTCATTCAAGCGCTCACGAAACCTGTCTGCCAAACGCCTGCCAGTTTCACTAATATAGGTAATGCCACACCTCTTGCAGATGATAGCATAAATCAGGTTTCTGGATTCGCATGTGAAAGACTCTCTAATGATAAATTTTCCTTTCGGAAAAGTGACTGTCTGAGTTTGGAGTACAAACGGACAGCTCTTACATATACGGGTTGGCACGGTTTAGTACCAAAGTATGAAGGGCTAGTAAGTCGCAAGCGACTGTGTACAAGAATATCCTTAAAATTCATATCCCTACGATATGCCACCATAGGTGAATCACGAAACAACTCTCTGGTATCAGGATCAGAGTGGAGAATAAGCAGATGTCGAAACAGAATTCTCTTCACCGCCAGACAGTGAGGATGGAAAGTTAGAACCAGTTTGAGTCTGTCAGATTGGACAGAAGGTTTAGTAGTGAGTGCCATCTGACGAGTGACGCGTGTGATACAATTAAGAGCATCAGATAAAACATGTTCTGGATAAAGACGTCGGCGAAAGAACTCGAGCATCTCTTGAGCTCACTGATGGAAATCATCGTCATCGTGACATAACCGACGCAAGCGAAGAAGTTGAGAAAAGGGAATGGAATTTTTACAACTAAGAGGATGCGATAAAGTATAAAGAAGGAAACCATGAGCGTCAATAGCCTTATAATAGACAAACGTTTGAAGACCAGTAGGGCTAATAGTCACAGTGATATCAAGGAAGTTCACTGAAGTGTATAAATTTCAGAAGTTAATTTGATGGCAGGATTGAAATTACCAACATAGTCAATAAATCGACGGAGGTCTACCTCAGACATGTCTGTAATGCCAATACCATCATCAATATAGCGGCGGTAAAACTCGGGTATTGGTCCATCGTAACTTTGAAAGACCAAATATTCAAAGTGGCCCATAAACAGGCAAGCGTAACTAGGGCCCATCTTAGTACCCATAGTGACGCCACTGATTTGGTTGAAGAATTGGCCATTAAACTCAAAAGAGTTGAGAATAAGAACCAATTCAGCCAGGCGAAGAAGAGGACCTGTACTTATAGTAAGATCAGTACGCTGGTCGAGAAAAAATTGGAGTGCCTTGAGACCATGAGCATGTGGAATAAAAGTATAAAGGGAACAAACATCCAGGAGGAAAAGACGGTAAGTACGGCCAGGCATGAATCTGATCGAATCAAAGGTAGTGATAGCATGAGTAGTGTCCTTCAAATAAGAAGGCGGATTGACGACTAAAGGCTGGACAATTCATCAGGAGACAGATGCAAATCTGGAGGAATGCAAATAACTTTAGCATGGGTAGAAGACTGAATAGAGGACCCTGAAGGAGGTTGTGGAAGGAGGCAGCGCAATTTCTCTTTTTTATGCGTGCACAAACGAGTATACAGCTCCCTATTCGTGTCATGGATAATAGTGCGAATAAAAGGGAACGCTGCCGGACAAGAAGAAGTCAGTAGACGTAGTTGTTGTGTAAGGTTGGATTTGGAAAGTTCAAATTCAGTCAGCTGGCGTTTATGTATAGCAATGACGCACCTCATACGTTGGAAGAAACATTTCTTCTCAACTTGGTGTAAGCGGTGCTGGTCAGCAGGAAAAGGAAGTCCAGCCGATAGATGGAAGCTAGAGACAAACCCTTTGGGAATAACCCTAGCACGGAGACAGTTCTTGAGAAAATTAATGTGACATGTACAGCGTGTCTTCTTGTATATAGTAAAGGCTAAGTCAGAAGCAGTACGAGATATGTCAGAAGGCATGAGAGAAAATGAATGGGTAATAAAAGAATGAAAAGAAGAAATCAACTGTTTCTGATAAGGCATAATGAACAAATGTAAAAATATGAAACAAGAGAAGCACACAAAATATAGTAATCACGAAACGAAAACAGGGTAGCAGCAATGATAGTAGTATAGTATAAGTAAATAAATTAAGGGGCTGCTGTAAAACTGGTAAGGAAAATAAGTATTTAAACCAATAAAACAGTATTGAATCGGTTCTATAAATAACGGTTCACATGAAACAAGGGACGTTTCGGGTTTTACCCTTCGTAACCCACAGTGATGAGCGAAAGAAAAGAACAATAATAATACAAGAAAATCGTAAAACCTAAAAGAAATACCGAAACAAGAAAGTAAATATTCAACGAAACGAAAAAAAAGAATGAACAAAACTTCGGAACAAGTAAAAGTTCACTTAGCTAGATCCGTTTGATGCTTGGAATAAAAGACCATAGTACGGTAGTACATCCAAGAAATCTCTAAGGATGTGACGTATAAGATGGCGACAATTTAAAAAGATACAAAAGGATACGAAACGAACCAAAACAAAAACACAAGAAGATAGATCGAAAAAAAACAACGAATAAAAAAAATGAAAAAGAGAGAAAAGCTACCAGAATTTATGCAAAATGATGTTGGACATTAAGGCCTTCATGAGATAAAACGCCTATTTAAAAAAAAAGACGATTCTCCAACGAAAAGCGAGTCCGATCATCACCGACACATGAAAGGAGGGCAGTGACATGAATATCGGAATTACCTGAATGGTCAGGCCTATTGAAATGAAGGGCCACCGGTAAATGTTTGCCATGATAGATGTCATTCAATTATATGTGAAATTATATGTGAAAATATATGTATTTTCTGTAATGCTTTATCCTTTTACCATTTTCCAGGATGGAATACAAATTTCTGTCCCTAATTTGTTATCTTCTCCCTTGAAACCGTGTACACTATGCTGCTGTCCTTTGGTATTAGTTGTATTTCTGGCTCTGTTCTTGATAGCTTTGTGGGTTTTCTGACAGGACAAAAGACAAAGAAAGTTTTTGATATCTCAGGAACAGAAAGACAGTTGTTTTAATAGCTTTGTTTTTGATAATATGTGTATCACGCTAGGCTGAAAAGGAAGTGACTCTTGACCCCGGATGTAAAGAATCATTGCGTACAAGTTCATGCACACACTTAAACACCAGTGACAGGAAACTTACTCTGGTTTCATACTTAATAGTTTAGTGATGAGGTCTTGAAGATTGTGACTGTATTTTGGAGAAACAGGGGAAAACCTTCCACTAGAAATAATAATTAATAAAGAAAGAGGCGTTTAAATTGTCCATTAGAAATAACAATCATGGATGTGTCAACAACAGTACACTAGAAATAACAGAGAAGGATTTGTTCAAAATTTTCCACTAGAAAAAAAAATCATCAAAGTTGTTTAGTTTTAATATAGAACAAGAGATGCCTATCTTCTAATGTGTTCTTAGGTAAACCATGGAATATGCCTCACAAGCTGAAAAACGTGTTCGATCAAATGTTTGTCAAAACTGGCATCTCTCTGAATTTAGTGCTAACAGTGACTGCCTTAGCTCACCCACGACATGGTCACCCCTGCTGCATAAATAATTAACTAGTAATAAATGTGTATAATTAATAATATGTATGACTAGTAATACATTTCATGGACTGCTTTGTACTTTTTATTACTTCTTCTGTCTGCTTCTATAAAACCATGAACTACAAACTAAGTTGTGGAAAAGGTTATTTATAAAATCAGTACACATTTCTTCTAGCAATTTTGGTGGAAGACAAATAAAAAAACAATATCACAGCTAATCATATTACCTGATAACACTTGCAATGCTGACAAACTGTGGAGAGAAAAACAAAACAGCGCACTGATTATAGACATCCTGAAAGAATTACATGTTTTGTCTTCTTATGGATAAGTCTTATCACAATTAGCACCACATAATGTAATCTTTACCTTTTGTATTAATTTGTATTAATGTGTTTTTTTTCACACATGCACACATGTTTACATTGTAAGATCTCTCTTTATGCAATATATGCATTCTTGAGACTCTCGCATGGATCAAAAAGCATAAACATATAGATTTTCACCATTCAAATCTATATAAAATAGGTGGTTGTATTTCACCACCAAGAAAAATATACAAATAACAACATGAGATTTTTTTTCTTGGCTATACACATATTATTCAGTAACAATAACAATAAACATGGATAACTAACTTTGTAGGAAAGATCTTTCCCACCATTATTTTAAATCATGAGTCCCAGAATTGTCACATTCATGACATTGTCTTAGTTCCATAGTGATGAATATTCTAAAAGGTTTTTTTATAACAACAGTTACACTAACATTCTTCTTCTTCTTCCGTCCTTAGCCACCGACCGTCAAAGCAGTCAGTGGCCATTACGCCTAGTGGCGTCTTAGGGCAACAGCAGATAGGTTTTCTTTGCCATTGTTTCCCATCACGCCTATTGGCGTCTTTAGGGCAACGGCAAATCAATCCATTTGCTGTTGTTTCCGTAATCGAAGTGACTGGCAAACGGGTGATCAGCCCGTTGGTTTACACTAACATAGCACATACTAAATGGTGCACTTAACACTCATTGTTATTTTTTTTTTTTTTATTCACATAAGGAAGGATGGGCTCTGACAAAACAGCTTGATGATCCAGGTTTCTCAACTGGGGTTCCGCGAGAGATCGCTAGGGGTTCCGCGAGAGATCACTAGGGGTTCCACGAGAGATCGTGACTGAAAAAAAAATATAATTTCATTTTTTTTTAACTCTGCGCGCTGGGCGATGTTAGCGTTTGCTGTGCTGGGCAGTGACCGAGCGGCCTCATATGGCACAGCGCAATAGGACAATGTTCACTCTTGCACATACCATATTTTATTAGCATCTTGTAGAATATAAATTTGTAATAAGACTTAGGTCTACTTGGATAAGGTTTTTAAAAATAAAGGAAAAACTGAAGTTTCTTCCACCTACTCTACTGACTTGCATTATAGTTGATATACTTTGTGTGGAGGGGAAACCACACAACTGACTTGCATTATAGTTGATATACTTTGTGTGGAGGGGAAACCAGACAACTGACTTGCATTATAGTTGATATACTTTGTGTGGAGGGGGAACCACACAAGTGACTTGCATTATAGTTGATATACTTTGTGTGGAGGGGAAACCACACAACTGACTTGCATTATAGTTGATATACTTTGTGTGGAGGGGAAACCAGACAACTGACTTGCATTATAGTTGATATACTTTGTGTGGAGGGGGAACCAGACAACTGACTTGAATTATAGTTGATATACTTTGTGTGGAGGGGGAACCACACAAGTGACTTGCATTATAGTTGATATACTTTGTGTGGAGGGGGAACCACACAAAAACTGTATGGGGACACCAAAAGCCTCAGGCTGGTCATGACTTTCTTTGGACATATTCAAATCAACGTCTGAGTGTGAACGAAGAAGAAGATATCTGATCCCTCACACTTACTGATTCTAACGTGATGGACCATATGTTCAAAGAATGGACATTCAATTTTCTCAGAACACATGAGTTAAACTTAGCATGTAGCTTGTCCTGTAGTGCCTAATGCTCACCATTTTGATTAGCAGTATGTGGTTACATTATTTTCTGCAGAGATTTGCAGAAGGACAGGGTAACAGAATTTAAATTGTATGTCTGTACAATTTGTGTGTGTATGTGTGCATGTCTGTGTGCACACGCACATGCATACACAGGGGGGTGGGTGGGGGTGTGTGTGTGAGTGTGTTTGTGTGTGTGCATATAAACATCAAAAAGTGTTTACATACTGCCTGTTTCAAGGTTGTAAGTTCATAGAGAACACATCCCAGGGACCACATGTCACTGAAATATAAGATGAAATGCATCTTAGTAAAGTTATGAAAATTCTGATGAAGTCATATAAGTTATATAACATTAGATGATTTGAGTAAAGTTGTGATGTTATGAAATTGCATGTAAGTTCAGTTAAGTTTAACTTACTAAACGTTGTACAACAGAGTGAGGTTATAAATATGAAATATCACTTAAACTGATTAAAGATGGTGCCTTGGTGGGTGAAGATAAAGATGAAATCATGCACTCATTTGTTTATTTGTATAATATCTATGTAGATGGATTAATATCTGTGGATGTCTCTGCAGGAATGCTGTCTGGGCCAGCAGCTTGTCCACCCCTAAGAAATGTTATGGTTGTAAGTTCATCCTTATTTTATGTTTCACAGTTAAACCTGTAAGCTCTCACTGATCTTGTGCAGCAGGTTTGCCCTAGACGCTGCTCAAAATATCAACTCTCCATTTCCTGTTATAAATAATTCTCCATTCGTATCCTTGATTAAGACCATTCTCTCTGGCAATGAAATCATTCTGATATTTCATGGGATTCCTCACCCAAAAAGTATGTCACATGTGATTGAGAACATTCTATCTCTGTCAGACAGAAACCACACAATATTAACATCTTGATCATTCAGGTTGACTACATGTGAAAATCAGTGTCTATATTTGGTGTACATAAACTGAGCAAGACTTCACTTCAATTTTATTTTTTTCATTGAGACCAAACAAAAATTATAAGATAGAATGTATCAGCAATAATAGCATACTGAAACACTGTAACTTAATATTTGCCATTCAAGAGACAAATCTCAATCCCCAAAAAAGTTTTTCCATCCTTGAATATAAAATCTTTTGAAACGTTAGGAAGGATAATTAAAACAGGAGGAGCAATGCCATTTATAGTTTATGAAGCATATGTGAGAGACAAACACACACACATGCACATCCACACAATGTGAGACTTTTAAATTACTCTATTTACACTAACTGGAAGGGTGAAATTATACCATGATCCTGTATAGGCAATCAAAATTATTATCTGGAATAATAATAATAATAATAATAATAGCCCCTTCAGTCATAACTGACTATGGGAATGCGCCCCTGAGGTGACAGCCCTCAGCTGCTTATTTTCCTGGTGCTCCTTTCGACGTTTTCTCCTCACCTCTGCTTCTTGTGTGAGCCTCTCTTCGCCCAATCTGAGGTGGCGCCGTAAATAGCATCGCCACTTAGTGCGATCGGCAGCTTCATCCTCCCATGTTGCTGGATCCATGTCCAGTGCCCTCATATCTCTCTTACACACATCTTTGAACCTCAGCTGTGGTCGCCCAACTGTTCTCTTGCCATCTGCTAGCTGTCCGTAGAAGATATCTTTTGGGATGCGACCATCATCCATGCGGCGAACATGGCCAAGCCAGCGAAGTCTGCGCTGTCTAAGAAGTGTATACATACTTTGAAGGCCAGCACATGACAACACCTCGACATTTGTCACTTTATCTTACCACGAGATGCCGAGGATGCGGCGTAGACACCGCAAATGGAAGGTATTGAGCCTTCTTTCTTGCTTAGCATAGGTCGTCCAGGTCTCGCTGCCATATAGGAGTGTGCTGGTGACGCAGGCATTATATACCGCAGCTTTGGTCTTCATTGTGAGTTTAGAGTTTCCCGAAACACGCGATGTGAGGCGGGCAAAGGTAGCTGCAGCTTTGCCAATGCGGCTGTCGATTTCTGTATCCAGTGAGAGTTTGTCATTGATAGTAGACCCTAGGTATGTGAAGTGGTGCACCACTGCCAATTCATAGTTATCGACAGTGATAACTGGTGCAGCACCCACATCCTGACTCAGCACATTCGTTTTCTTTAGACTTATTGTGAGGCCAAAGTCCTTGCATGCTTTAGTGAAGCGATTCATCAAGCTCTGAAGCTCCTGTTGGCTTTGAGTGACGACTGCAGCATCATCAGCGAACAACAAGTCTCTTATAGTGACCCTTCTGATTTTTGTTTTTGCCTTCAGCCTTGAAAGATTAAACAGACGGCCATCTGACCTAGTGTGAAGGCATATTCCTTCAGTTGCATCTCTGAATGCATGTTTCAAGAGTAAGGCAAAGAAGATTCCGAAGAGGGTCGGAGCCAGAACACAGCCTTGTTTAACGCCACTTCGTATATCAAAGGGCTGTGACGTGCTTCCAGCATATTGGACTGTTCCCTTCATGCCGTCATGGAATGACTTTATCATTTCCAGCATTTTAGAAGGGCAGCCTATTTTCAGGAGGATTTTAAAGAGTCCATCCCTACTAACCAGGTCGAATGCTTTTGTGAGGTCTATAAAGGCAATATATAATGGTCTTTTCTGCTCTCTTGATTTTTCCTGAAGCTGGCGGAGAGAGAAGATCATGTCTGTTGTTGATCTGCCAGCTCGGAATCCACACTGTGACTCTGGATATATGCGCTCAGCTAACTTGTGTAGTCGCATTAAGATGACTTTGGCAAAAACCTTACCAACAATACTAAGAAGAGAGATGCCTCTGTAGTTATTGCAATCACTTCTGTCTCCTTTATTTTTTATACAGTGTTACAATCTTGGCATCTCGCATGTCTTGAGGAATAGTTGTCTCTTCCCAGCACTGGCACAGCATCCTATGCAGGGGATGTAATAGCGTGCTCTTACAGCATTTGATTAAATCAGGAGGAATCCCATCACTGCCTGGTGCTTTGCCAGAGGCCAAGCTATCAATGGCCTTGCTGAGTTCCTCTAATGTTGGTTCGGCATCCAGCTCCTCCATAGTTGGCAGACTGTTGACACCATCAAGGGCTGCAGGCGTAACGGTATTGTCTCTAGCGTAAAGCTCAGAGTAGTGCTCGACCCACCTCTCCATCTGCTTACCCTTATCGGTTAGCTTCTCTCCGCTGATGGTTTTTAGCGGTGCCGTCTTACTTTTATGGGGGCCAAGTGCTTTCTTTATACCGTCATACATTTGTCTAATGTTGCCTGTTTGCGCTGCGATCTGGATGCTCTCACTGAGCTGGAGCCAGTAGTCATTTGCACAGCGTCGAGCAGTTTGTTGAACTTTGCTTCTCGTAGCCCTCAGGATCTGTAGGGTTCTGGCACTCTGTGAACGTTTGTATTCATTCATAGCACTGCGCTTAGCTTCAATGACAGGTGCCATCACATCTGATGAAGCATCAAACCAGTCATTTGACTTTGCTGTTTTCTTACCAAAGGTGGCAAGTGCAGTACTTTGAATGGTGTTCCGTAGATGCTCCCAGTTCTCTGTAATAGTATCACCATGCTGAGGGCTACTGAGCACTTTCTCGAAGGTCGCAGTGAATTGAGCGATCATGAAAGGGTCTGACATCTTGCTGGTATCAATGCGTGGTTTCCCTTCATGTCTGACACGATAGAGTTTTCTTGGTTGTGCTCTGATTTTGCAACAAACCAAGGAGTGATCTGTATCACAGTCTGCACTATGGTACGAGCGCGTGGAGAGCACAGACCTGAGGAGTGGCCTTCTGACGAGAATCAGGTCAAGTTGGTGCCAGTGCTGGAATTAGTGACGCTGTATATATATATATATATATATATATATATATATATATATATATATATATATATATATATATATATATAAATATATATATATATATATATATATATATATATATATATATATATATATATATATATATAACATCATTTTAACCCATCTGAGGTTGAACGGTTTCTATTTTTCTTCCTAAATTTTTTTATAAAAATGAACATTTATATATAAGCTTGGACATGTTTCTGCATCACAAAAAACTGACACCAAACTAGTGCTTGTTGACTGCTGACAACACTTCTGATCCAATGTCAAGAAAACTGAAATAGATTAAAGTGTAACATTGTGTTCTCCTTTTATTCCATAAAAGGTTTTATTCCATAAGCATGTGGCCCCCTTGCAGAAAGTCTGTATCAAAGCACAATCTGTGCTCTTGTAGTGGTTGTATGTGCAGTAATTTTTTTACATGCAGGTTGCCAACACCATACACAACATCACACTTGTCATATTTTATGTCATGCCTTAGGCAGCCATGAGCTGTATTCTTTCTTGTCTCATCAGTGACTCCCAGAAACCATCCGTGATATTTTTAAATAAGGCTGTTATGAGTACAATACTGTCATTTGTTATAAGCATTTAATAGATTCAACCCATCTTTTCATGGCTGACTCACAGACAGTTCCATTAACTTACTTACTTACTAAGACGTTCTTCTTCTACTCTGGAGTGTAAAGGTTTGCCAGAGAGAATGCCATAATGTCATATCGGCGGTCCTCCTCCTGGCCTGGTTCCTATCTAGTCTTCTGTCCTTCAGTGATTGTCTAATGTTTTCCTCCCAGTGAACTGGGTCATCCTGGAAGTCTGGATCCTTGGCTCTTGATTTCCCATATTTATCATGATATCCGATCTTCTTCCATTCTGCAAACATGGCCAAACCATCGAAATTGGGACTGTTCTACTTGGGTCTGCAAGGGCTGAGTTTTTAGGCCTTGCCGTATCGTCTGGTTGTGGACCATGTCTCTTCTTGTTACTTCAGCCATCTTCCTCAGATACCTCATATCTGAGGTTTGAAGCTGGCTTTTGTGGGTTGTAGTCTGTAACCATAATTCACACTATCTGTGCTCTTGTAGTGGTGGTTTGTGCAGCAATGAATGTTGCCAGCACCATATACAATAACTCACTTATCATATTTTATGATATGCCTTAAGCAGCCATGTTAGTGCACTGTTGTCTAGCTCAGTGGTCCATGGTTCGATCCCCAGTTGAGGTTGGTTTTTGTTTTAGACCGCAAACGGCTCCTGGGTCGACACAGCCCCAATTGGATACCAGAGTAACTGTGGGAAGGTTAAGCTGACCACATCACCCCTAGTGTGCCGATGGTAGAGAAAATATGGGCCTAACATCATATTCCCAATATGCCTCAATTGGTGTGTAAACGTGATCCTTTACCTACCCTTAAGCAGCCATGGCTATATTCTGTCTTGTCTCATCAGTGACTCCCAGAAACCATGCGTGATATTTAAAAATAAGGCTGTTATGAGTACACTACTGGCATATGTCATAAGCATTTAATAGGGACAACTCATCTTCTCAAGGCTGACTCACAGAAAATTCCATTAACGCAAACATTTATACTGTGATCTTTCTGTAGATTTATTTCAGAGTTACCTTTTATTTTTATAAACTTTCCCATCCAAAATTTCTGGTGACATGTAACAAAAGGTTCCAGCCATTGTGCGAGCATATTGTAAAGTCCTGCAACACGTTTAAAACACTAACATTAAATTTTCTAATTATGAAATGATGTTTGTTTTCTAGACATGTTCCATTTTTGATTGCATTCTGCGTGGTAAAAACTAACATTGGCATACTGTATGACTAACATCTAACAAACAAAACACTGACACATGTTGGTTAAAATATCATGTGACATCTTCTTCTTTACCTTTCAGCGCCCCTTATGGAGCATAATCCTTCAGTTACTTCATGCTGAGGCCTTCTGTAATGTGCTGTCTTCTCAAACGTTCTTTTCCACAGCTTTTTAATGATGCTATTTGCTAGTTTCTTCAGTGTGTGCCCTATTCACTGCCAATATCGTTTCTTTATCTCTTGTTACATTGATGTTTAAAGTGTTTTTGTCCATCAGTTTTATAATGAAGATTCTGTTGTACCATTTTAGTCCTTCTAATCAGTGCAGACTTTCTTTTAGAAAATTTTGTAATGGGTTGTTGTTGTTTTTTAGCTGTCCATGTATAACAGCTGTTTAAATAGACAATTCTTATTTTCGTCTTCCATTTGATCTTCATCATCTTTATCATTTCCCTATATTTTTAAAAAGTTGTCAAGAGCTGGTGTAGATCTACTGTCCTGGTCATGCAGGGGTGGGCAGCAATGAGAGAGTTGACAGACTAGCCTCGAAAGCAACCATAATAGGGACGCTAGATATGAATAAAGCAGAGATACTAAGTACAACTAATAGATATGGATAAAGGAGAGATACTAAGTACAACTAATAATTGCCTGTTAAAAAACAACACTGCAGTCAATGAATCATCAAGATTGCTGGAATTTGGCATCGTACAAACAGGGTTGGACTTCTGACAGGATGAATCTCACGTGCATACAACTAGTGCTCTACTGGAACAATCAGCTTTCATACTCTTCAGCATTTGCTAGGTAGATTGAGCACTTTTGGGTTTGCCCAGGGTGTAATGACGTCGATTGTGATAAAAAAAATTACATAATTTTCCTTTTCACTCCGCATGGATCAGAGAGGACGTGCAGCTAGGACATCAGGGAGGACGTGCAGCTGGACTGACTGAAGGAAGCCTGCACCAAAGTATTTAGATGGCCTTCATTTATTTCTTTACAGCTCCCTAAGGAGCACTGGCCTCCAACACTTAGTCTTACTGTCCTGTGCCATCAGCTCAAGGTCAAGGTCTCCTTACGTCTTCTTCTTCCCTTACATTTTTATCTCCAGCTTTTTTCTTCATGTAGTTTTTTTATTTCCCTTTGATTCTTTCACGCTGGGGATTCTAGAACAAGAACTGTCACGTAACGCTATCCACCGACAAGAACTGTCACGTAATGCTATCCATTGACAAGAACTGTCACGTAATGCTATCCACTAACAAGAACTGTCACATAATGCTATCCACTGAAAAGAACTGTCACGTAATGCTATCCACTGACAAGAACGGCCTGAAAAAGTTTCCCAGCTACTGCTTTTCGAGTGGCCAATTCGTCTTTGATGCATTCCCTTTCGGTCTATAATAGCTCCGAGATATTTTAATTGGTCGACCTGCTCCAGGACCTGTTCTCCCAGCTTAATATTGTGTCTTCTTTCTTCTCGTGATACCGCCATGGATTTTGTTTTAGAGCTGCTTATGACTATCCCTCTCTTCTCCAGCTCTTCCTTCCAGACTTGCAGGTTGGATTGGAGAGGTGCCTCTCATTTAGCAATCAGGGCAACATCATCACCAAATGCCAGCTCTGAAATACATACCTGTCTCATCTTCCAGTACCCCACTGAATACTTTCTTGTTCTCTCCTTACAGGATATCACCTTGTCTTACACCAGTGGTGGTCCTAAACTCTTCTGACTTATGGTTTGCTGTCCTCACATAATTTCTGCAAGACTTGTAGAAGCTCTGTATAGCATGAATCAGAGGTGCTGGAATGTTCTTCCTTGCCAAACAGTCCCAAAGTTTGCTCTAGGGGACCCTGTCAAACGCCTTTTCCAGATCTATGAAACAAAGATGGATCTCACTCTTATACTCAAGGGCCTTTTCACTCAGCTGCCTGAGTGTGAAGATTAGGTCTTGAGTACTTCGGTTTGCTCGGAATCCGCACTGGACATCATCCAATTGTGGCTCAGCTAGGCGTCGGAGTCTCTGCTCTAGGATTCTAGAGCAGATTTTACCAGGGACACTGAGAAGGGATATGCCTCTAAGGTTTCCACTTTGTCGATTGCCACCCTTTTTGAAAATTGGTGTTATGATATGTCGTAGATTTTTGATAGGTGATTAAGATAGATTCTGGTCCCATCTGAATAGAACTGGAAAAGGTGGTTACTCAGTAAGAGATAAGGTAAAGAAATAGATTTCACGAGTGAAATGGTGAAAAGGTAGAGTCTGTCCCTGGATTTAGAAGATACTCTAGTCCAGCTTATCTTATGACTGAAATTTGTTTATTAGACAGTTTACCTTCCCATATATATATTAACATATACACTATTAACCACTCACATACACACACAGATACGTGACGACAATTAGACGCACAAACGTGAAACTATAGTAAATGGAGTAGGGATATTGGGCCGAGCTGACCAACACAGGTAATTAAGTTTATGTTGAATTTATTTATCATAAAAAACTTCACAACATTCAGTATCAATAGCAATAGAAAAATCATAGGTTACAGAAATCATAAAGAAATAAACCCCATAAGTGCAATCCCCTCTGTTGAGACAAGATCCCACAAGAAGAAGTTAAATAACCCCCAAAACGTCAAAAGATTTGCGCCATGGTATAGAATTTGACTATACTGTAAAGAACAGAGTTCCTAATTAAGCTATTCAGAAAAATAACAGTATTTGCAAACAAAAGAAAGGCACAGCAAAGTGAGTACAATGATTATACAATAGAAGAATTATTCACTCCTTCTTTCTCTCGCCTTAGACAAACAGTGGCCACTTTCAGTCGCGCTTACCTAATTGTTGATTAACAACATCTGGAACATATCTCCATGGTACAAACAGCAAATCCAGTGTTGGGTTATTTTGGCAAAATAAGCCCCAGCTCCTCCAAGTTTGATTAATCCTGTTATTTGGGGAACGCTTATTTCGTTACTGTTAATTGGATCTGTTTATGTCACATCAGTTAGTTCAGGTAGGAAAATAATTGCGAGATCTAGGGTTCACAGTGTCAGTAGCTTGTAATTCCATTAATTAAAGAGAATGTCAGGTATGTAAATCTCTCGGGATAAAAATCCTCGCCACAACACAGTGGTCGGTTGTTGGGAAATGTTAAATTTGATAATTTCGCCACATCGGGCTGAATGTACATAAAAATGGAAAAAGGATCTGGATAGCTATAGGTCCAGTTACAATTATTCTTATAGTCTTTTGTTGGTACTCTCTCTCTCTTTCTGGGTGAAACAAGAGGGCCAAACAGGTCAACCATATTTATATAAGAATGTTTCTTGGTACTGTTGGACTTAGACCCATTTTCTCAGATTCAGGCCGTTGGTAGATTTTAGTTTATGACCCGTACTGGATTTTAGGAAGAAAATACAAAACATTTAATCACTATATCAGTATCTATCCTAACCCGCATAACGGTATAATTTAATATCCACTCGGTTATTAGATTTGATTAGAAAACACAAGTGTAAAGCTTATCTTATCGTTCTAATTAACCCGTGAAATAAATTCTAGTCATTTACAAAAATGACACATAATGGATTTGAGATAAATATATATTTCGTCAGTACTACATTGCCTAGTGCATTTACTAGTCAATTAAAATATCTCTTACTGGTTAACAGCAATTAATCAAGTTTACCTTCCAGCTGGAAGAATTTGATATATATATATATATATATATATATATATATATATATATATATATATATATATATATATATATATATATATATATATATATATATATATATATATATATATATATATATATATATATATATATATATATATATATATATATATATATATATATATGCTAGCCAATTAACCCAGTAAATCCTAGTGAAATATAATGATGGAACTTTAACAATTAAATCACTCAAAATGCCAGTAAATACAGTTACCGCAACACAGAAAAAGAAACTATCTCCAATCGAAATACTAAGAAATCCACTTTAACAATGGTCTAGGGTTCGAAGCTAGATGTTCCAAAAATTCTGAGGCTACTAGATAAATGATTTTAAAAGCTGGGATATATATATGAAATATGTAGAAATTCGCTATCTCTTGCGAGATATAGCGCCTTCGCCCAGATTTTGGGAAAATCTGCGGTCGATTCCTAAATCAAAGCTTTATTTCACGCCTTTGCAGACGCAGAGACGTGGGCCAACAAGCAAACCGTCTTTTGATCTCGGCTCATACTGTAGCGAATTACGGGCCCTGGGATCACGAACTGTGGTTATCTCCCATTGAGGAAATGCAACCGTCAAAGGTCCGTCTTTTGACTTACCGCCCTTGATTCTACAAATATACGACCCGTTCTCTGATCTGTCACTATTTCAACGATTGCCCAATCGTTCGCGTGATAATTACAGTTAACGGCTCTGGACTAGCTAATAGGTCTGTTTGTAAACATCCCTAGTACCTGTAAGACATAGAGAAATGAAAATAGGCGTGGCTAAATTATGAGTTAGACAGATATCAAAGTGTAGGGGTTCTGCGTTTAACCAAACGTGCATACTAATAAGAAAGCAAAGGTGAGAACCAGGTGGGAGCAAAAAAACGTGTGGATTCATGTAATATATTTACATAACTCTGTCACATGATGGCAATCTCCCAATCCTTTGGTATAGTCTTGTCGCACCACGCTGCCTGTAGGACCCTTAAGAGTAATAGGTCGCCTGATGCTCCCATGTACTTAACCATTTCTGGTGTTATACCTGCTGCTTTGCCCATCTTGATTTTCTCCAGTGCTGCCTTCAGTTCTTCCATTTTTATGTCATCTTCATCACCATTGGCTTCCTCTTCTGTGCTAGTGGTTATCATTTCTGATGCTTGACCTTGCTCGCCATCAAGGAGTTCTGAGAAATATTCTTTCCATTACTTCCTTCGGGGCAGTAAGCAATTTGCCTTGTGTTGAGGCTGCTTCATGGTGCGATTTTTATCAGGGCAACTTATTATTAGTGCCAGGGTTGTGTCACACCATGTTGTACCTCAACTGAACGCAAGAAAGATATGAAAGCGGTCGCGGTGAGATGAGTATCTAGGTATGATGCAGAGAGATTGATGTGACGTCATACCGTCAAGATGTGTGTCTAAAATGGCTTGTGTATCAGCCAGTATATTTGAGTATGTATTCATGAAATATTTCTGGAAAAATGGTAAGCTATGTGCTTTAAATGAGAGGCATGAGAATATGCCACGATTATAGTTGAAGTCAGTACGGGACGGTGGTTCCCAATACAAAGAAGTGTGTTGAAAATATAATTGAACAGTGTTATAACGGGAGGACTCATTCCCCGAAGTTTATGGAGTGGAAGTTATGATGTATAAATATTAAACATACCGGGACGCTCAAATCCCCCGATGTTGTTGGAAAAGGATATAAAGAATATTTGATATGCCGGGAGGCTAAATACCCCGATGCTAAATTGAATCATGGAATGATATTATAAAAGTATCAACTAGGGAAAAGTTGAGTGACATTGTATACAAGCGAACCAAGATAGTGGTAGACTGAAAGTTAGAGGGAGTATTCATGCCATACTCGTGATTGTGACGTTTTGTGAATTCGTACTTACTGTGTATTAAACTGTTTGCCAAATCGTCTAAGTCGAGAGGTTCGTTCAATCATTCAAGGTTCAGTTGACCAGTTGATAGCCTTATTCAGTAATTGCAAATTGACAGAAGGAGGTATCTAATAAGATTGACTTCCAGAATATTTGACAATGCAAACCAAATTTAAAAAAATAAAAGAACTTCCACAGCTTTATTAAAACGAATGGATCCTAGACAACAAACGAGAGAATTCGGGCAATTTCTCTATCCCTTAGCTATTCAAAATTACGGAAACAAACAAATGGGGCCGTTGCCCTAAAGATGCCAATAGGCGTGATGGGAAACAATGGCAAAGAAAACCTATCTGCTGTTGCCCTAAGGCCACTATTTCTCTTTATCGGTGGCTAAACAGGAGAGAAAATAACAGGAGAGAAATAAACTGGGGGCGGTCGTCCGTTTTTCTTTCTTCTTTCAAAAATGAAATCAACTGAGGCTGGACTACTACACGGAACTTCTACGCAGGACTTTTAACATTTGAAGAACTAAACGAATATAAAGTGTCGATGAAAACTGTACATTCACTGAATTTCACAATTGAAGATGACATGTAACGGTTGCTCCATGTAGATGCATCAAAGATCGTTGACCTGACCTTGAGGACTGTCAAGATTCAACGCTTCGACATCATATTGATTCGGTTCGAACTTTACAACTCTACATTCAAGATTTTAAATACTAGCAGCACGCAATTTTCGAAGTTGAAAGATAAATGACAATCTGGCAAATTTTACTCAATGACGTCATCAAAGCCGGAAAACTTGCAAACGGACGTTCGCAGAAATGGGAATCAAGAGATAGTTTCGTCAATTTATGGAGTCCTGAAGTTGAGGTGTGGCACAAACACACTGATTCCGTATCTGGAGAGGTTCTGAGATACAAAAAAGATAAGTAGAGTTATAAATTGTCTAATGCATGACAGTATTTGACCATTTCGGAGACGTTTGCTAGTTAACATCTAGTTTTACTTGTTATGTCATCTGCATGTCTATTTGTATAAAGTAAATGCTCGCTAATTGTAAATTTTCTTCGGAAATTTTGCAAATAACGATATCCTATTAGGTTATTGTTTGTTGGTTGTCCAGTCAAAGAAAATAGCAGTGGAATTTTAGTCTTTGGCTGCATAACAGACATCAATATTTGTTTAGATTGTTCCGTCAAGTCTACGTTATATATTTTCATTCATTAATTTACGTAATTGGGTCATTGTCTGCACAGCTGTTTTTTCTATCACTCTTGTCTCAGTGTAAAATTTGACGATTTGCTGTTTTTGTTCGTGATTTTCTGCATTGTTTATTTTACAAGTAATTATTCAAATTTGTAGTTACTTGTCAACATGTCTTTGTTTATTTTATTTCCTTTATATTTGTCGAGTAATGTGCTGTAATTCGACATGTTACTTATTATCATAATCATTGACTTGTACTATTCTTTTTCATTGTGCTCGTCTCTCATTCTTGGTATGTTCATTCCTTCATAAGATATAAATTCAGTCAACAACATAATTTATTGTAATTAATTAATTGATATTAAGGGGAGATTTGACACTTGTTGATTCGAATCAGAACACAAGATGTCGTCATTGTCAGAGTTTGTTGACATAGGTTTGCGTTTAGGCAAATCTGCAGCTGAGCTAGAGGCTTATGCTGAGAAAAACTATCATGACTATTTGGAACGTATGGAACGGAAGGAGCAACGAGATTTAAAGAAGCAGGAGCTTGATCAGGCAAGGGAATTGGAAGAGAAAAGACTTGCTCAAGCAAAAGAATTAAAGGAACTGGAAGAGAAGAAATTGGCTCAACAGGAAGTCGCAAAGAAACAGGAAATGGACCTTGAAGAGAAGAAATTGATTGATCAAGAAGCATCTAGAGAGCTAGAACGGCAGAAAATGGAACTACGTAGGTTGGAACTTCTTCAGCTGGATCAAGCACACAAAAAGGCTATTGAACTTCAGTCATTGAAATTACAGGCTGATAAAGAAAAAGAGATTGAGATTGCAAAGATTAATGCACAGCATACTAGTACTAATCCACAAGGTTCTCAGGGTAATAATTTTAATTATCCAAAAATTAAATTACCAAATTGTGATGATAAACGGGACTGCATGGACTCGTTTATTATGAGATTTAAAATGAGGGCTATGGATTTGAAGATCCCAAAAGATAGGTGGCCTATTATCTTTTCAGACTACCTAACAGGGGAAGCAATGCGTTGTTTTATGTCAATTGATGAAACAAGTCGATCTGATTTCGATATTGTTGCCAATACTTTGATGGCAAAATTTCAGCTCACTGAGGAGGGTTTTCGATCCAGATTTCATTCTGCAGTTCCGTCCAAGAATGCAGATTTTGGAGAGTTCATCTCTTCTATTAAATTGTATTTGGGTCGATGGATAGATTTATCGGGTATCAATAAATCTTTTGATGAATTATTTGACCTAATGCTCAGGGATAAAGTTTTATCTACCTGTGGCGCAGATTTTGTTAGTTTTTTGCAGGAGAGAAAGCCAAAATCTATCAATGAGTGTCAAGAATTGGGGAGAAACTACATGTCTGCACATCCAAACAGGAAAATGCGTAAGGTTTCCTTTGATAATACACTACCTGTATGTGTTTCGTACCACGACGGAGGAGTAGGTGACCACCGTTCTCGCCCAAGAAGTACAGAGGGCAGATATAGGAGTGATTATCGATCTTCCTTTCGAGGACGGTACAATTTTCCTCGTCGTCAGTCACCATCTCACTTCGGTGGGTATAGATATTCTAATTACTCTAACCGAGGTCGTGGACAACACTACGGTAATAGCAGTGATGATATACATCACAGATTTGATAGAAGAAATTCAGGTGAACGCTTCAATGGAAATGGTAGGTGTAATTTTGATGGGGTAAACAATAAGCACGGCAAACAATGCAATCACGAACCTGATCACAAAAATGATTGTAAACTGGCAAAAGGAAAAGCAGACCATGCTAACGTCTGTACCCAACTTTGTGATCATGATAGCCATGTTCAACAGGCTAATGCATGCATTGTACGCTCAAGCAAAGATAACAATTGCACTGAGTGTAATACACTTTATGAGCCAGGTGCTAAAACTAGACTTTTGTGTGGCCATATTTTACCAGCGATGTCTGTCTGCGATTTTATTGGTCGCCTTACATTACACAAAGGGTTTATAGATCACAAACCAGCCACCATTCTTCGGGACACAGGATGTACGATTATCGGGATACGGAAATCGTTGCTGGATAAATCATCATTTACAGGAAAGTCACTGAAATGTGTTACTTTTGGTGGTAACATTGAATGGTTTCCCATGGCAAAGGCGGAGATCGACACACCTTTTTATTCAGGGACTGTACTCGTGTGTAGCTTGGAGAACCCTGTAAGTGACGTGATACTTGGTAACATTCCAGGTGTAAAAGACTGTTCACCTGAGGAAATTGCAGAGTGGGTCAGCAAGCACCCTTTGGTGGCGAATGCTGTTGTAACTAGAGCACAACAGTTAGCTACAGACATGGCTACACCACCTACTCCTGTTATAGATAATATCACATCTCATGGGGTTGGTACTGATACTCCAACTGTTAGTGCTGGTACATGTGTTGGAATGGATGTTTTTAACAGACTTCAATTACATAAAAAGGTGTCACATAACAATACAACTCCTGGTGTTCGTGATAAGCAGGTTTTACATAGAAGTCAAGTGATCAACAATGATCAATATAATAACTTGACAGTTTTTAGCTGTACTGCTGTTGGTATGGGTTGTGAGGACACTCATGATTGTCAGGCCTTTACGACATGTCCTAACCATCACGTTCCATCCAATGGTGATGAGTTACGACATACTAAATCTACGCATGTAGGAGGTTTTAATGCTCGATCCGATAATCACAAGTATAACAATAATGGTCACATCAATGCGACATGCCAAGGACATAAGAATAGTTCCGTGCGCTTTACCCGCACGACACATAATAAGGTCAGTGATTCTCGTGCTCAGTTTCGTCCTGGCCGAGATCATATTCCACCAAATCGCACTGTTGTGGTGCGTAATTTACCTTCTAGTGTTACTTGGTATACACTTAGAAACTATTTTCAACGTGTCGGAGATGTTGAATTTGTTCGTATATTCGAACTTCAACATTCCTCTCACCAACTAGCGTTTGTTCGCTTTTCTAGGTATTATGACGCTCGAAGGGCTGTTAAATTTAAGAACGGTTCTTGGTTTGCACACCATTATTTAGATGTGCAACTCGCACGCAATACTACACCACGCACTTTATAGTTGCGTTGGAATATCTATTTTCTTCTTCTGTGGATGTTTTCTTCTTTTATACATCCATAGTTTAGTGTGCTATTTTCTCTGTACACATGATAATTTTATTTCGGTAATATCAACATTACTTTCTTTTCATATATTTTCTCTGATCATAACTGTCATCAGTGACACTGGCATTATCTTTGCTGACTTCACTGGTCTATACAACTTCACTTTTATTGATTTATGTAACGATGATTCATTACTTTTGTTCACATGATGCGCCGTTTGGTTGGCGATAGACCCGATATCATCACATATATAGATGACATTTGTTTATTCCATAACACATGGGAAGAACATATTGTAGGTTTCATTTCTTTGCTAGAACAGCTTAGAAAGCATCACTTGACAGTTAGACCTTCGAAAGTTCAGATAGGTTTTCAGGAAATATCTTTCCTGGGGCATAAAATCGGTAATCATCGACTTTATCCTTCTGGTGAATAAAATCCTGAACATTCAGATACCGAAAAATAAGAAAGAGGTTCGTAGTCTGTTAGGGCTCATTAACTATTATCATAAATTTATTCCGGACTTTTCGTCTATCTCTGGTCCTCTTTCAGATTTGACCCGCAAAGGTGCTCCTCTTAAATTATTGTGGTCAAGGACTTGTCAGTTAGCATTGGATAAGATTAAAATACTATTTGCGAATCATCCTATTTTGATTCTTCCAGATATCCATGAACCCTTCTATATTCGCACAGACGCTTCTCAGATGGGAATAGGTGGCAGTTTGATGCAACTTGTCAACGACGTACTCCATCCTTGCTTCTTTGTGAGCCGGAAGTTGTCTGCAGCAGAGAAGAAATATTCGGCGGGAGAAAGAGAGCTCCTTGCTCTCGTCTGGACTATATCAAAACTTTCTCGCTACTTGCTTGGACGAAAATTTTACGTTGAGGTAGATCATCATCCTTTGACCTCAATGAAACCAAAAGCATTTAAGAACTCAAGAATCTACAGATGGTTTCTGCTACTGCAACAGTTTTCTTTTGAAATCAAGCATATTCGCGGTGAGGACAATTGGTTAGCTGACTTGTTGTCGCGATTTGCAACTCACCAGGACTGATATATTTCACATGGAACTTTGCATCCAGGTTTATGGTTCCAGTTGGTTTGGACATCATATTATGTCTTCTGGACTTGCTATTTCGTCCGGATATATGGACTCAAATTTTATTGCAAATTTGGTTATTTAATAATTGCTCTTCATAGTTTTATGTATATATGTCAAATTCCTGATACTTCTCATTAGATTGCTTGTCTGTAAGGTGTATCCGTACGTAAGATTGCTTAAGGTTATACCCTGCAGGATCTTGCGCGTTTCCTGAAGTAAACGCTCGGGAGCGTGAGGGGTAATGTTGAGGCTGCTTCATGGTGCGATTTTTATCAGGGCAACTTATTATTAGTGCCAGGGTTTTGTCACACCATGTTGTACCTCAACTGAACGCAAGAAATATATGAAAGCGGTCGCGGTGAGATGAGTATCTAGGTATGATGCGGAGAGTGGGATGTGACGTCAGAGCGTCAAGATGTGTGCTTAAAAATGGCTTGTGTATCAGCCATTATGTTGGAGTATGTATTCATGAAATATTTCTGGAAAAATGGTAAGCTATGTGCTTTAAATGAGAGGCATGAGAATATGCCAGGATTATAGTTGAAGTCAGTACGGGACGGTGGTTCCCAATACAAAGAAGTGTGTTGAAAATATAATTGAACAGTGTTATAACGGGAGGACTCATTCCCCGAAGTTTATGGAGTGGAAGTTATGATGTATAAATATTAAACATACCGGGACGCTCAAATCCCCCGATGTTGTTGGAAAAGGATATAAAGAATATTTGATATGCCGGGAGGCTAAATACCCCGATGCTAAATTGAATCATGGAATGATATTATAAAAGTATCAACTAGGGAAAAGTTGAGTGACATTGTATACAAGCGAACCAAGATAGTGGTAGACTGAAAGTTAGAGGGAGTATTCATGCCATACTCGTGATTGTGACGTTTTGTGAATTCGTACTTACTGTGTATTAAACTGTTTGCCAAATCGTCTAAGTCGAGAGGTTCGTTCAATCATTCAAGGTTCAGTTGACCAGTTGATAGCCTTATTCAGTAATTGCAAATTGACAGAAGGAGGTATCTAATAAGATTGACTTCCAGAATATTTGACAATGCAAACCAAATTTAAAAAAATAAAAGAACTTCCACAGCTTTATTAAAACGAATGGATCCTAGACAACAAACGAGAGAATTCGGGCAATTTTTCTTGCGCATCTTTTTCTAGCTTTTCTCCAAATTCTTCCCAGGACTTCTTTTTTGCTACTAGCACCTTGTTCTTTGCTTCTGTTCTGAATATCACATATTCTCTATATTTCTCTATTTGTCCTGCTGTGTTTTTAGCAACTAAGTATTGTTTCCATGCCATTTTCTTCTCTCTTATTTTCTTTTTGACTTCCTCTGTCCACCAAGGTGTCCTTTTTCTCTTGTTTCCAAGTCGGACTTCACCACATGCTTCTGCAGCAGCTGTCTTTATGATGTCCTTGAATTTAAGACAGAGGGTTTCCAAGTCATCAGGTTGTTCTGTGTGTCTCACCGCTGTAGCAATAAGCCCCTGATATCTGGTCTTAATTTCTGGCTCTCTCAGCTTGAAGGTCTTAATGCTCATTTCTCCCGTTTGTTTACTTGGTTTCTTGCGTGATGTTGGGCAGTTCCTAGGCTGAGCAACTCTTTCAGTTGTTCTTTTGATTGTAAGCAGGTAGTGATCACTTCCAATCTCTGGCCCCCTCCAAACTCTAGCATCATCTAGCTCCTCCTAACAATGGCATAGTCAATCACTGACTTCTCATTCTTTGTTGGTTCACATCTAGTGTATGCTTATGGGGGAACTTTGTGTTTGTAATGATCAGATTCTGCTCACTGCATAATCTAAGGAGTCGCTTTCCATTGTCATTCAGAGCATTTTCTCCATATCTTCAGATAACTCCACCCCATCTAGCATGGTCATTTCCAACTCTGGCATTGAAATCTCTGAGCATGATAATTTCATCTAGGCAGTCATCCACTGTCCTTTGAAGCAGCTCGAAGAATTCCTCCTTGACCTCTGCTCTCTCATCCTCATTTAGCCCATACACTATGAACAGGTTGACTATGGTTTCTCCTTCTTTTAGTTTTACAACCATAATGCGCTCTGAGACAAACTTCCATCCCTTGATACTATCTTTTTGGTTTTTGGCCACAATGCAACCCACGCCCCCTTTAGCTCTTTCAGATGTGGGTACACCACAGTAGAGCAGCATGTTGCCATCGAGATCCATGACTCTTTGTCCCTTTTTCTTTGTTTCCGTTATAGCCAGGATTTCTAATTTTGCTTTCCTCATCTCTTCCACCAGCTCCTCTTCTTTCCCATTTATACTTCTTGTGTTCCAAGTTCCATAAATCGTAGTCCGTAGTCCGTTCCAGTTCGTCGCCTTTATAAACAGTCTGGTTTTCTCTCTTTAGTTCGCGTAATCATGTTTTAAAGCAAACAGGTGATTGGCCTGTTGTGCCTTTGCATGGTGGAGGGGCTGCCTCCTTACGGCCTCCATGCAGGCTGCCCTCCTCCTTTTTCAGCCGGGCTTGGGACCGGCCTAGGCGGAGTTGTAATGCTATCCACTGACAAGAACTGTCACGTAATGCTATCCACTGGTTTCCTCAATGTGCTGTTGCTACTATGATTTTCTGTAGCTATTTATTTTACATGATGAGGTTGTGAGTCTCATGGACAACTTCGTATTTAATTCCCGTAAAATTCCCATTAAACATTTAAAGCTTCTTTTTTTCATCTGTATCCTTATTTGTGTATCATGGACTCTCCTTCAGCTCTTGTCTACTATGCTGCCATGATGTATGTATGAGTCGACAACTTGTTGTATTGTTGAATCTAGCCATCCGTTGTCATATATACTTTCATAATTTCTGTCTTTTTTAACAAGGATTTTCCTAACCAATTATTGTGACCTCTCATCCAATATTTTTATTTTGTTCAGCTCCTATTTCAGATATGGGATAACACGTCAAGGTCATCAGTAGAATCCAGATCATCAAGATGTTTCATCAAATTCCACGTCTTCTTTTTCGTTCATTCTTATATAACCACATTTCTCTCTCCATCTCATTACGTTGGTGGTCTGTCTCTGACTTCTCTAATCACTGTACAGTTTTTCCCACATGAGGGTTGGTGAGGATAATGCTGTCAGTCTGCTCATAGTGAGTTCTGTTTTCTGTTGGTTGATGTTGTTTTTTTTTTTATTAATCCATTCAATAGTCAGTAAGAAGAATGGTAGCAGATGGCATCCCACTAACACACAGGTCACTTTCTCAGAAAGTTGTTTAACGCTGTTCTCCATGAAGAACTGCTTAGCATTACATCATAAAATTTTTCTTAACAGGGTAATAAACTTATGGAGAACTCCGTAGCAAACAGTTTAAAAAATGACTGTCTGTCTAAAGTGATGAAAACCATTCCCTAGTCCACAAATATAAAGTAAAGTGGTGAGTTCCATCTCATATCTTGTTCTACTGTTAAATGCAGTATAGCTGTCCAATTAGTGCAGATCTGATTCATTTTGAAAACCTGCCTGTTTCTTCCCAAGTTGCCTATCTGTGGACTCTTAAAATCTCTCATGGAGGGTCCAATATTTTCTTTGACAGTGATAATAAGATTATTCCACTGTACTTTGTGTACATCTGTAAATCTCCATTTTTTTTACAGTGATAATAAGATTATTCCACTGTACTTTGTGTACATTTGTAAATCTCCATTCTTTGACAGTTATAATAAGATTATTCCACTGTACTTTGTATACATCTTTAAATCTCCATTCTTTGACAGTGATAATAAGATTATTCCACTGTACTTTGTGTACATCTGTCAATCTCCATTCTTTGACAGTGATAAGATTATTCCACTGCACTTTGTGTACATCTGTAAATCTCCATTCTTTGACAGTGATAATAAGATTATTCCACTGTACTTTGTGTACATCTGTAAATCTCCATTCTTTGACAGTGATAATAAGATTATTCCTCTGTACTTTGTGTACATCTGTAAATCTCCATTCTTTGACAGTGATAATAAGATTATTCCACTGTACTTTGTGTACATCTGTCAATCTCCATTCTTTGACAGTGATAATAAGATTATTCCCCTGTACTTTGTGTACATCTGTCAATCTCCATTCTTTGACAGTGATAATAAGATTATTCCACTGTACTTTGTGTACATCTGTCAATCTCCATTCTTTGACAGTGATAATAAGATTATTCCACTGTACTTTGTGTACATCTGTCAATCTCCATTCTTTGACAGTGATAATAAGATTATTCCACTGTACTTTGTGTACATCTGTAAATCTCCATTTTTTGGCAGCTTTATCACATAATATTGTTTGTTCCACTATGCTTGTATTTTCTGTCTCTCTCCCTTGCTCTCTCAATCTGCTTTATCCACATCCTCTTCATGTCCCTTGTTATCCATTCCTGTCTCTGCATGTTGTTCTCTTGTAACCGGAATGATGATGTAAAGTTTCTTTTCTTCTTTCCACTCTGTAAAGTGTCAGTCTGTATGCTCTGTAAGGAAGAGTGGTGTGTTGTTGAGATCAGGCATGCTCCAGTCTACCCAGCTGTAAATGGGTAACTCACCCTAGTCCTGAGTTAGGGAAGGCAAAGGCTCCAGGGGAAGCAGGCCCTAAACTTGGTCACTCCAACCGACGCAGGATGGTGTATGTATGAAGTAGAAGTGTAGAGTGTGATTACCGCGAATGGTGTACTGTTCGTGTGCTGACCAATATAACCACTCATACACTTGTGTCTACAAGGCACCAATGCAGACTGCTGGAATCTTTGTTTACTCAATTTATTCAGACGTACACACTGGGACATACGAGTACATCATGGTATGTTGACATATCAATTTGTAGGTATACATAGCAGATCTGAAGTCATGACACATTCAGAAATAATGGGCAGTACATCAAAAGTTCAATGTCATGATACATTATGGCCGCATCCCCCTATCTGACTAAACGCGTCAGTGAAGGCAGATCGGTAAATAACTAAAGTTACTTGACGTCCATAGTTTGTAGCATATATTATGAAACCACGAAAGAGGGGGTTTCTAGCAAGATTGAGATCTCCCTGTCACTGTCCGATAATAGGATAAATAATCTGTTCTCTTGGCAGTGATCAAAACATATGATGACTGAAATCTAACATGGCCGCCTCCCTGAGTTGTCGTTCACTCATTCATAGGAAGGTGAATATAAGCCAGAGTTAATTTATAATGGGTATATAAATGATTTCATAAATGTTCCCATACAGCTCTACGGTGATCAGGTTAATTCACGTAGCCATAACCGCTGTAAGAAAGTCTGTCATCTTTGTCGATACAAAACACGACCCTAGCGATACGAAGCACAATGTTCCATCTAGGTCGAATCGACATGAGATCATCAAAATAGGGTCTGGCAATACATGGAGTCCGAATTATACATTGTACCGTACCTTAGGAGAGTCTCTAACATAAACTATAGTAGAGATACCATCTCCTTTAGAAGAAAACCACTTCATGAATTATATTTCCTTAAGAATCTACCAGCCCTTTGAAAAGTGCGTACACGCCATTATCACGGTACATCGGAACTCATCACGACTTGTCAAGACAACTCATACTTCCGCTAGACCGGAATAACAAGAATCTAGTCCCTCCTACCCATCCAAAATATACAATATAGGACTGATTCTACTTGTACTAATAATATGTAATACATATGAATTCAGGCCATAAACACAATAAGCAAATTAATATATTTTCTGGCCCTAAAAAATAAGTACAACCGTAAGCGCAATATCCTTGCGCCGGATCAATATCCAGAACGATTACTCCTATAATCAAAAGTGTGAATCAAACATGGATTCTCTCGCTTTTACCATAGACAGCATTTTCATACACAAATGAATGAATGTCTATATTTTTCCCATATTAAATAGCCATATCGATTTTTGTAATATGTGCGTCAAAATATGCACGCAACAGATTACCACACCCCTCGGGAAAAAAAAAATGGTACATTTTTTTTTTTTAAATCCATCTAGGAGCAACATACAATAGGCTCACAACGCACCAATACAATGCGCAGATGATAAGCATAAGTTTTATGACCTTAGAGAAAGTACTTCTCTAAGTATAGATATTTCCAGAGAGGTGTCACCAACGCATACTACAATATTAGCAATGACACAATTTCCACATTAGTTTATACATAAATTTCATCTAAGATATCTTAACATCATGATCATCAAAGACGAAAAACATTGAAAGATCAGCGGTGAATAAATATCAATGAACCGCTAAGTAGTGTTACAATCAATATATGATATATTACATATGTGTACACATTTCAACATAGAAACAACTGTATCAAAGTTGTATAACAGTTATGAATCATGTGGGCATCTAGACAAAATATCTGCCATCACATTTTCTGACCCACGGATAGCTCGCACCGAAAAATGAAATGGCTGTAGAGCAATCGCGTATCGCGTTGATCTCGCGCTCTTCAGATTTTTACTCTGAATAGCCGTAAGAGCTTTCTGGTCAGTTTCCACAATGAAATGCGCGCCCAGAAGAAATCTTTGCAGTTTAAGGATTGACCAAACCATAGCCAATAATTCACGGTCTAGGACCGAGTAATTCTTCTCTGCGACATTTAATTTCCGAGAAATATACATCACAGGATGCAGAGTTCCAGAGTACTCTTGCATTAGTGCAGCTCCAATCCCGGTGGATGAAGCGTCACTACGAAGAATAAATGTCTTATCTTTAGAAGGCAATACTAGGATAGGTGAAGTAGAAAACATAGTTTTAACCTTATCCAAAGAGGATTGACATTCTTGAGTCCAATGGACTACATTAGGAGACCCTTTCTTTAGCAAGGAAGAAAGAGGTGACATAATGGAGGACAGATTCGGGATGAATCGTCCATAAAATTGTATTAGACCTAAGAGACTTCGTACTTGCTTTTTAGTCTTAGGAATAGAAATGTTAAGTATCTTACTTGTATTATGGTCTTCTGTTTTTAGGAACCCATGACCAACACGGTGTCCTAAGAAAGATATTTCGCTAAAACCAATACATGCTTTCGATGGTTTCGCTGTCAGGTTATGCTCGCGTAAGATAGACAATAGTTCATTTATACCATTATAGTGATCGTTCCAAGTATCACTGAAAAGACAGATGTCATCAAGATACGCAATGACATCTGAGCGATGAGATAGGATTCGACGCATCATGCGTACAAATGTTGAAGGGGCGTTCATAAGACCGAAAGGCATGAAATTCCATTGGAATAGACCCCTAGGCGTCGAAAAAGCAGTAAACGGTTTGGCGTGTTCGGATAGTGGAACTTGCCAGTATCCCTTAGACAAATCGAGTTTAGTAAAGAAGTGAGAATTCGATAGTCTCGTAAGTAGCTCTTCTAGTAAAGGCATAGGTTCAGCATCGAATTTAGTCACTTGATTCAATTTGCGATAATCCACGCAAAGACGTATGTTATTGTCTTTTTTCCGTACTATAACCATCGGCGAAGAATATGCTGATGTGGATGGTTCAATAATTTTTAACTCTATCATCTCATCTAACTCTTTCTCTACCTGTGCTTGAAAATGTATCGGGATAGGGTACGGTCTGACTCTTATAGGACTATGGTCAGTAAGAATAATGTCATGCTGAATGACATCAGTTTGACCAGGAATGTCAGTAAGGACATCCTGAAATTGTTCTAACATAGTAGAAACTTGTTTCTGCTCTCCTGGAGATAATTCTGGAGAAATTGCAACATCTTTCCATGATTCATTAGAGTGAAGAGGAATCATTGGAAAAGGTAAATTTACATCCGAGAAACTCGTTTCCTCATCCTGTATTACTGACAGAGATGAGTACTGTCCATGTTGGACTGGAAAATTGTCCGTTGCCTGGAAAACAGGTTGTAAATAATCAGGACGTTCATGGAATTCCGTGAGCATGTTGATGTGGAAGGTTTTACGCTTCCCGTCAATATCGACGATATAGTCAACATCGGAAACTTTTGATATTATATCGTACGGACCTTTCCAAGAAATGAGAAGTCTATTTTCCCTACAAGGTAGCAAGACAAATGCTTTGTCACCTGGACAAAGTTGACGCAAACATCTCTTTTTATTGGCAAATTCCCTTGCCTTCTGTTTCGCAAATTCAGAAGAAGCAGTTGCCAATTTGCATGCTTCAATAATCTTGTGTCTAAGTGCGGTGACATATTCATAAGAGGATTTTGTGTCATCGACAATATTATCAGCAGTTATAAGATCATGAAGTAAGGACATAGGACCTCGCGGTTTCGCGCCAAAGACAAGTTCAAAGGGAGAAAATCCTGTATGTTCGTTGGCGACCTCTCTATATGCAAAGAGAGCCGCGGGTAAAACCCTATCCCAATCCTGAGGATGATCTTCTGTTATCTTACCTAGTAGGTTTTTCAGAGTTCTATTCAAACGTTCCACCATCCCATTGGACATAGGATGATAAATACTACTCAGCGATCTCTCTATCTTCAGAGTCGACATTACTTGAGACATGGTATCCGATATGAGTTGGGTACCATGGTCGGATAATATTTCTGCTGGAAACCCCAGACGAGAAAATATTAACCAAAGAGCATCTGCGACATCAGCAGTAGTTATGCTCTTTAGAGGAACAGCCTCCGGCCAACGTGTGCACATATCAACACACGTCAAAATAAATTGGTGTCCTCTCGCAGACTTTATCTTAAATGGACCAATGATGTCTATCGCCATTTTTTGAAATGGCCGAATGGGAATGTCTGCAGCCTGAATAGGTGCATCATGGCGTGGACCTCTGGATTTAATCTCTTGACATACTTTACAAGATCGACAATAGATTCGTATGTCCTTATTCACAGCAGGCCAAAAGAAAGATTGAAGAACTCTAGCTTTAGTACGGGAAAAAACCCATATGTCCAGCACACTGCGAATCATGAGCGTGCTGTAAGATTCTAACTCTCATATTTTTAGGCACAAGGATTTGAGAATGAATGGACTTAGCGGAGTCTTGTACCATACGTACAAGTACGCCATTCTTCATCGTAATCCAAGATTTACGATTAGTATCCTTATTCGGATCACCTTTTGTTGCCAGAGTAAAGAATTTCTTTAGAGTAGGATCATCTTCCTGCTGTTTGATAAAGGAATCGTGGGAAATCTCCAAGGGATCATCTTGGATCTGCGCATCATTATCTTCAGAATGTGAAGATTGTGGCATATTAAGAGCTTGAGCCCTAGTGATTACTGCATTAGCAGATTGTATATTAACATTTTCCCAATTAGAAATTTGCTGTGGAGTGCATTCTTTCACTCCATGAATGCGACCGATGATAAGATCAGCGATCGGATTCGGCAAGAGACATGCTTGCACCTCTCCTGTAAAGAAAGGCGTAGCAATATTGATAATGGCAGTGGAGTACTTCTCCAATGTGCCACCAAATGTTACACATTTGACTATATTGCCTGTAGCTCGAGAAGGATTTACGAGTGATTGCCTCACTCCAATGGTAGTGCACCCCGAATCGAAAAGAATTGATACCGGAGTACCATCTATTAGGCCCCTATTAAAGACAAGAGCACCCCTTCCATTATGCGCAATTGACGCATGGAGAGCGGGAAGCGGGTGACCGCAGCTTAAAGTAGAAACTGTGGTTGGATCGAATAATGTTTTGCATTGCGAACACTCAGATGCTCTAGCAAAATCGAAAGCGGAATTTGCTACACTGTTGGAGTCTTTTTTATCATTATTCTGATTATCGGTGTCGTGGAACTCCTGTTGTGCAGAGTTAGCCTGGTAATACGATTTACCATGTCTTTTGTGTTGTGATCTACCTCGGTTATAATTGTCTCTATAATTATTATTGCCTCTGTTATAACCCCTATTTGGGTTTGAATCATAATATTCATGATCATAATCATCACGCTCATTATATTGAGTATCCCTGTAATATTGTTTCTTTTGTCTCCATGAAGCACTTGGGTAGTTCCTATAGCTACTCCCTTTCCGAGAATTTCTAACATTATGGGTACCCCTCGCGTGTCGAGGACTATCAGCCCGATTCCAGTTCTTCGAAGAAGAACCCTGATTTGAGTGGTTATCTTGGTTTTGATACTTATTCCAATTAACCTTTTTATCAAATTTATTTTTAGCTCCTTGGAATTTGTGTGAGTAATTCTGATTATATTCTGTTGCCGAAGCAACTGGCATACTCTCTTTAATGTTAGAGTTACTAAGAATCATGTCAGGGTGTGCCGTGGCATACTGGTCACAATATTCTTCCATTTGCTTTATTGTACCAGGTTTACGCTCATGTAAGAACTCTAGGAATGATTTATTTACAGAAGACATAACCTTGTCTCTTAGCAATAAATCCGTAAGACCATCAAATGTTTTCTCTGTTTTGGATAATTCAATCCATCGTGAAAGTGTAATTCGTGCTTTTGAGATGAAATCTGAGAATTCTACACCTACCTCAGGTCTCATTGTTTTAAACAAAAGACGATAACCTTCTTCAGACAGCTGATATCTCTTTATCAAAGCTGCCCTAACAGCATCATAATTATCTTTGTCGGCCTCTTCAACAAAATATAACTTACTCACAGACTCCCCTTTTAGATTTTCAGACAACTGATTCACATACTGTGATTTGTCAACATTATGAGATCGACAAGCCCGTTCAAATCTAGAAAGCCAAAATGTTATGTCATCACTGGTAGGGTTAAACGCTGGTACCTTGACCTTGTACACAAAGGGTTTACCATTACCACCAGATGCCTGATTAACATTACTCATACATGTCAATTTTAATTTCTCTAATTCAAACTCATGTTCTCTTATTGCTTTTCTCTCTTCAGCTTCTCTATCTAATCTTCTCTGTTCTGCAGCAGCAGCAGCTTCTAATTTTTTCTGTTCTGCAGCAGCAGCAACTTCTAATTTTTTCTGCTCTGCATCAGCTTCTAATTTGTTCTGTTCTGCCTCAAATCTCCTTTCCTCCACTTGCATCTGCAATTTCTTTAGTTCAGCAGCAGTATCAGCTTCTTTTTCTAATCTTTTTTCTTCAGCCAGAGCTTTTTTTTTCTTCAGCAGCAGCTTCTCTTTCTAATCTTTTTTCTTCAGCCAGAGCTTTTTTTTCTTCTATTTGAAGTTTTCTCTCCTCAGCCGCAGCTTTTTTTTCCTCAGCAGCAGCTTTTCTTTCTTCAACAGCAGCAGCAGTTTTTTTCTCTTCTGCAGCTAATGCTTTGTCATATTGAGCAACAGCCCATTGTTCTAAGTCTTTTCCAGTCTTATCAAGAGTTTTCCTTGTGCAATGAAATAATCTAATGTAGACATATTGTCTTCTTAAATCAGAAACCTGAAAAAGTAAATAAATTACCCTATTTCATTTTAATGGGAGACAAGTCTATACCATAGACTTAGTCTTAGTCCAAACTTGTATGGTTTATAATAACCAATGATAACTTGAGTACCTGTGGACAACAATAACTGTATCTCAAATACTGTGGGGACAAGCCTTACAAAGGTCTTGTATACCTCAATGTAATCAAAGATCACTTGAGTACCTGTGGAAAAAATATTTCCCTTTACCAATCACTTTGGGAGACAAGCCTTACAAAGGTCTTGTACATTTTGTTTTATAACAATAACAATCATAAAGTACTGAACTGTACTATACTATCAGTGTATACCACTATACGTCATATGTCAACTAAAGACATTACAAAGGACAAACAAGAAAAGACAATATGAACACATTTGCAGAGATCAAATTAAATTAAATAGGAGAAATGAAAAAAATGATCACAGAAACCGTGATGATAACTGCCATAATATAACAAGACAAATAACGCCACAGTGTATAAACATAAGGGTGTAAAAAACTGAAATGAAAGGAAAGATGAGACCTACAATTATACAAACAAATCAAACAAAACTAAGGAACACAAAATTATTAACAAAAACAACGAAGAAAAGAGCACCTCATCACAACTAACAGAAATAGCAGCAAATTGTTGCTAACAAATTTCCAATTAAGAAAATGTGTACCTATAGAATACTAGTACCAGACCAATGTCACTCGGCATACCTTGTACTAGTCACACAAAACATAAACTAATTTAATACATAACAAATAACATGTAAGCATAAATAGCATATAGCATACAATATAATTTATGTCATGAATGGAATGTGTTGCAGGTATAGTGTTGTAAAGCAGGCACAGTTTATTTTAATACTAATAACTTGCCACTTTATTCAGTAATAGATTTAATTTTAAACTATTACACTGTCAATTTTTCTCTGTTGAGCATATGAAGATCCAACGATGAACTATGCACTTTATGTTCAACAACACTGTGATTCTTCTGTACGTTGAGAAATGTCAACAATACTGCTCCAGATATTTTCTACACTTGCTACCACTGTCCTGTGTAATACTGTCTGTACAGCGAAAAACTGTCAACAAGCGCTGACCTAGATACAGCATCCTATCGGTAATACAGGTCAAGCTGACATCGACTGTATAGCTGTCCTACTGGTGTTGATGTGGTCAAACAAATGTTCTTTCAGCTGTAAACTGTGATTCTCAACACAAAACTGCGTAAGCTGGACCCAGGAATCTGGCTCGCCACTGTAAAGTTTCTTTTCTTCTTTCCACTCTGTAAAGTGTCAGTCTGTATGCTCTGTAAGGAAGAGTGGTGTGTTGTTAAGATCAGGCATGCTCCAGTCTACCCAGCTGTAAATGGGTAACTCACCCTAGTCCTGAGTTAGGGAAGGCAAAGGCTCCAGGGGAAGCAGGCCCTAAACTTGGTCACTCCAACCGACGCAGGATGGTGTATGTATGAAGTAGAAGTGTAGAGTGTGATTACCGCGAATGGTGTACTGTTCGTGTGCTGACCAATATAACCACTCATACACTTGTGTCTACAAGGCACCAATGCAGACTGCTGGAATCTTTGTTTACTCAATTTATTCAGACGTACACACTGGGACATACGAGTACATCATGGTATGTTGACATATCAATTTGTAGGTATACATAGCAGATCTGAAGTCATGACACATTCAGAAATAATGGGCAGTACATCAAAAGTTCAATGTCATGATACATTATGGCCGCATCCCCCTATCTGACTAAACGCGTCAGTGAAGGCAGATCGGTAAATAACTAAAGTTACTTGACGTCCATAGTTTGTAGCATATATTATGAAACCACGAAAGAGGGGGTTTCTAGCAAGATTGAGATCTCCCTGTCACTGTCCGACAATAGGATAAATAATCTGTTCTCTTGGCAGTGATCAAAACATATGATGACTGAAATCTAACATGGCCGCCTCCCTGAGTTGTCGTTCACTCATTCATAGGAAGGTGAATATAAGCCAGAGTTAATTTATAATGGGTATATAAATGATTTCATAAATGTTCCCATACAGCTCTACGGTGATCAGGTTAAGGTAGTAGACTACCTTGTAGGGTAAAAAACTCAAATTTTCCTTTCAGAATCAAACAACCATGGGTATAGTGTTAGTATGGACTTAACATTTTTGTCCACATAATGACCTCATTAATTATGCAAATTAGCTATCCAATATGGCCGCCGTAGTGAATAAATTATACACCTTTTTTAAAACATCATAACTATGTTATTTTTACAAGGATCTGACTGAAACTTGGCAAATTGAATTAGTATATATAGCTTGAGGTTTTGACCTAAAATAACAGATATTGACCGAAAGGTTGATTTGTAATGAATTTTCAAAATTTATATTTCTTGAATGTTTGATATTTGTGCCTCATTATATATGCATGATGGTCATAAAACTAAAATTTTGAATTCAATTGTATCCATTTTAGGTCATAATCTGTAAGATTATATGATAACCAACTGTGTTAATTTTCATGTCAATTGAATGTACAGATCCAGAGATATCTTGTTTCAAAGATCACCAATTATGATAAAAAGACAATTCCGAGAAAACAAAGAAAAACAGAAAAAGAACTCACAAAATGAAGTTTAATGAGCTCCTGTTGAATAAAGGTCTCCTTCTACTGCAGCTGCAGTGTCTATGAATCCCATTTTCAGTGCTCTCAGGGTCTTTCCATTGCAATGTCCTTACTTGCTGAATAGATCCTGTGCAGCGTTCTCCTGTATGCTTTCTTTGCCATGCGTTGACTTGTGTTCATGTATATCGAAAAATTCTGCAATGCACTGTGGCCTTTCCCAATAGAACGTACAAATGCCACCATTCGCACATTTACTTCTTTGTTTGTGAGTAGCTGAAGATGAAACATCAGAAGTATTGAAATTGGCAGTCCATTCGCCACTGTTTGTGCGCTTGATACTGATTTCATGACAAAAGCCATTCCGAGTCTCTTCGACGATCTCACAGGTCAGTGAGTACTGATAACATTTGTCACATCTAAAGTTAGCGCATAAAAACCCAAACAGTAGTTTTACATCCATAAGGATAAACCCATTTCCTTTGTTGTCATTTTTAGCTTGTCCTTCACTTTCTTGGACCTTTATGACCTTTATTTTCTTTGCTGAGGAGCACAGAGGTTTTATAGCGTCACTATCGACAATAGGTGTCTCATTTTCAGGCAACGGTTTGTTGGTGTACACGCCTCCCAGTCTTTGTCTTATTTCTCATTGTGAACAAAAGAAGCTCTGCTAACTACTATTATACAGAATCAGTATACAACTAGCAATAAATAGAGTTGATGTTGGTGAAAATGCACTATGCATGTAACAAATGTTGAAATTTACGATCAAAGCTTTCTAGACACACACTTTTGAAAAATTCACAAGAAATCATTGAGTGATTCCCCGTGGGAAAGTTATAAATATCTTTTTCCTGTTGCCTATGTATAATTATAATTTCGCAGTTTTACAATTACGCACCTTCTTGTTGGGTCATTATTCACATGGTAACCAACTATAAACATTGGTTGCTATGCAAATCACTCAAGGGGGCGTGTGTAGAAAAACACTGATTCCTATCAAACCAGAGTATCTCTAAGCTTCTATGAATTATTTTTAGTTCAAGAACATGTTGATGATGATTTAAAGCATGAAAATGAAAATTGTTGGATTTTTATTTTTTTTAAGCTTTTCTGGGTATACTTCTACCTTAATTCACGTAGCCATAACCGCTGTAAGAAAGTCTGTCATCCTTGTCGATACAAAACACGACCCTAGCGATACGAAGCACAATGTTCCATCTAGGTCGAATCGACATGAGATCATCAAAATAGGGTCTGGCAATACATGGAGTCCGAATTATACATTGTACCGTACCTTAGGAGAGTCTCTAACATAAACTATAGTAGAGATACCATCTCCTTTAGAAGAAAACCACTTCATGAATTATATTTCCTTAAGAATCTACCAGCCCTTTGAAAAGTGCGTACACGCCATTATCACGGTACATCGGAACTCATCACGACTTGTCAAGACAACTCATACTTCCGCTAGACCGGAATAACAAGAATCTAGTCCCTCCTACCCATCCAAAATATACAATATAGGACTGATTCTACTTGTACTAATAATATGTAATACATATGAATTCAGGCCATAAACACAATAAGCAAATTAATATATTTTCTGGCCCTAAAAAATAAGTACAACCGTAAGCGCAATATCCTTGCGCCGGATCAATATCCAGAACGATTACTCCTATAATCAAAAGTGTGAATCAAACATGGATTCTCTCGCTTTTACCATAGACAGCATTTTCATACACAAATGAATGAATGTCTATATTTTTCCCATATTAAATAGCCATATCGATTTTTGTAATATGTGCGTCAAAATATGCACGCAACAGATGATCACATTAGTAGTTTAGTAATTATCCTTTAAATAATTTCAGTACGCAAGTTATTGATGACGTAATTTTCACATAGCCTCTTATCGACATTTTAAAATAAAGACTTCTAGACAGTTACAGGAAATGATACGAGACCTGAAAACCTCTAAACAGAATTAAAAATACCCTCGAATAAAAGCTTATACCATTCGCTATCATAGAAACTTGTGTAGAAACTTGTGACGTAAATATGACATCGACAAAACTAGTGGAATATCCGTATTTGACAAAATCAAAGCAACTTCCCCCAAAACAGTCTTTGGAACCAGTTTGTATATATTGACGCCCAAAACCCTTAGCAAAAGAGAGCCAAACAAGAGTCAAAAGAAGAGTCAAAGAAGAGTAAAAGCCAGGAGCCAAAGCCAGGTCATTCTGGATAGTCCAAGAGCCTTAGGTTCCTAGCAGATTTGCTGACCGCCACTTTATATTGGCAAGAAAAAAATGGCTAACCTGACCCCTAGCCCTATGACAACATATACTTCAGGTTGGTAAAAGGTCTCGACTTAGACTTACGCATAGTAGACAGGATGAAATAGATATACATAAGCTCATCAAATGCCCTAATGGATTTTATGAGATGATTTCGTATGAGGAAACGAATGTTACTGAATTGAGAATAGGATCATCTTGTAATTTACCGCCATACATCTGAAAGAAGCTATAATAAACTTTTCATATACAACGTCGGACTTTGCTTAAACTGCTGTTGGAAGTTGTTGAGTTTGACTTGTACATTGTTTAGGAACTCTATAAGGAAAAAAATGGACCGTACTGCCTTTTATATTACATTGTGATTACTTCCAACTATCAAAATCTGAATACGAACCTGGATCCCGTACCCTTTGATCAAGTTAAACAATACCTCTGGAGGATCATCCAGTTAACTCAAACTTGACACAGCAACCTATAAATATATTGATACCGCCAACTTAAATATATTTATGCTGTGAACTCGAACTTGTCAATTATAGGTTATGTAGCTAAAAAAGATAGAATACCGTCGGAATGCTTCCTTTGCTGTCCTTTAATTCCTTCAACGGAGAATAGCTCCTTAATTAACTGGTCACAATTAATACATTGGCACAATACCTGCTTCTTAGTTGGTGTGCCAATGTAACACGCATTCTCGCTATAACATATATACCTATCGAGCTATTCTGACCTGCTTTAATAATTTTCCGACGGATTATTCATTTATATAGAAGAACGTTAAATTAAATGAAAATAGAACCCCAAACCAGTTTTACCCCTAAAATACTACCTATGTGAATACGGGCACATAGTGTAATTTATTATGGTGCCTTAGGACCAGGATTTTGAATTGGAAGAAAAGGGAAGAGAAGAAACAACAACACGACTCATGTTTTTCTCACATAAATCAGAACATGGAGAATTATGCAGATGAAATACTGAGACAACAAAATCAACAGGCTATGCAAATGCAACAAGCACAAATGGCTCCACAACAAGTACCGCTTCCGCCAGAGCAAGGAGATATAAATTTGATGGTGTTACAAAACATGACTGACACGTTACAACATGTAGATCAACATGCTAAATTTAGAACCATTAAAAACTTCATAACTCCATTTAGTGGTGACCCCATGAAATTTAGACAATGGATGGTGGATATGGATAAGTTTGCTTACCTTATTGGCGCCACAACAGATTTGGAAAAAAAGAAAATAGTGTTTTTATCATCGGAAGGATTGATAACTGATTTTGTGAGAGAAGAAGAGCGAAGGCCTACCCAAGTGAAACCTTTGAGGAATTGAAAAGAGTGCTAGTGTCACGATATTCTAACATAACGGACGCCGAGCACGCTTGGACACTTTTGAGAATGATAAGGCAAGAGAAAATGGAATCGGTGCAGATGTATGGCGACCGACTCTTAAACTTAGCTGAAGATGCTTTCGTGGGAGGTAGCATACCAACAACCGAGCTCGAGAAACACTTAGTGGGAATTTTTGTCGATGGCCTCTATTCAGATTCTCTGAAAATGCACATGTTAAGAAAAGATCCTCAGTCAATTACACTGGCCATCCAGATAGCAGTTAATGAGGAAAATGTCAAAAAAAGATTTCAGCAGAGGATTGGAAGATTGCCATTGCTAAACCATGAATGCCAGCATCCTCAACCTGAACCATTCTACCAACGTACGCAAAATGAACCGCTATTTCAGCATCAACAAAATGAACCATCGCCTCATCAACCTATGGAAGTAGACCATGCTAGACCTCGTTGGAATCGAAATCAAGAATATCACAGAAGATCAAATAACACACACAGAGAACTAAGACACTCCTTACCACAACCAAATGAAAGAGAGCATAAGATACACCATATAGAACCCTTGATGCAACCACCAACCTGCTACAACTGTGGATCCGTGGGTCATGGTTCAATGACATGTAGAAAACCCCAGTACCAATCTATGAGTTCGAGAAACCACTACCTACCCCAAAACAATTACAACGGTGAATATCAACGCCAAGTCCACTATCCAGAAAACTACCCAAGAAGACCCCAACAAAATAGAAACAACTTTTCCCAAGCAACAAGAAGGTCGGGAAACGGGACGGCTCCACATTAGCAGAGATCGGATGTGACGGCCGAAAAAAGAGATCTCTAAATGAAAAAATGAAAGACAGAAACGAACAAGCAAATCTCAACATTTGTCCAGACCCCAGTTCATGTATAATAGAAATAGGAAAAACAACAATTTAGAGCGTTAATAGACACAGGAGCAACTGTAAGTCTTATCCGGGAGAAGCTGTATTATCAAATTCAACACATGGCAAATTTTTCCAGAAGAACAGTACAAATGAAATCAGTAACAGGTCAAGCACTAAAAGCAGTGGGAACGGCTTATTTGACATTTAAAATGGGAAGAGAAATTCTACGCCATAACTTCATTATAACGAGAGGATTATCAAGAAACTTCATAATAGGAAGAGACTTCCTCATCAAAAATAATGTGAGGATATACTTTGATTTAAAACAACTAAAAGTGAACAATACATATGTACCATTTCAGGACGATATCCATATCGCGACCCTGGTTCGAACTGCGGCACCGGTTACTCTGAAACCGAATTCAGTAACTCTAACCAGAGCTAAAATAAAAAGATCTCCATACTTTGACATAGGACAGGCTGTATACATATCACAAATTGAAAATGAAAGAAATAGAGGAGATCCACACATAGAAGTACAAGATGGCATCGTGGAAATAAATATACGAAGAGATTTTCCAATAATGGTACTAAATACGTCAGGTACAACCACCACTATTCCCAGAGGTACAGTAATAGCAAAGATCCAGACGGAAAGGAAAGATGTATTGACCAAACTATTCAAGGCCAAGAGCGTCTATCCAAAATTCCAGATAAACAAATTAAGATCTTCATCCCATCCCCATCCTTACAAAACTCTAGATCCTATAGAGTCAACAAGAAGAAACATTCCAAATACAAGAGAGTCGAAAGAAAAAATGTCTCTGGACCGAAGGAGCACAAATAACAGAAAGAAATATGTAAAACCTGACTCGCTATTCGCTGACGATTTGGATAGAGAAATCATACAAGGAAGGTATGAAAGAAAAAATAAGTACCATACTTCATGGAACAGAGAGAATATTGTGGGAACAGTTACATCTTATGCATACCCAAGAAACCGGACATATTCAAGGAATCGCCAGTTCTATGATAAATTGCCAAGAGACTCGAAGAGTAGGTACCCCGACGAACAGACACAAAAAAGAGAATACCGCTTTTGTCCACCAGAAAGGATAATGACGAAAAAATTTCATTCAGATAGAACGAAAGAATTGCTAGCAACATTACAGACAACAGATGAACTAAAACCCAGACTTGAAAAATTCATAACGAAACATCAAGATGTATTTGCGTTATCTGACATAGAGTTAGAAAGGACTACGACCGTTACCATGGAAATAGAAACTACAACTGAAGAACCCATAACCCTAAAACCGTACCACACCCCACTAAAGAATCGAGGGATAGTGGAGAAAGCCATTGGCGACATGCTAGCAGCTGGGATAATTGAACGATCCAGATCATCATGGTCTTCACCCATTGTGATAGTAACAAAGAAAGACGGTAGCTCTCGCTTTTGCTGTGACTACAGAGCGTTAAATAAAATCACCAAAACGATATCCTACCCTCTACCTAGAATTGATGATATTTTGGCCACCTTGGGTAACTCAGACTGGTATACCTCACTAGATGCACGCTCCGGATTCTGGACAATACCATTGTCTGAAGATGCAAAGAAGAAATCTACTTTCTGTACACACATGGGATCATATAGTTGGAATGTATTACCTTTTGGACTGAAAAATAGCCCGGCTACTTACGTAAGTTTAATGGATGAAGTGTTGCAAGGACTGAACTCATTTGCATCAGCATATATAGATGATGTCTTGATCCACACAAAGGGGACAATGGAAGAACACCTGAAACATGTCGAGACTGTTTTCGACAGAATGAGATTGCACAAAGTAAAGTTGAAACTCAGCAAATGCCGTTTCCTACAGAAGGAAATAAAATATTTGGGCTTTATTGTCAACTCCAACGGAATCAGACCGGACAGTGAAAAGATTGAAGCTATCCAAAAGATCCCTCCACCTACCACAGTACGTCAATTAAGAGGATTCTTTGGGTGTTGTGCGTATTATCGAAAGCACATTATCAATTTTTCTAAAGTGGCTGAACCATTACTGAAACTAACCAGGAAGTATGCCAAATTCCGCTGGACTGAAGATTGCCAAAAAGCATTTGAGTACCTGAAGACAGCCTTAACCACCGTACCTTTTCTAGCCCATCCAGACTTGAACAAGCCCATGATTATATACACGGACGCATCAAACACAGCAGTAGGCGCGTGCCTTGTACAAGACAGATCACCAGACGAACCGCAAGTGATAAAAAAATGTTCCAAACAAAAAACCGATAGCCTTCCTTTCCCACACGTTAAGCCGAACACAGAGGAGATGGACTACGACAGAGAAGGAAGCCTATGCAATCCATTACGCCCTCCAGAAATTCGATTTTTATATCCGTGGAACCCAGGTTATCATCAGAACAGATCACCAACCACTTGTAAGCTGGCTAACTAAGACTGCAGAGCAACCCAAGAAACTCCAGACCTGGGCGATAAATCTCCAAAGTTACAATACAACCATTTAGTATATTCCTGGAAAATTGAATACGTGTGCTGATCTTTTGTCCCGAATTCCATATTCTGACACCAATGAACCAGACTCCCCACTCCTTGAATCTACATCGGACATCGACGATAACACAAAGGAAATTCATGCCATAGACTCTAAAAACTCAAGACAAAACGATGAAGAGGTGACAACACAAGAACCTGAACAACAACATGGAACCACATTTGATTTACCATCAGACAACCAAGGAACAGAAACGTTTGAACAGAATATCGACTTTAAGAAAGAAGAATTGAAAGATGAAACATTAGTTAAGATCATTACACAGGTTCGTACAAATCCAAAAGAGAAGAAAGACTACATCATCCTTTCGGAAGATAATATCTTGTATCATATTGGCTCTAGAGACAATGGTACTCTACAAAAATGTATACCCAAATCGCTAGTTCCAAAAGTATTACAACAGTTTCATGAAGAAAACGGGCATTTTGGAAGAGACAAGACTCTAGATGTGATCCTAAAACGTTATTACTGGCCCACGATGATTCCAAGATATCATAGAGTATGTTGGGACATGTAGGGTTTTGCAAGCTAAGAAATATGAGAAACTATTCGAGCCCCTATCCAAGAAATGTCTTATCCGCACTACCCAATGGAAGTTATTAGCTTGGATTTATCTGGACCTTACCCCACAACTTTAGGAGGACACAGATACATTTTACACATCGTAGACCAATACACGGTAGCAATGGCCAGAATGTTTTCCCCTTAGAAAAATGCCACATCAACCCTCATCACTGATGTTTTCCTACAACAATTTTATTACCACGACATGGATGTCCCAAGCGTGTAATCACTGATAACGGGAAACAATTCGTAGGAGAGCCCTTTGCTTCAACTCTCAAAGGGTTAAATATCAAACATACTCCGACTGCATACTACCATCCGCAGTCAAATTGGAGGAATGAGCGAATGCATGCCACCATGCACGATATAAATAGCCAAGTTTATTGCCGGACATGGGTCAATACTGGGACCTATATATCAATCAAGCTTTAGAAGCAATTCGAATTAATATCAATGATACTACTGGATTTTCACAGTTCTACCCGCTTTATGGACAAAGAGAACCAACTTTTCCACTAGATAATCTTGTGGCGCCACAGAGAAAATATCTTGGCGAATGTCCTATCCAAATCACGCTCCAACAGAAGCATAGAGCTCATGTAATAGCCCATCGGAAAGTAAGAAAAGCCTTCGAAAAAAATGCACGAATTAAGAACAAAACAGCAAAACTCCAAGAGTTTAGGCGTGGGGATTTGGTTTATTGTCGGAAACATGTGCGAACGAACAAATTTGATGACCATCGGATTCCTGGTTTTAAAGTGTTGGAACGAAAATCGACAACCAATTACATCTTGTGGAATGAAGAAAGAGATACCACAACGAAAGCTCATGTGTCCCAGATGCGTCTTGACGACCACAGACCACTCACTGTCACGAAAAAAACAAGCTGATAGACCCACGAGATTGTCTACCCTAGCGCTACCTCCCTCATCTTCCACTGATGATGAATTACCCAAATCAGATTCCTTCC
>JAMPIV010004292.1:0-211343 GCA_024509875.1 Oreohelix idahoensis
GTTTGTCTTTGGGACCTAGTATTGGAGATGTTCACAGTTCCTGATTTTAAGACAAGTAAATTCCCCTCTTAATGTTAATTTTATAAAGTCAGTTCAAGATGAGGGGACATAATGTTGAGCTCAGCTGGCCAAGTAGCTTATCTGGCGTGATGGCGGCAGGAAAGGACTCCTCTGCTCGAATTCTCCTCTGGGCTCTGGAGACACCTCACTGATAGCTAAAAGGACCAAGGAGTATGCTGTCCGACACTGGATTCAGCAAAGCTCTGACTAGGTGCTGCTCAGTACCATCAAGACCACTGTCCCTGAAATCAAGAAGGATGTACCTTCTACTTCATAACTAATTTATATTTTCTTTTTACACTGATCACAATACATCACAAACATTGCGTTCAGAGCGTTAGGCCAACAGTCAGCTTCATCTGAAATACTTTATACCAGTATTACCCTTCTTAATGGTTACTACGCCTCTGCACTTCCAGCATTATTTCTTTCTAGTCAATCATCCAGGTGTCAGTGTACTGTTTGGCCATTCCATGCCGTTTTACTTCTCTCCGACACCCTCTGTTCAGGCTGGAGCTTTACAGGCTTTACCTCACGTTGGCCACTGAACTACACATATATATACAGGCATAAATCAACAATTCACATTCAATTTTCATTAAAAGATATTGAATGGTTCAAGCTTACCACAATTCATACGAATAACACAGATACGTTGATTAGCAATGAATTCTGGCACAAACTGGCACAAATTTCCATCTGCCTATGTTCCAGGCTTTTATTGAGCAAATATATGCTGGCTTCAACGCACTGATGCTTTATCAAGCTATTTTAAACAAGTGGTTTCGAACTAACGCTCCCAAGTGTGTATATCAGCGAGTCTGACCAATGAGCCCCGTTTCGACAAGTGTTTGAAAAAATGTTACCTTTCCCCGTTTCCCCTAACAACCAAGATAGTATTTATAGCCCGACCAATCGTGGTTAGGCTTTCATTTGTTGCGCTCCAACCAATTTGGAGTTTACATGGTAGGCTATTTCTGTAACGTAAATTTTTTTCAAACACGTTAAAAAAAAATCTTATGAGCAGAAATGATTTTATGCTGTCAGGCACCCCCAATATTTTATTTTGGGTATAATTTATTAATTCCTGGACTATTTGCGTAACGTTTTACATATTATTTGTCAGCAAGCCCTAAGGAACCCAAAAATACAAATTTAAAGGAGCTACGTGGCTGCGTTCAAAATATGCAATTTCTTCTACCTCCTGTTTCGAAGATGTGCTGTCTGGGTACTGTTATGTTTTCAACCGTAAACCCATCTAATGTTATCTTTTCTAATAAGAGTTTTTTATGATTTATAAACCTAACTCTGGGAAAGGGTAGTGTATTTTATCACTGTCCGTCTGAAAAAAAGTTAGTGCTTGTAGACTTACACGCGTGATAGTAGTAATTGTGTATCGCGCGACGCGTGTTTAATGTTCGGCTTTCTGCCTCCCCTTCTCGCTATCCTTTTGTCCATCTGTTCGTTCGTTTTGGTAACGTAATGTAGAAAAAGACATGAATGGAATTTAAAATTTAGGTCATTACGCAGTACGTCTCAATGTTTTTCTTAGAAATGCAGCACACGTTTCATTGAAGAAGGCGGGTAATAATACAGTAAGCTTTTATATCAACGTGAAAGCGTTACAATTTGCAGACGAAGCAGAAAACAAGGGGGATTTCGAGTACATTCTTTGTGACAGCACTGTTATTTTACCATTGCTCTTCTCTTTATTAATTTTATTTGTTAGGCTTCATATTTACCTAATAATTTATATATGTGGATTAGAATATTTCATGACACCTCCCCTCTTAAAACAGACATTATATGTCAGTCCTTTATTCTATATACACATAGAGAAATTTATTATTATTTCTGGGGTTTACGGTGATTCTCATCACACGGATGGCGGCTTAAAAAATCCGCTCCCAATTGGTTTTTCCAGATATATACTCAATGCTAAAATTATATGGAGCCAGAAGCAAAGACCATCGGAGTAACCTAGAGTTCTCATGCTTAGCCTGTGCTAAAAACGATAAAGGTTTGTGGTCTGTTTGCAACTTAAATGCCTTCCCATATAGATAAATATTGAATTTCTTTATTGCCCATATTACTGCAAGACATTCTTTTTCGCTAGTTGAGTAGTTGATTTCAGCTTTATTCAACTTTCTGCTAGCATATGCCACTGGGCTTAATTCCCCATCCAATGCATCTGATTTCTGTAGTAGAGTTGCACCTAACCCAATATTACTTGCATCCGTCCTTACTATGAATTCTTGACTTAAGTCAGGTAATTTCAAAATGGGTTTACTTGTGAGCTTTTCCTTCAATTCTTGGTAAGTCATTTCACATTGTGGTGTCCATGTAATGCGATCTGGATGTCCTTTACGTGTCAATTCAGTTAACGGTGCACATATGGAATTAAAGTTTTTGATATACTTCTGGTAGAAACCACATAATGAGACAAAGGATCTCACGTCCTTCTTGGTTTGTGGTCTCGGGGCTTTCTGTAGTTTCTCTAAATTCTTTGGGTCAGGGGTCATGTTTCCCTGATAAACTGTGTGTCCCAAAAATTCCAATTCTTTACATCCAACGCAACATTTGGTTGGTCGGGCTGTTAAATTTGCCTCCCTAAGTCGATCAAACAGCATGTTCAGAGAGTCAATGTGTTCCTCAAATGTTTCTGTTGCTATAAGGATATCATCCATAAAATTTGTTATACAGGGATTATTCAGAGGATCCAATAATTTTCTCATCATTCTAGAGAAGACACTAGGCGCATTCTTCAATCCAAATGGCAATCTATTAAACTCATAGTGTCCTTCTGAGGTACTAAAAGCTAGGTATGGTCTAACCTCAGGCTTTACTGGAATCTGATAGTATCCTTTACTCAGATCCACTTTTGAGAAATATTTAGCTTTATTTAGTCTGGCAAACAGCTGATTTGTATCCGGCAATGGATCCACCTGTCCTTCTGTAATAGCATTCAGTCTCCTGTAATCTATACAGAGTCTATGTTCTCCAGAGGGCTTCCTTAAGAGTACAACCCCGGAACTATACGAAGACTCACTGTGCGAAATAATTCCTTCCTTCAACAGATAGTCTATCTCTTCCTTCAAAGCTTTTTCCTTAGCAAACGGAATCGAATATGGTTTCATACAGACAGGTGTGGAGTCTATGAGTTTCATATCATATTCCAATAGGTTTGTATGCCCTGGTCGGTCTGTTAACACCTCTGCATGATTATTTAGAACCTGTTGCACTCTCTCTTTCTGAGTTTTCGTTAAATGTGTACTGATTTTCACCTGTGCTGCTGTCTCACAGGGGTGTAATGGATATTCAAATGATGAAAGTGGTTCCTTTTTCATCTCCATGGCGATGGACAAGGTCAACAAGTGTGTCTCTTCCTGATGTTCTCTTTCCAAATATTTCTTCAGGAGATTCACATGATAGATTTTTTCTTTCCCCTTCTTATCTATCTTATAATTTGTTCTAGACACCTTCTCTAGAACTGTATATGGACCCTGCCATCCAATTTGTAACTTATTCTGACTCCCGGGCAAAAGAAGCAGTACTTTCTCTCCCACAGCCAAATTTCTGTCTTTCGCCTTCCTGTTATAATAGGCAGCATGTTTCTTCCTGGCTTGTTTCAAATTTTCATTGGCAAGTTTCCAGCCAGTTTTTAACCGAGTGGTCAGCTCATTCACATATTGGTATGAAGATGTAATGTTTTCCTCTGCCTTTTCATCAGTCCACGTTCTTAACAAAGCTACATATGGACCTTTAATTGTGTGGACCTATTTGTCCATGCACCGGTATGGTCTCTTCCACTCGAAGCTTTATAGTGATGATTTTTCCTCCCAGAATTATCATTCACAAAACGACCGCTACCAATTTTTCTTTTGGGGCTTTCTCCCCACTTAAAATTCTTGATGAGAGATTTCCTCTCTACATCCTCTTCCTCCAGTTTGTTTAAGTCCGATTGAGGGATTTTCGGCTTATCCTGGGGTAAGACATCTTTTTGCACTCTCCGCATAGTGGCCATTGTAAAACAGTTAAGTGAAGCTTGTCCGTGAAAAGGGGCTTCCCATTCCATTTGGTCCACTTTATCAAATCTATTTTTCTTTTTATTATCAGGCCTAATTTTGCCCCGTGGCGTGTCCAGGTCCTGATCCATGTTCCCACTTGTGGGTGTTCCCTCATGTGCTATGCTACACCTTTCTACAAAATTCTCAATGTCCCATCTTGCTTTGGGCCAATAATAATTGTGAGCCACCTTTTGAATGATGGTACCTATCTTCTCATGGTCCCCATCTGGTTTCACATGTAGGCTCCTTATTAAGTCTGTCCTATATCTTTTTGGAAGAACCAGCTGTCCGTGACCATTGGATCTAGCTCCAGTCTTCCTATACATCAACTTGTTTTTCATGTAAAAATCTCCCTTGCCTGGAGTTGTATGACAAGTTGACAATTTTCTGAAACAAGGCTTGAGTGTTTTATCCCCAGCCTGTGCCTTCCTCATCTCTTCTGGAGTGGTATGTAACATAATAGCCTCCTCCTGTCTTGAGGTCGACCTGACCTGAAGGGTTGCCATATACACAGGTTTCCTTCTGCAACGGTCAGTGTCATGATTGTCCATCTGACAATTCTTACACCACCTTTTTCCTTGGTTGAAAGATGTTCTTTCATCATATTTCCTTTCATCGAATTGTGGGAATTTATTTTTATTTTCATACCGTGGCCTATCAAATTGGTGCTTACCTTTATTTTGATCCCTAGGATCAAATTTATTAAAGTTCTGTGGTGCCCTAAAGTTATCCACCTGTTTCTTTTTATTACCTGTTACCTCTGCTTGAGCTGCTTGATACCTTTCAGCAACATTTAGCAACTCACCCAGCCTCTCTGCACCTTGTTCCATGAGAAACTTTCTCAGGTCTGGAGCCATGGACTCTCTTAGTTGCTCTATAAGGACCATTTCCTTAAGATCTTGGGTTTTCCCCAGAGAAGTCCATTTCTCCAAGTATGTCTCTATTCGTGCAGAGAACTGGTGATAGGTTTCACCTGACAGTAGTTTAGCATTCCTAAATTTTTTCCTATAAAATTCTGCATTCTTTTCATACCTTAACAAAAGAGCCTGCTTTAGCATGTCATAATTTTCCTGATCACCTCTGCTCATTTTTGCAAAAACTTCATAAGCTGCCCCACGAAGTCCTTGAGATAACTTTAAGCTCCACCTTTCTCTCTCTAACCCATACGTGGTAGCTAATAGTTCATACCTATTTATATAGCTCTCAATATCATCGTCTTTCTCAACAAAATGATCTAAATGAAAATTCATAGCTGAGGTTGAGGCTCCTTGAGTAACCGTAGCATCAGAGGCAAAGGGACTGGCACCATTTTCAGGAGCATGGCCTTGAAACTCAAACTCCCTTAGTCGTAACTCATGTTCCCTTTGTAATCTCTTCTCCTCCTTTTCTGCTTCCCTCTCTGCAGTCAATCTTCTTTCTTCTGCTTCCCTTTCTGCAGCTAATCTCTTCTCTTCTCTTTCTGCAGCTAATTTCTTCTCTTCTCTTTCTGCAGCTAATTTCTTCTCTTCTCTTTCTGCAGCTAATTTCTTCTCTTCTCTTTCTGCTTCCAATTTCTTCTCTTCTTCTCAGCCTTTCTGCTTCCAATCTTAGCCTCAGCCTCAATCTGCAACCTCTTAGTCTCAGCCTCAGCTTCAAATTGTAACTTCTTAATTTCCCTTTCAGCCTCTAACCTTCTTTCGGCTTCTTTTTCTAATCTTCTTTCTTCGCGTTCAATAAATTTGTCACATTCCGTAGTGACATAGGCAACCATAACTTGCCCATCTAATCCTAACTCTTTTGCAGTCTGAACCGCAGCAGATCGAAATTTGGCCAGGTCCGCCATTGTCTATCAGGTAAATTTTTACAATGTCTAACCAACAATTCAATTTCTAACTATATATCTAATGGACAACACAGGCACCGTGAGCTCAACCTTATTTAATTCCACCCAAGGATACCTTTTAATTCTTATATTCCCTGAAGTGAATTACCCCCAATATTTTTAATAGTTAAAGATTCAAAATCCCAAGAGCGAGACCCCAATATATGTGGTGAAGTGGGATGTTATAAATATTTATAGGGGACTTAGTGTACTGACTGAGATCAGCTGTGAAGGTATCTATATCTATTAAGAGTAGTGTATTATAGATAACCTTACTTGCTACCACATATCTATATATCTCAGTCAGAATTATTCTGGAATAGTGTGATGCTACGTTATGTGTCTAGGGTATGTGTATGATGAAGTGTAAGTCACAACAACAGACAGATAAACAATTTAATTTAATCCACTACTCTTGACAACACTGTGACACTCACATACATATAACACTCTACAAAGATATCTTAAAAGAGTCACTGATAACTTTCAAATAACAATATGTATTCATTACTGGCATGAATGAATATGTGTCCTGATTCAACTACAAGGGAACCAGGAATCACAATCAATTTAAATTACAAGTTATGTACAGAATGTATTTAATATGAATATTGTAGTGACATATATTATTACAAATGTTCTATGTGTGTCAGTTGTGTAGTAGTAAAATGATATAATACTGGTTTTGTTTTGTTCAAGCTCTGTTGGTATTTGTCATCATGACTTCAATAGTTTGTCTTTAGGGACTAGTATTTTAGTTGTACACATTTCCTTATTTTAAGACAATTAAATTCCCCTCTTAATGTTAATTTTATAAAGTCATTTCAAGATGAGGGGACATAATGTTGAGCTCAGCTGGCCAATTAGCTTATCTGGCGTGATGGCGGCAGGAAAGGACTCCTCTGCTCGAATTCTCCTCTGGGCTCTGGAGACACCTCACTGATAGCTAAAAAGACCAAGGAGTATGCTGTCCGACTCTGGATTCAGCAAAGCTCTGACCAGGTGCTGCTCAGTACCATCAAGACCACTGTCCCTGAAATCAAGAAGGATGTACCTTCTACTTCATAACTAATTTATATTCTCTTTTTACACTGATCACAATACATCACAAACATTGCGTTCAGAGCGTTAGGCCAACAGTCAGCTTCATCTGAAATACTTTATACCAGCATTACCCTCCTTAATGGTTACTACGCCTCTGCACTTCCAGCATTATTTCTTTCTAGTCAATCATCCAGGTGTCAGTGTACTGTTTGGCCATTCCATGCCGTTTTACTTCTCTCCGACACCCTCTGTTCAGGCTGGAGCATTTTAGGCTTTACCTCACGTTTGCCACTGAACTACACATATATATACAGGCATAAATCAACAATTCACATTCAATTTTCATTAAAAGATATTGAATGGTTCAAGCTTACCACAATTCATACGAATAAACACAGATACGTTGATTAGCAATGAATTCTGGCACAAACTGGCACAAATTTCCATCTGCTTATGTTCCAGGCTTTTATTTAGCAAAATATATGCTGGCTTCAACGCACTGATGCTTTATCAAGCTATTTTAAACAAGTGGTCTCGAACTAACGCTCCCAAGTGTGTATATCAGCGAGTCTGACCAATGAGCCCCGTTTCGACAAGTGTTTGAAAAAATGTTACCTTTCCCCGTTTCCCCTAACAACCAAGATAGTATTTATAGCCCGACCAATCGTGGTTAGGCTTTCATTTGTTGCGCTCCAATCAATTTGGAGTTTACATGGTAGGCTATTTCTGTAACGTAAATTTTTTTCAAACACGTTAAAAAAAAATCTTATGAGCAGAAATGATTTTATGCTGTCAGGCACCCCCAATATTTTATTTTGGGTATAATTTATTAATTCCTGGACTATTTGCGTAACGTTTTACATATTATTTGTCAGCAAGCCCTAAGGAACCCAAAAATACAAATTTAAAGGAGCTACGTGGCTGCGTTCAAAATATGCAATTTCTTCTACCTCCTGTTTCGAAGATGTGCTGTCTGGGTACTGTTATGTTTTCAAACGTAAACCCATCTAATGTTATCTTTTCTAATAAGAGTTTTTTATGATTTATAAACCTAACTCTGGGAAAGGGTAGTGTATTTTATCACTGTCCGTCTGAAAAAGTTAGTGCTTGTAGACTTACACGCGTGATAGTAGTAATTGTGTATCGCGCGACGCGTGTTTAATGTTCGGCTTTCTGCCTCTCCCTTCTCGCTATCCTTTTGTCCATCTGTTCGTTCGTTTTGGTAACGTAATGTAGAAAAAGACATGAATGGAATTTAAAATTTAGGTCATTACGCAGTCTGCCTCTCAATGTGTTTTCCAAGAAATACAGCACACGTTTCATTGAAGAAAGCGGGTATAATACAGTAAGCTTTTACTATCAACGTGAAAGCGTTACAATTTGCAGACGAAGCAGAAAACAAGGGGGATTTCGAGTACATTCCTTGTGACAGCACTGTCATTTTACCATTGCTCTTCTCTTTATTAATTTTATTTGTTAGGCTTCATATTTACCTAATAATTTATATATGTGGATTAGAATATTTCATGACAACTTTATACGTCGTGAGTTTACTGACGTCCTATGTGGATTGCCCTGTTATTTTTGTATGAACATTGTTTTGACTGAACACATCTGCACACCACACAAAACCAGACATGCGGATACCATCCATCATCATATGGCATCACGCATCAGTGGGGTCACCAGATTCCAGCACCAGAACTACTCTTTCAAAGTTACGTAAGCAGGCTGGTCTGCTGGATTTACACCAACTTCATAGACATAGCACCCAAAGTGAATTACTACTAAAACATCCCATTTCCTTCCCTCATTAATGGACAATGTTTGGTAGGCATAGACAGGGAGGGATGAAGCCACCCCAACAGCACATCTATTCATCGTTCTCCCAGGGAAAATAAAATTATGAACTGTAGAAATATTAACAAATCGTGAAAATTGTATACGTACACACCTTTTATTTATCATGCCATTTATTCATGCCATTCACTCATAAATTTCAAAATCTTTCATATGTTCTGGCCAAAATAAAACCTTGGTTCAGAACAAATAAATTTAAAAAAGATTTACTTTCTAAAATTTCACCAGCTGAATTTAGTTCATTGTGTTCTAAATTTTATTGATAATATTATATTATTTAATATATGTGTGTGTGTGTTTGTATATGTCAATACAACACATTACATTCAGTACCCTAGATTTTAACGTAGCCACATTCATTAGTTAAAAAAAAATAGGTGTGAGGTCGTAGTGGTAGCAAGAAAGGCCTTCTTAAAATGCACAACTACATTTTATCTCAGGAGCCTTCACAGCTGACCTCATACATCAAACTTAGTAATATCACCATCATACAATACCATCAAAACCACTACAAATGACTACAACCCACAAAAGCTAACTCCAAACGTCAGAAATAAAGTATCCGAGGAAAGTGGTTGAAGTAACAAAACGTGACGAGGTCCATGACCAGACGATACCTCGTGGCCTCAAATCCCAGCCTCTGCATACTCGAGTAGAACAGTCCAAATGACGATGGTTTGGCCTTGAAGACAGAATGGGAAAAGATCAGCTACCACGACAAATATGGAAACCAAGAGCCATGGATCCAGACCTCCAGGACGACTCACAGTTCCCAAGGAGGACACTGTCAGACACTCTCTAACGGCCCGAGGACAAGATTGGAACCAGGCCAGGAGAAAACAGCCTGTAGAGTAGTATAGCGCTCCTTCTGTCAAACTTCTACACCCCAGGTTAGACGACGATCGACTAAGTAAATATTATATTAAAAAATATTAATAATATAATAATAATAAAAATAATTATAATAATAGTAATTCCACAATAACTTCGCTAAGGCCGATCCCAAGCCCGACTGAAAAAGAAGGAGGGCGGTCTGCATGGAGGCCGTAAGGAGGCAGCCCCTCCACCATGCAAAGGCACAACAGGCCAATCACCTGTTTGCTTTAAATCATGATTACGCGAACTGCAAGAGAGAAAACCGGACTGATTCTGAAGTCGACGAACTGGAACGGACTACGGACTACGACTTATGGAACATGGAACACAAGAAGTATAAATGGGAAAGAAGAGGAGCTGGTGGTAGAGATAAGGAAAGCAAAACTACAAATCATGGCTATAACGGAAACGAAGATAAAGGGACAAGGCGTCATGGATCTCGATGGCAACAAGCTGCTCTACAGTGGTGTACCCACATCTGAAAGAGCTAAAGGGAGTGTGGGTTGCATTGTGTCGAAAAACCAAAAAGACAATATCAAAGGATGGAACTTTGTCTCGGAGCGCATTATGGTTGTAAAACTAAAAGGAGAAACCATAGTCAACCTACATACTGTACGGGCCAAATGAGGATGAGAGAGCAGAGGTCAAGGAGGAATTCTTCGAGCTGCTTCAAAGAACAGTGGATGATTGCTTAGATGAAATTATCATGCTCAGAGATTTCAATGCCAGAGTTGGAAATGACCATGCTAGATGGGGTGGAGTTATCGGAAGATATGGAGAAGATACTCTCAATGACAATGGAAAGCGATTCCTTAGATTCTGCACTGAGCAGAATCTGATCATAACAAACACAAAGTTCCCCCATAAGCGCATACATGCATACACTAGATGTGAACCAACAAAGAATGAGAAGTCAGTGATCGACTATTGCCATTGTTAGGAGGAGCTCATTCAAATATGTCCGGGATGGTAGAGTCTGGAGGGGGCCAGAGATCGGAAGTGATCACTACCTGCTTACAATCAAAAGAACAACTGAAAGAGTTGCTCAGCCTAGGAACTGCCCAACATCACGCAAGAAACTAAGTAAACGAACGGAAGAAATGAGCATTAAGACCTACAAGCTGAGAGAGCCAGAAATTAAGACCAGATATCAGGGGCTTATTGCTGCAGCGGTGAGCAACACCGAAGAACAACCTGATGACTTGAAAACCCTCTGGCTTAAATTCAAGGACATCATAAAGACAGCTGCTGCAGAAGCATGTGGTGAAGTCCGACTTCGGAACAAGAGATAGAGGACACCTTGGTGGACAGAAAAAATCAAAGAAAAAATAAGAGAGAAGAAAATGGCATGGAAACAATACTTAGGAGCTAAAAACACAACAGGACAAATGGAGAAATATAGAGAATATGTGACACTCAGAACAGAAGCAAAGAATAAGGTGCTAGCTTCTTCTGGGAAGAATTTGGAGAAAAGCTAGAAAAAGATGCGAAAAAACCAGAAATTGTTCTATAAGACCCTAAAGAAAATGAGGAAGGAAAAACAATGCCCTCTCAAATTTATAAAGAACAAGCAAGGCAAATTGCTTACTGCCCCGAAGGAAGTAATGGAAAGATGGAAAGAATATTTCTCAGAGCTCCTGGATGGTGAGCAAGGTCAAGCATCAGAAATGATAACCACTAGCACAGAAGAGAAAACCAATGATGGTGAAGATGACATAAAGATGGAAGAACTGAAGGTAGCACTGGAGAAAATCAAGATGGGCAAAGCAGCAGGGCATGATGGTGTAACACCAGAAATGGTTAAGTACATGGGAGCATCAGGCGACCTATTACTCTTAAGGGTCCTACAGGCAGCGTGGTGCAACAAGACCATTGTCGTGGTTGAGTTAAGTGTAGAGTATTTGTCGAGTTGGACAATAGTAGTGAAATCGACAAGGGATAGTGGACTGACAGAGTTATAGATTACACACACAGAAAGGTGTAAATAGGAGATGGACTTGAGACAACCTGGAAGAAGATTTATCAAAAATGATCTCTCTCTCCAAGCCTCAACTCACTTTTACTGTCTAAGCACCTCCTGCTCTCACTCTTTTCTCTTATCAAACATAGAGATTATAGTAAAGAGCTAAAACAAGTTAATTATGGAAGGAAGGGTCATGAACAGCGCATTAATAAAATGTGTAAACTTTATTAAAGAAGAAAAGCATGGAATTAATGCATCTCATCATACACAGCATAAAATTACATCAATAATCAAAATATTCATCAATAGTCATCAATAACCATCAATAACCATCAATAACCACACTAATGCAAATACACACCCACAAACACACACACCACCAACACTCATAAACCTGTAGAACACAGAGAAATGAAATAAACTGTCTGACAGTCTGTCCGTTTTCGTGGGACCAAGTACAATGCTTCCGACAGTGTCTTTTACGTAAAAATATACTCCATGGGTGATGGACTTGACCTGTATAAATCCACTGTAGTCGCTATTGTTGGTGGCACCCCTGATTTCGCGATGGGGACTGGAAGACTGTCTATCTCCTGCTGACCAAATAAACGAACTGAGCGACAGCCTGTCCGCTTTCGTGGGACCAAATGTGCTAGCTCCAGAAAGTGTTTTACGTGCATATATCCTTCAAGATGATTGGAATAGACTGCATAACTTTCCTTGTAGGTGCTATCATTGGTGACCTCTAATGGCGCGAGTGGGGCTGGAGCTCTGTCTATCTTTCCTGCTGACCAAATAAACGAACTGAGCGACAGCCTGTCCGCTTTCGTGAGACCAAAGGTGCTAGCTCCAGAAGTGTCCTTTTTACGTAAAAATATACTCCATGGGTGATGCACTTGACCTGTAAAAAAACTTCCTTGTTGGTGCTGACTTTGGTTACCTCTAATTGCGCGAGTTAGGCTGGAACTCGGTCTATCTCCTAAGAGCGAAGTTCTACATAAACCCAGAAGTACACCAGACGAAGTTACTTGAGGACAAGGAGTCCCAGGCGCTCTTATCCGGCGCTATTGCTTGCTTGGCTGTAAATCCGGTTTGAACTGGTTTGGCTGTGTTTTGGCTGAGTGCCCCGTTTAGGCACACAAAGTCGGGTGATATCAGATTCTGCTATAGACATTGGGCTGATTGATATGCTGGAAGCCGCCATGCTCTGACTGGCAATCAAGAGGCAAGTAAAAAACTACTACTGCATCAGATGATTCTCCAGGATTTAGCGTGGGCTCGTTGCACTGCGTGAGCTTAACTTGGTGTTGACAAAAGGGGTTTTGATTCAGGAACGGGTTGACGACTCGTGACGCTAGCGGTATTCAGAAACCCTCTAGATCGAAGAGAACATGACGTTCTTCGCCTGACTGGAGTCTGCTCTAGCGATTCGGTCTCCCTGAAACTGAGACCCAAAAAAGACACCCTTTACATCAAGCAACAACAAAATCAATCTAATTTTTTATAACCTAGTTATGCTCCGCTCCTTCCATTCTATCAATTATAGCATGTGCCCGCATAGGCTTAATATCTTTTGTACACCCATGTACCTGTCAGTAATCGTTCTGACAGCAACAACCTATTCCTCTTATTCCAACTAAACATACCGGAAACCTAACCTTGTAGTTACAGTTAAATGAATATGCTTATTCATCTTACAACATTAAATGAATTTACATAACCAGATTACAGCATGTGACATTACACAAATAAATCAGATGTCCCCTTGGGGAAATATATTAACATTCCACAAAATGAGTACATAGAAAATGCAATGTTCTTGCTATAATAGTACAGTTGTGGCTGAATCATAAGATATAATTATATCTATGCCTGATGACTGCTTTCTGTGAAAGTTATAGACTAGTGCCTAGCCACACAAGTAAGCATAAAATGATTCTCTTTTGCCACTAGAAATATCTATCAAAAAGGAATAAGTGACTATCTCCTATAATTCAGTGTTAAGTGAATGATCCACACTTCTGACCTTATCTTCCAGAAATGACAGTTAATTTTGCTGACTCTTAACCCAATGGTAAGCATTGTATGAACTGATTCTACGCCTAGTATCTGTTATTGTAAGTTTATCATTTCCCATTATAAACTGTAACAGTTTAAGCACCGCTTAACTAAGGCCGTAGACAGCGCTACATTATCACTGAGCTAAATTACTAGGAGAAGTCCTCAGAAATGAATTCAAGTCACTTTCCTATCAGACATATAAAAAGCTAACATGAATATATCATATAATAAGACATGTCAACTCACCCCGAAAAACGACCAGAGATAGGCCCTAACACTTCAGTTCTGTGTCAAAGTTTGCCTTATCTCATGATGGTCCATCTCGGGCCAGGAATATATTCACGAGTGTGTTAGTCTATTAACCCCTTCTACTCTTATAGTTTACAAATAAACACCTGGCATGGCTTGTTTCTACAGATGTATCGGCGTGATGCGTAATATTATGACCACTACTGCTGTGTTCTAAGGGGCAAAAACCCACAAAGGCTAACAGCGGGTTTTATCTCCCCTGAAACAGATCAAACTCGTTACCCAGGCCTCGAAGGGTACCAGCCGCTCGTGATCAAAGACTTAGAGCGACCAGAGAAATTCCCCCTGGTCAGACGGACCACAGGTGCGTTTAGATAACATTACGTTACCGCTACGCTGACCGTTGAAGAATTTTTAATTCTGAAGGCCAGCCAAACGTAAACAAACCGCTCGGGTGGGGTTTGAGAAGGTGAAAAATAGGGCCACGAAGGTTGGAAAGAAAATATAAAATGACAAGGAAACCAAAACATTAGTTTATTTTAAAAAAATCGGACGAGATGGTAAAGTAAATTAATAGTCACGTGACAACCATACCAAAGGATTGGGAGATTGCCATCATAACACCAATTTTCAAAAAGGGTGACAATCGACAATGTGGAAACCATAGAAGCATATCCCTTCTCAGTATCCCTGGTAAAAACCACTCTAGAATCATAGAGCAGAGACTCCGACGCCTAGCTGAGCCACAATTGGATGAGGTCCAGTGAGGATTCCGAGCAAACCGAAGTACTCAAGACCTTATCTTCACACTCAGACAGCTGAGTGAAAAGACCCTTGAGTATTAGAGTGAGATCCATCTTTGTTTCATAGATCTGGAAAACGCGTTTGACAGGGTCCCCTGAAGCAAACTTTGGGACTGTTTGGCAAGGAAGAACATTCCAGCACTTCTGATTCATGCTATACAGAGCTTCTAGACGTCTTGCAGAAATTATGTGAGGACAGCAAACCATAAGTCAGAAGAGTTCAGGACCACCACTTGTGTAAGACAAGGTGATATCCTGTCACCTTATTTTTTCATACTCCTCATGGACGATGTCATCAAGGCTTGTAAGGAGAGAACAAGAAAGTATTCAGTGGGGTACTGGAAGATGAGATAGTTCTGTATTTCAGAGTTGGCATTTGCTGATGATGTTGCCCTGGATGCTAAATCAGAGACTCATCTCCAATCCAACCTGCAAGTCTGGAAGGAAGAGCTGGAGAAGAGAGGGATGGTCATAAGCAGCTCTAAAACAAAATCCATGGTGATATCACGAGAAGAAAGAAGACACCAGATTAAGCTAGGAGAACAGGTCCTGGAGCAGGTCGACCACTTTAAATACCTCGGAGCTATTATAGACCGAAAGGGAGGCATCAAAGAAGAGTTGGCCACTCGAAAAGCAGCAGCTGGGAGAGTTTTTCAGGCCATAAATCGAGGATTCCTCAGCAAGAGAGAGGTTGGTAAGAAAACAAAGATGGCTGTATACCACTCCACCATCTTGACATATGGATGCGAGCCATGGGCAATGACTACAACCCACAAAAGCCAGATCCAAACCTCAGAAATTAGGTATCTGAGGAAGGTGGTTGAAGTAACAAGAAGAAACATGGTCCGCAACCAGACGATACGTCAAGGCCTAAAATCCCACCCCCTGCAGACCCAAGTAGAACAGTCCCAACTAAGATGGTTTGGCCATGTCTGCAGAATGGGAGAAGATCGGCTATCACGACAAGCATGGGAAACAAAGAGCCAGGGATCCAGACCCCCAGGACGACCCAGAGTCCGCTGGGAGGACAACATTAGACAATCTTTGAAGGACCGAGGACTAGAATGGAACCAGGCCAGGAGGAAGACAGCCGATAGGATAGTCTGGCGCTCTCTCTCCAAACCTCTACACCTCACGGTAGAAGGGGAACGACTAAGTAAGTAAGAAATGTAGATAGAAGAGTAGTAAAGCTTCTATCACATGGAAGTCTTCGGTAGCAAAGTTGATTTTGCTGCGGAGGTTATGATGGTATCCTAACAAAGAATGAAATCGGTGTCTGCATAAACCGTGTGAGGTCAAGCACATGTAGGCCCCTGACTCTAAAAGATGATGATGATGAATTATGTGCAGGAAACCTAACGCTACCTCCCTAGATCTCACACGGTCACTCTTGTGGCTTTAGTGTATGGTGTATGATGTACCTAGTGTCTAGGGGAGAAATGAAATGATGGTACACTACACAAAAACACTTTAAGTTACTATGAGGAAGTGAATAAAACTTGTGGTTAAGTTTTTCTTTAAATTAATTTTTTTTTTGTACAATTTATTTTGCCTGTCCAGTCATATCGTTTGGACAGGTCTTTGAAAATGAGGACAAGATAGTTTACATAAAAGATTAACTAAAATTGTGTGGACAATCTGCCCAAATACTACAATGTTATTATATGTATTTCCTATTTGAATGTTCACAGCTTAAATTTATTCCTCTAGGAGAGAGAGTCACTGTGTATGAGGGGCTGTAATGTCATCATACCCCACAGAAGTCCTGAGTATGACTTGAATTACCAAGGATTATTTAAACCGAAACTGTCAGATGTACCCAGGTCCTTAACATATCACCTGGGGTTTCTTGTTGAAAAATAGGATATTGTGTAGTTGCAGAAATATCGATATCACGTCACACACCCAAGCTCCTGCTGTTATCTCTTGACAGCATATGTAAAGTGTAGGAGACTTCTTGGCGTAATCGTCACTCCTCAGGTTTCCTGTCATCAGCTGGCAACAGGAAACGAAACCTCTGCAACAAAAGGACACCCTGGCCTTTTAATCTGATCACTTATTCTTTTATTTACTTTCATACGTGGGTATGGGGTCAGCCTCGCGTGCATTTCAGGTGCACTCATCCCCTAATTTCTCATGACTCCCATCTTGCTGTGACCACCCCTCAGGTCCCTATGGCAGATACGCCACTGTACGTTTACATAGTTTCCCTCAATAATATAATGTGGGGTAACCACATTTCCTTGTATATATTTTTCTCATCTTTTTCTTTTTTAATATGAATGCTTCAGGCATGTTGAACAGTGTTCATTGAACACAGAGGCTTACTAATATGCTCTAATACAATAATATTCAAACATAATCATGACAACATACATTAGTTAGATACATTTCAACGTGAGGACTCAACAATGTCTGCTCCCGGCACGTCCTTCACTTTTTCCCAATAGCAGTATCTAACTTTGGTAATGGGATTAAACATATTAAATTCCTAAAGCATCCTTACCACAAATCAAGAAATATAAACAAATGACGCTGACTTTGCAAAGAAATGGCCTCAGTTTCCTCTGCTCCGTCCAGACTGTGAAATACTCATATAGTTATTTACTTTACTTTTAAATTTAACACAGCTGTTCTCAGCGTATCTGAATCAAAAATACAGTTCAACTGGCAATGAATAGTGAAAGCTTTTTGCTAATATTTAGTAGCACTGGCCAATCGAAAGCTTGCGACTTCCAGAATTCAAATGCAGTTTTTGAAAAACCAAAATAATTCCAAACATACTCTGCGTCTGGTAGTCGATTGGCCAGTCCGCTTTAGTTATGCCAATGCAAAACGATGTTAGTTTTTGGTAACAATTTTCCTATCGATCCCCTCTCCTCCTATACTCTTGTTTCCCAAGCTAATTTTGAATTTCCTCAATGCCTCTCTTCTAAGCCGGTGTCCCCACTAACGTTAAGAAAAAAAAACAAGCAGAAACAACAGTCCGTCTGGTCGTGCGTCCGTAGACTTTTAGTATTTTCTCAACCATTTGGGTAATACTGGGACTATCATATTATTTAAAACACATTCTTGCTCAGTGAATTCTAAGCTATACTACCATATATTTTATATGTTCAGTTTCATTATGGTTTTAGATTTTCAATTTTGTCACCGGTCATCGTCAAATAAATATTTTACACAAGACGGCCATCTTCCCCTCTCGCTAGCATGTATTTTTCAAATAACTAACTTGTTTTTGTGACGTCAGAAACATTACCGCGAGAAGGCAATAAAATTGTCTGCGTGTTTTGCTTCTCTTGGCTTTGTCACAACGTGTATATATGCATGGCAGAATGTGTCAGGCTAAGCGGGGTTGTGCATGGCGGGTTAAGAATTGGCGTTAATAATTTGTATTGTATCGTGTAACACTACCAAAAAATGTAAGGATTACTACTAAATTTGCGTTAAAGTTGACAGAATACGTTAATTCAGATAGTTATTTTGCGGCACACTTCCTCCAAATCGTTAATTATAAGTCTTGGCTGCAAAGTGTATGCAGCAGATCTGGTAAAATGTTAGTAGTACGTTTTCGAAACCGAAACTAAAACGCGTGTTAGATTTTTACCGTGGAATCGTTCTATAGGCTTTAGCACTGCACAAAAGGCAGCGTTGCTGGCGTGTGAGAGCATCACCGTCAGACACAATAGGGCTGTTTTTATATATTATCATTTTATGACTAAAATCTTACTGAAATGAGCGATTATTCTCGCAGATTTTACTACATCTTCACAAGAAATTCAGGTAAGTGAAAACAATGCTGGCTGTCGCTAAGCACGTTAATTATGTAACCTGCCGACCACTTTTGTGAAGAATTTAAGCACTTATTTATCAGCCGATAGGATATTCTGGCGCTCTATCTTCCAAACCTCTACACCTCACGGTAGAAGGGGAACGACTAAGTAAGTAAGTAATTCCATAATACCTTATTCTTTTACATCATTTTCTACGAAAGTTTCTTTTTTCCGGGTTTTCATTTCAACAAAGTCCAGAATACCTAGGAAAGAAAATGGAACTTAAGACTCCGACTCAATAAGTTGAGGAATAGCTGAAAAGCCACGTGACGTCTCTTGATCTACAATATAAATCAGTCTTTCCCAACCTTTGTACCAAACCTCAAATAATTTTTCCCAGCTATCGGAACCCCTTACCTAGGATGCATAGTAACACCAGACGGCGGAACAAGCAAAGACATCAACCACATAATTAATAAAGCGAGAACAGCCTTTGCTAGTCTAAACAACATCTGGAAGTCATCTCAGTACAGCTCAAACATCAAAATAAGGTTATATAGAGCTATGCAGTTTCTGTGCTCCTTTATGGTGTGGAATGTTGGGGGTAACAGAGAAAGAAATGTGGAAATTGTCTTCTTTCCACACAGTCTGCCTAAGGAAAATTCTCCGAATCTTTTGACCGAATACCATCATCAATCAAGAACTGCTTACTCGGAGCAACCAAGAGGACATTTACACCATCACAGCTGGCAGACGCTGGAGTCGGGTTGGCCACTTCCTCAGAAGAGACCCTGATGCCATCACAAGACCAGCTATGCTATGGACCCCTGAAGGAAAACGAAAGAGAGGCCGACCAAAAACAACTCAGCAGAGAACTGTGGAGGCAAAGATGCAAATAATGAACCAGATTTGGGGCACTGCACAAAGGATGGCCGCCGACCGAGCAAAGTGGAAACAGTTTGTTGCTGCCCTACAAGACGCCACCATGCGTGATGGCCACCGGCTGCTTTGACTGTCGGCGGCTAAGGATAAAAAAAGAAGATCGGAACCTCTGAGACGCAATTTTATTACCGTAACATTTTTAGAAATACAGCGTATTTGTAAAGAGATGCGCCTGTCTTTTGTATGAAAAGACATTGTCTTGACACATGCTGTATTAACAGTATTGAACATATGTCGCAAATAAATTTAAAAAAAACCAACAAACAAAGTGCGACAATTGACAACAGTGTTTGATAAATGTAAAAAAAAAAAGATAATAAAAGATAAATGAAGTGAGACTGTGTCGTAATTTTGTCTGAGAGAGTTCTAATGGATATTGGTCCCTTTAGAGTGTAGAATGATAGTGAAAGCTCTGTGAGAATAAGGATTTAGGAAAGTGAGGTAGTAGATTCACAAGTGATGGGAAGAGTAAGGACAGTCTCATGTACGACAATATTTGTCTCTCAAAACTACTCCTACCACCCTTCTGTACAAACAATTGTTTGTCAGTTCCAGTCACTCAGGCGCACACACCGATTTGGTGATTCTGACGCACAACGTACATGAATACAGACTACGATAACGAATATGGGAATGTTGGGTTTTGGCCAGCCGACACCAATGCTAATAAAGTTTTTATACCTTTATTATCATAAAATCAGATCACAAATAATTATCAATTTACATGAAGGAATCAAGGGTTACAAAATACAAAATGACAAGGGGAGGGGGTTTTGCGGAGAAGTATTCACTACACCTTTCCCGCTTGTATTTACTAACAGAAAAGACCCGGTCCCAAAGACAAAGGGGGGGGGGGGGGTGGGAATGATGATCAGAGATAGGCAATTTAACCCAACGGTAAATTTATTACTCTGAGACAAGGGGTTACAGTAATAAGGAGTAGAGGAAAAGCTAGGGTTCTCAAATGTTTCCCTTTATTCAACAAATTTTACGGGAGGGGGAATGCACACAGTTAACCAATCCCGCTAGGAGAAATCCCGTACAATGAATACAGTACGCCTTAATACTAGGTCGAACTAATTATAAGGGTAAAAAAGATCAAATCTCCTTTCATAAAAAAAAACACGCTTGGGCTGGCCAGCACACAGTCTCACACACACACAGACTTACCAAAAGGTGAATTCTGGCACTTCATAGGAAATACATTAAAAAAACAGCACTAAACCTTGGCTTAGGTAAAAGTATTTTCTTCCGTGTACCGTACAAGCCCAGATTAGCGGGTTGTTGAAGTTAACAAAGTGTCCCGAAATCGCTGGACGTTGAAGTTTAACGGTACTGTTTGTTTATTAGATAAAGTTCCTAAAGAATGGCACAGGCACTTGGCTAGGTGTGAGGTACGGTGTGGTTCCTAAGCTTGGCACAGCTGGTGGAGATAACTTTCTTTTGCCGTAATGTCACAAACTGCTTTACATAAATTTTGTTGATTTTGAAAAGGCTTTTGACAGCGTGCGTGGGGACAGTTTGTGGAAGGTACTGGGGGCTTGTGGAGTTTCAAGCTGCGTGGTGTCAATCGTAGAGGGCCTCTGTGCCGGCTTTGCGTGTGGTGTTGGGCGGGACAACCTGGCCTTCGAGGTGGGGACAGGAGTGCGACAGGGATGCCCCTTGTCAACCACTCTGTTTTTGGCAGTCATAGGCTGGGTGGTGCGCCGGACGGCGGAGGGCGGTCCGGGAGGAGTGGGATGGGCTGCATTTTCAACGTTGGAGGATCTGGGGTGTGCAGATGGCATTGCACTGCTGGCGCATTCACATCAGCATGTCCAGGAAAAGGCGGATGGACTTAATAAATTTAGCCAGCAGGTGGGCTTGAACATCAATTTAAAGAAGTCTGAGGTCATGGCGCTCGGTGTGAGCAACCCTGAGCCCATATCGGTGGGGAGTCGGCAGCTGGTGCGGACAGATACCTTCACATGCCTGGGAGGCGTGGTGACACCGGGCGGTGGGGCAGGCGGGGACATCAACATCGGAGTTGGTGGTGCAAGAGCGGCCTTCTTTGGCCTAGGTAACATCTGGGGGTCCTCCCAGTGCAGCACAGGCACAAAGTTAGGATTATACCAGAGTTGCGTGCTTTCTGTGCTTCTCTGTGGTGCGGAGTGCTGGAGAGTCACAGAGAAGGAAATGTCAAAATTGTCCTCTTTTCACACAACATGCCTAAGAAAAATTCACCGAATCTTTTGGCCGAGTACCATCACCGACCAAGATCTGCTTACTCGTAGCAAGCAAGAGGACATGCATACCATCATAGCTGGCGGACGCTGGGGCTGGGTTGGTCATGTCCTCGGGGGAGACCCCGATGCCATCACGGGAACAGCTATGCTTTGGGCCCCTGGGGGAGGGCGAAAGAGAGGCCGACCAAAAACAACTTGGCGGAGGACTGTGGAGGCTGAGATGCAAAGAATGAACCAGAGTTGGGGGCACTGTACGAAGGATGGCCACCGACCGTGCAAAGTGGAATCAATTTGTTGTTGCCCTACAAGACGCCACTAGGCGTGATGGCCACTGACTGCTTTGACGGTCGGTGGTTAAGGATCGAAGAAGAAGAAGAAGAATGTCACAAACTACAAAACACTGAGGTAAGTTCTTCTTTGGGGGGGGGGGGGGGGGGAAAAATCCCCTGAATATACTTGACAGACAGTGTTCAGGTAAATCTATGTTCTTCTTCACAAATAGAGCAGTGAGTAAAATATTGCTACTGGCAACTGTTTTTCTTCCAGTTTGTTAACTTTAAAACGACTTTATGAATTGGGATCTTAAAACAGTCTTTGGGTTTGCTTTATTTCTGTAAACTTCAGATAGCTGAATCCCAACAGGATCGCCACAAAGATTAAATTTTAAATATGTTCATAAGTCACTGGAGTAATCGAACTGAGTCGGCAGGACTCTGTATATATTTTATTGCTGCGTAATGGCTGCGTAATTGCTGCTTAATTGCTGCTTAATTGCTGCTTAATTGCTGGGATGCAAGGTTCGAAAGATCATTCTGGATGCAAATAGAAGAACATGAAATGCAATGAAATCATATTAAAATCTACCGCGCGATACATTTACAGTTAGACTATTTTCTGCACTCGCGTCTTCAATTAATAAAATTCAAGAAAAGCTCCCCGTGAAGTTAATAGTTAAAAGCACATCTATCTATACAGAACTAAACTGTATTAAAGTTATAATTCCCTTTACGACTGCAAAATTAATTTACGCGGCTATTGTATTAGGAAATTAACTTATAGATGTAACATTTAGTTTGCACTAGAACTTTGAAAATGGTTTTATTTAATAAGGTTAAATTTACACCACAATCCAGTGAAATAAAAATGAAATAACTAGACCACTGATCACTCGAAGCTAATGTATAAATTACCGTCTGCACAGAAAAGAATTCACTAAAATAGCCAACAATTTAGATGAAATCTAGCAGGAATCCAACTATATGCTAGTGAATCTTAGAATTCTGTCAGAACGAATGATAAAATGCAGTTTCTCAGGTTCTCTATATATTTAATTGGAATGCAAGATGAGTGGGACATGTTAGATTCTAACACCTTTCTTCATCTTGAGAAAAATCGAGGTTCTACGCCGTTGTGTTAACCGCGATGCCCCCCTGGCTTCCGATCTCCGTTCGTCTCAGGCTGCTCGCATTAGGGTGCGAAATATCTGCGAGAAACTAACTTTGTTAGCTGGGAGTTCACTGTTTCCTCAGATCGTATACCGCTTCTACGTTGATTCTGAAGACCGGCCTGGCTTTGATGGGACCGCTTTCCCCGAGAAGCTTTGGCAATTCCCGCTAGGCGGGGTGACAGCAAGGTAAGGAAAATGAACTGCTGTTAATTGCTCTAGAAACCGGGGTGAGTCTCTGGCCACGTCCACTTTGGGCCGGCGTTTAAGGAAAAGATTTCTATAAATCGTTCTTAGAGATTGTCGTGGGCGTGATTTAACCTCCCATCAAAGGCCATGCGATCTCAAAATGCACAGAAGGTAGCAGTTCACATATTAATGATCCAACGTGTAGAATCCTCGTGGAAATGCGGCATGCTTAATTAGCCCAGGTGCAACGTTCCAGGCTGATGAAAAGTTACAACAAATGTTCAGGGGTTCTAATGTTATAGAGAGGGAAATACCCTGTCATCTTAATAATTCAGGTCAGCTACAGCCGTCCGTCACAATCTGAGAGAAGTTAAAGAAGAAAAATGTTGCTTTGTTTTATTGTTAAGTATAATGCAGATAAATAATTACACAAAGCAAACTTCGTGTCAAACTCTTATTAAAATTTTACTTTTAAAATGCGTTTACTGTGACACCTCTTCTATAGAAATGGTCAGAAGCATACATGAGAGTCTACAGGCGGTTTCTGAATGGTGTGAGTAAACCTACTCCAAAATCAATCCTAACAAAGCATGTGTGTTATGGTGCTCCCTGAACAACTCCATATTGAAAGCAGATTTCCCAGACATTACTCTCAATGGGCAGTCAATTGACAGACACAACAAGCTCAAATATCTTGGAGTTACTTTCGATCGCGGGCTATCATACAAATACCATGTTGATCATAACATACAGAAATGCAAAAGAGGCCTAACAGCCCTGAAAACAATGGCTGCTGCGCAACTCGAGCAGAGACTACTGTTTCTTCTATATCATCATCTGGGTCTCGTCAGTAGCTGAGTATGGCCTGGGAATACTCACGCTGTCAGTATCGCAATGTGAACGACTGGAGCGCATTTCAAAATGAAGAGATGCGTATAGTCTTGGGCTGTACGCGAGATACACCCATTGTGACGATGCCGTATATGCTTGGCTTGCCGTCTATTAAATCCAGATATGCGATGGCTCAGGTAAAAGCCTATATGCGAATAACCACAGATAAAAGTCATCCCCTACACATGAACATAGCTGACATCAAGGGAGTACGAATAAAGAGAGGGATGCCATGGATGGCGCAGGCTGAGTCAACTATTCGACAGGTGACCACAGTAGAAAATATATTCAAGGGAGAGGAGTGGAGTAGGTCTAGTGAGAACTTGGCGACCTACCAACAGGTCATCATCAGCCTTGGCAGAGAATGCAGAGCTTGGGGCAATGGAAAAGCAGAACTGGAAATTGATCAACTGATAAATGAAAATGTTGGGAATAATGATGCCGTTGTATACACTGATGGGTCTGTAGCCCGTGGTGGGAAATCAGGATGGGGCTTCTCGGCTAGAATTAAGGGCATGATCGTCGCTGAACATAGCGGAGCCTACATGACAACAACCTCCAGCATGAGAATGGAGGTAGAGGCAGCTACTGCTGCTTTAAGGTGGTTGTCTGAAACTTCATTGACAAGAGCAGTTATTGTGTTAGACTCTCAGTCCATGCTTCGGAAGATCCAAAATGGATCGCTACGTAATGAGTGGAAAACCCCCATAGCAGCCTCAAATCTTCAGGAACTTGTGAGGATCTATGTAAAGGTCAAAGGGGAATGATACGTACTATACTGATTATACAGTGTGAATTCAGGGTTGTCGCACTTGTTAGCTTGTTTAATTGTGAGTTGTTTAAAACATTTATATGTTAGAAAACAGAGTGTACAGAAAGCGTGTGAGCGCTGGTCATGTAGTTATTCTGTACTGGTTTCGGCCGGCTGTGAATAGCTCACGGGGAGTCCGTGAACAGCCGAGTCCGGTGTCTGTTTGTGCGGGAGATGTGTCATCCCGTGGCAGTCTAAGTTTGGGCGGGTGACTGGAGAGTCAGCCCAGTATCTTGTGTGTGTTCCCAAGGGTAGTGTAAGGGAACGATATTTGGCCATTTTTCGAGGTGTACTAGTACTTGCCTATTTAAGTGTGTTTATCTGTAGATAAGATGTGATAAATCTGCAGATAAGATGTGATAAATCTGCAGATAAGATGTGATAAGGGAAGAATAAGGTGTACTTTATGTTAAGGACATGTTCTGAGGCCTTGGTGTCTACAGGCCGATGTTTTGGATCATATTTATCTCCCTGATAGATTTCTATTGTGCAGGAACGGCGCTAGGAGATAGTAAGGCCATTGTTCCTTATGGAGGGAGAGTTTTCTGGAGATTATAAGGCCAGGAGTTGTGTAGGCCAGATTACTTATAGACTACAGAGCGGACAGTCTTTTGAGTATATATAGATTTAAGGATCCATGAACAGATATCAGAGTTATTGAAGAGATTATAAGGCCAGGAGTTGTGTAGGCCAGATTACTTATAGACTACAGAGCGGACAGTCTTTTGAGTATATATAGATTTAAGCCTGGGTGGCGTTTTGTAACTGCAGTGTCAGCAGTCGTTCTGGTGGAACATTAGAACTGCTAGGATATATAGATTCAAGCCTGTATGGCGTTTTGTTAACTGCAGGGGTATGCAGTCGTTGAGGGAGTCCTATAGATGTACGCCTGTGTGGCGGGTTTTGTAACTGCAGTGTCAGCAGTCGTTCTGGTGAATTTACTGATGTAACATTAGAACTGCGATGTAAACAGGGTTTACATCATACTGAACAGCTGTAACATTCTGCGCAATTGATTATTATTGATTTTTGTGTATCCTGTTGTACCTGTGTAGTGTATCGTATCGGATTGATGTTGCTGTGTGAATAAATCATGTGCTGTCAATTGGAAATGAACACTAGTCTGATTCGTTGATCTATGCTTGACAGTACAGGGTGAGTGACTGTACCTTTCATACCACTCACTATAGACTTTATACACAGGGACAATGCAGAGCTAACCTATTTATCATCTGCTCTGTGTGGGCGCATGTACTACAATCAGTCTAATCACATCAAGAGGGATATAATTTATCACCATTGTATATACCAAGATTTGCCAGTCTTTATCAGTGGTGGGCCAACCTTTCGGGCGTAATGACCACGAATTCGCGTTATAAGAGCATCAGACTTTATCAGTATCATGGTAAGGTTATAAGAGCAATGAATAGCCCTATGTGGGCGTGACTTGGATTTATAACGCCTTTTCTTACTTCTACATTGTTAAGAAACAAAGGCGAATCTTCTACAATTTTTTGTGTTGATCGTGACCTGTAATCGGCAACGCCTCTACAATACACAGACAGTTGTGTGTCACTCATGACCTTTAATCGGTGACACGGTGAAGCGTCTTGTGTTTACATGCCTCCATATGACATTTTCGCAACGTTTCCAGTTCTACGTTTCGGAGTGAAATTTTCAAGTAAACTTTGACATGGTTATGGCGACCTGTCCTGATTCATCATCATCAGCGATATCTGCATTATGAGAATTACAGTATGTTCCAGTTTTATATGCAAGTGCGAAATATCAAGTAGCTCTTTCCAACAAGAGTGACAGACAGTGTACCTTCGCGACGACAGAGGGAACAAGTGGGTAACTTGCGCTGTTTCCAGTTTCCAGTGCTGTGTACGATGTGTACTGTTTCCAGTAGCCTATGCTGTGTCAACATAGGCTGGTCAAGGTGGAGTGAGAGTTGACATGGGACTCTGCTTATGTTGTGTCATCTTTGATGTTGATGCCCATCGATTGTAACAAGAAAAGAAGGAACTTTGCTATTTGCAAGATAAGTGGTTGTGTTGTTGTGAAAACTGTGTTTATGTATGCATGCTATCAAGTCTTCTCATATCACACATTATATATTCTATTAACTGTTTAGTATAGGTTTTAGTGCATAATAATTGAGAATTGAAATATTTATTGTGTGAGGTGGAAATTAATTATCTAAATTTCCAGGGACATAAACTTATTATAATTAATTTTGATATGGATGCTAAGTGGTGTGATGTAGATCCTACAGATATAAGACCTATGTTGGAGTATGCATTGGTGGTAGGAAGAGATAAAAAGGGATTGAGAGGCCCACGACTTGGAGCATGGGTGATGGAGGATTTTTTGATTAATGTGTCAGCATCCCTAGAGTCATTTGCTGAACATAACTTTAAGTTAGTTTGTAATTTTGTAATGGCTAGGGATTTGGTTGATTTGCTACGGCACATTCGTGTGTTTGTGCAACAATATATAGAGATTGAACACGGACATATTGTGCAAAGTATATTCAAGATAATCCACAACAGTGTTTCTGACCTGCATAAAAGGGAATTGAATATTGAGAAACAAACAAAAGTAAACAAACAGAGTGCTTTACAGGAAAGTGATAAGTTTTTACAAGATGATGCTGAAAAGAAAAAATTACAAGAAACAGTGTCTAGGCTCACAAGTGAGTTACAGAAATCAAACTTGGATCTTGCTAATGTAACAACAGCATTAGACTCTGCAGGCAGTAAAGTAAAAGATTTGGAAGTTCAGATAGAACATATGAATAGCGTAATGGGTAATCTCACTCGAGAAATTCAAGAGAAGAATGATATTTGTGAGAAATTAAAAGTTCAAACCAAGAAATGTGAAAACTTATGTAATGAAACACTTACTGGCTTATTGTGTGACAATGTGATTGTTAGTCACCGACTTAAAGAAAAGTATTTTGTACCTCCCGAGAATGTTAATGAGCTTGGGAATGGCCAGAATAGTAACACTAAGGAACTTCAGATGGATTTAACACAGTTGAGTGCTAATGAAGAAAAGGATGATAAGGAGAGATTAGAAGAGTTAACGATGTACAAAAGGAAAATGACTGATATTGAGAAATTACTCATGCAGGAGAAGAGTAAGCTTTTAACATCTAATGACTTAATTAAGAAACAAACTGAAGACATCTCACTTAGAAATGCTGAGATTAGTGATCTGAGAAATAGAGTTAATGGTTTGGTGGATGTTATTTTAGGCATCAAGGGGTTGTCTACTGTCAATGTTGACAATAGTAGACAGAAGGTTGCTTATCAACAAGTAAAACAAGCAAAGATCCAGCCCTATACATTCTTTGCTGAGACGAAAATCGAACATGATGGACGGAGATCACTACGTGGCAAATACAATTTCCCACGTACTACTTCTGGTAACATTACTGACTCGTGGCGTCAGGCCAGCAAAGATAATTCTGCTATAACAGTCAGTTCTATAGATTGCAAAAAAAATGGAGATAAATTTCAAGGCAGAGCTAAAAAGACCAACCATTATTTTAATGATGGAAATACTGATAAACAGATAATAAGGGACAAAGCTATTAGTAAGACTTGTACCCAAAATAAAACTCAACATGTTGATAACCATAAGAATTTAGTTATCACTGGTACTGATCAATTTAGTAAGCATATTGTCACAAAGGAGAATAGAAACAGTTGTGGTGAAAGAAATAACTACAATAAAGGTTATCAGCCTTATAATGATGGTTCTAGAACACAACAAAATCCATCGGTTAGATATTTTTATAGAAGTAGAAATACTAATCATAATAATGTTGCACAACAAAAGAACAATCTTGGTTGTAAACAAGGTAACAGTAAGGGTATTGTTTCAAATACTACTGCTTGTTATGCATTTTGAGTTCTAGAGAATATCTCGTTGTGTTTGAGTAGGATTTTATTTCAGCCTACTGTTGTGATGACCTTCATTTCTGTCAGGATGTCTTATCCTTCTGTGTTATCTGCTGTGTGACGAGGAAATGATGGCATCATATAGAAACCAGACGTTTTCACTGCCACACGTTTGGGTAAATGTAAGACTAACTTTCCGTTTTACTTCAATAAATCTCACAAGTTGATTGAAATAGACATTTTCATTTATATTTTCCCACAGTATTCGGCTTGTTAAGAATCTTCGCACCGAAGTTATTTTTTACTGTGAGAGGAATGTGGGTCAACCTGTGACCAGATGTCTAGTCAAGCGCAACCCAGCCAGCCTGTTGACACGGTGTTGTATGACATCGCCCCGTGCGGTTTTACAGAATGCTATCGAGGACCGCGGATTTGTGACCTATTTATTTTTTTTTTTTTTAGGAGTTGGTTTAAGATTGCTATAGTGTTTTTTACACTTAATTTATTTTTTGGTTAATGAATTACTGTATTGTATAGTAACTTACATTACATAATGTCTTAGGTATTGTGTATGTTCATATGTATGCACTGTTGTGACTCTGTCATTATTTACATGATTGTTTTGTTAATAAACATTGCATGTGTTATGATTGCAATGAAATGATGACATATCACTTTGTAGTGACTTATCTTTAATTTTTGTAATGAGATTGTGGATTTGTGATTTTTTCATACGCTAGTCGGAAGACTATTCCACTTAGACCATATTATGTATGACCATAGGTGCTACGTTGTGAAGTTGAAGCAATGATAGTTAATTCATCAAACATTGATATGTTTTGCAGCGTTGGTTCTTAGGAAAATTTTGGATTTGATGAGATTGCCAGCCCTATGCACAAACTCATTAGCGACGAATATGCGTTAGTTGTTTCAGAGAGTCTTGTTATTCATTAAATTTTTTTTTCTTTTATTCTGGTGCTATGTCTAATTAATATATTACCATATACAGAGGTTATATGCAGTAACTATTGTGTTGTGAAATGTAATTTTGAAACTAAACTTGTATGTGTTATTTATGTATTTGTATTTGTAAACATATTTTGAAACATTGGTTTTTGATATTTTTTTTTGCCATGTGTTTTTTTCTGCTGAATTCTGTTTAAACTAGTATGCGTTTATTATGAGTCTACTTAAGAATTGGAATTCTTTTTTGTTAGATGTCATTCATTTGGTTAAAAGATAATTTCATTTTGGTATATTAGTTATAGATTTAATCTAGAAAAAATTAACATACTATTTTTATTTAACTTAGCTTTAAAGAAACTTTTTTGTACTGTAATTTTTTTTTTGGAAATGTATTTTTCTTTGACATTGTTATATTTTTTCTGCGCCAAAGCGCTTAATTAGGTGTAATAATATATGTTGATATTCCATTTAAAATAGTAATTTTTGTTTTGTTTTGAGATTGTGATAATTTTATATATCGCACTTTTTTGTGTGATGTCTGTGATAAATCATTGTAGTTAAGAATAAGTTTTGTAATTTAGCTAAAATTATTTATTATGCGTTAGTTACTTGGATTGTTGTTGGGATGTATTGTTGTCGTTTTTCTATGCATTCATTATTTTGTATTTCCTTCTGCCTTTTCGGATGATTCTTCGTTTCACTCCATTTCTTTGGAAGCGGTCTATACTTGGGTTATGCTTCCATGTTTCATCTGGATGTTACTTGATACTAGTTGTATACGTTCACTTCTTACACTTCTTATACTTCCATACTTTGTATTCTTACGTATTGTAATATGGATTAGTATATGTAATTATTAGTGACAGTTCTATGTATTTCATGCAGGAATTGATTAGCTCAATTATTACTATTAGGTATTATGGATCTTTCTTCCTATTTCGATTTCTTTGTTGATTTTCTGTGCTGATCATGCTTCTTTTGTTTGATCTTGACTTTACTTTCTATTTATTGTGTCATGTTTGGTCTACAGTAATAATACTTAACTTTGTTTGTAAATGATTTTTTCGGTGTATTTGGCAGATTATTATGGGTAATTTGTTTATTGTACACTTGCTTTATTTTTTGGCGATGTATTATTTTGACCTTATCATAAAACTATTGTTGTAAGCACATATTAGAGCTTAGCTGACCCCTCATTTGTCGGTGATGTAGTTTTTTCAAAAAAATGATAAATCATTTTTTTCTCCGGACCGGGTGGTAACTGTAAAGGTCAAAGGGGAATGATACGTACTATACTGATTATACAGTGTGAATTCAGGGTTGTCGCACTTGTTAGCTGGTTTAATTGTGAGTTGTTTAAACATTTATATATTAGAAAACAGAGTGTACAGAAAGCGTGTGAGCGTTGGTCATGTAGTTATTCTGTACTGGTTTCGGCCGGCTGTGAATAGCTCACGGGGAGTCCGTGAACAGCCGAGTCCGGTGTCTGTTTGTGCGGGAGATGTGTCATCCCGTGGCAGTCTAAGTTTGGGCGGGTGACTGGAGAGTCAGCCCAGTATCTTGTGTGTGTTCCCAAGGGTAGTGTAAGGGAACGATATTAGGCCATTTTTCGAGGTGTACTAGTACTTGCCTATTTAAGTGTGTTTATCTGTAGATAAGATGTGATAAATCTGCAGATAAGATGTGATAAATCTGCAGATAAGATGTGATAAGGGAAGAATAAGGTGTACTTTATGTTAAGGACATGTTCTGAGGCCTTGGTGTCTACAGGCCGATGTTTTGGATCATATTTATCTCCCTGATAGATTTCTATTGTGCAGGAACGGCGCTAGGAGATAGTAAGGCCATTGTTCCTTATGGAGGGAGAGTTTTCTGGAGATTATAAGGCCAGGAGTTGTGTAGGCCAGATTACTTATAGACTACAGAGCGGACAGTCTTTTGAGTATATATAGATTTAAGCCTGGGTGGCGTTTTGTAACTGCAGTGTCAGCAGTCGTTCTGGTGGAACATTAGAACTGCTAGGATATATAGATTCAAGCCTGTATGGCGTTTTGTTAACTGCAGGGGTATGCAGTCGTTGAGGGAGTCCTATAGATGTACGCCTGTGTGGCGGGTTTTGTAACTGCAGTGTCAGCAGTCGTTCTGGTGAATTTACTGATGTAACATTAGAACTGCGATGTAAACAGGGTTTACATCATACTGAACAGCTGTAACATTCTGCGCAATTGATTATTATTGATTTTTGTGTATCCTGTTGTACCTGTGTAGTGTATCGTATCGGATTGATGTTGCTGTGTGAATAAATCATGTGCTGTCAATTGGAAATGAACACTAGTCTGATTCGTTGATCTATGCTTGACAGTACAGGGTGAGTGACTGTACCTTTCATACCACTCACTATAGACTTTATACACAGGGACAATGCAGAGCTAACCTATTTATCATCTGCTCTGTGTGGGCGCATGTACTACAATCAGTCTAATCACATCAAGAGGGATATAATTTATCACCATTGTATATACCAAGATTTGCCAGTCTTTATCAATCTACTGTCCTGGTAATGCAGGGGCACGCGGCAATGAAAGAGCTAATAGACCAGCTTCAAGGGCACCTATAGTGGGTGCGTTGGATACGAATAAGGGAGAGATACTGAAGACAATTAATGATCGCCTGTTAGAGGATGACACTGCAATCGATGAATCATCACGGCTGAGATTGCTGGAGTTTGGCATTAGGCGTGGGACTGGCAGGAATGAACGTATGAGAGGATGCATCCGGTCTATGTACAATCAGCACGCAACAAGAATTGTTAGCATTCATACCCTTCGACATTTGCTGAGGGAGACTGAGCACCTATGGGTTGGCCCGGAGTGCAATGATGTGTCTGAACAACAACAACAATCTCATCTATATGTATATTTTCAGTATAACTGTTACTGTGACGGAAATTCGCTTCTTTAAATTAAAATAAATTGGAAGAATTTTATTGATCATTCAAATGTTTGTTTTTATATATATACACACACACACACATACACACACAACTACGAAAGACACATAGACACGACATTTCAAAACATTTCAAATTTTAAAATTGTTTTATTCCACGATTTTTCGCGGAACCCCTGATGACGAATTGCGGAACCCTAGGGTTTTACGAAACACTGGTTGAGACGCATTGATGTAGATAACGCCAAGTAAATACACATGACAGTGGCTGTGAAAGCCCCGTGCAGGTCCTTGGGGGCTCACTGAAGAGAGAAAGAAATAATATGACCACTGGAGCATCAGGCAGCCCGGACAAGGCGACTAAACAGAGGTCGGGCATGAGTCTGGCAACCTCACCATTTAAAACACATTGCCACTGACACCCCCGCTTCAAGATCACGTGACTGTCTGGTGCAGGTGTCCTGTATAGGGACAAGTGGCAGGGGTGGCTCCATGTTCCGCGAATAGCGCAAAGGAAAGTGATGATGATGATGGTGATGATGATGATCAATGGCTGTAAAATAGTGTCGTAAATTTATTTTGAGAGAAAAAGAGTCTTAGAAATAATGGTCCGGTTTAGAGTGGAAAATGATGATGGAAAGCTCAGTGATAGAAAATGTAGAGATTTAATAGTTGCTTCACAGCGTGCTGGAGGAGAGTAAAGACAGACTTATTTACGACAAATCGTTTCTCTCAATCTTCTCTTTCACTCTCCTGGTCAAACAATTATTTGCCAGTTTTCCAGACCCGCATCTGCGCGCACACCGATTTGGTGTTTTCAAACACACAGGCGACGTAGATACAAACTATATTAAACGAATAGGGGAAAAGTTGGGCTTTGGGTATATCCAACACACAGAACTAAATGAGTTTATGTGATTTTATTCACTTTAAACATCAATTACTAACAAATATCAGGTATTACATAAATTATCATAAGTACACAAATGCAAATAACAAATTTGGGAGGGGTGAAGAAGATTGGTATCGACTAAGCCCTTCCCGCTTATTAGACAAAGATAAACCCAGTCCAGAGATAGATAATATCAGGAACACGGGTACGTTAACCTAACAGTAAAGTTAATTACTCTGAAAAGAGGTGTTACCAAATTAGGTATAGGTGGTAGAAAGAAATCCTGTTCTTCCCAATTGTTCTTCCCTTTACTAAGCAAATGAAAAGGAGGGGGTTTTAAACATAGTTAACAAATTATCAACTATCCCACTTAAAGGAACAATGTAGGGTATACAGAAAAAATATATATTACCAGGTAAGCAAGTTAACAAAATGGTTACACAAAAGAATTAATTTCCTGTCATTCATACACTCTGTGCGGATCCACACTCATATACACCACACACTTACCGAGTTGCAGCATCAGTCACTCCATTGAATGATAAACACAATAATTGACTCTTGACGTATGACAACTGTCTAGTCCTTCTATGTCCCGCCCCAGATAATGCGAGTTTTTACTGAGAGCAAATATTCCCGCTTATCGCCGGACTTGAAGTTCTAAGAGTTCTTGTGGTTTATTATAAAGAAACGAGTCTATGGGATGGCACTGACGCAGTTCGACACAGGGGTGAAAATGAAGTGGTCTCTTTTAATCCTCCGCTATGGTAAAATTCCTTCAATGCGTGATGATAGTTTTATTAAATCCAATTGAGGAAAAACTAGGCTCAGTCACAGTCAGGAAAATATGTACTCTCTCACAGTAAACAGTAAATATAATATCGCTACTGGCGATGATTACCTTCCAGTTTATCTTACAGGTTTGTAAGGGTAATTTGATGATTGTTCTTTAAAATGTTCTTGGGTGGGCTTTATTTCATTTAATTCTGACAGCTAGGTCGCAAAAGGACCGCCACAAGATTATATTTAAAAGAAATGTTTCTTCAATATGACTGGAAGTTTATAGGATGATTTCTTTATTTCTTTCTCTATTTAGCTGGGACCGCAGGTTACGATCACTCTGTGTGAAAGAAAAAAGACATGTAACATACCGAAAAATCAAGCGCGATAAATTTCTCGTTTAGCCTATAATACACTCGAGTATTTAATTATGTATTTAATAAACACTGCGCGAATTCTAGTGGTTAAAACACACATCTATAAAACTAGGACTTAACTGAATTTATTAATTATAAATTCCTTCGCGACTTTAAAAGTTAATTTAAGCATCTATTATCTTTTGAAATAAAATAATAGATAGATCATTATATTTACAACTGGAACTATTGAGATGGTTTAATTTAATAGATTTAAATTAACACAAAATCCATTGAAATAGAATGACTGAACTAGACCACTGATCACTTTACACAATATATTACCGCTTTGCACAGAATAGAAATCACTGCAAATATATATATGAAATCCAGGGGAAAATCTATAACAAGATTTCAATAAAGCTAGTGCTTCTGTAAAGGTCTGGCCAGCGAGTGATAACGTGTCTAGTCTTCATGGTCTATTTATCTAAAATGGAATGTAAGTTGAGTGGGACATGATAAACTTGCCAGCTTATTTGATCTCATGAACTTTTGGGGATCTGACCGCCAAATCAAGGGAAGAAGCCGCCCCCTGGTCTTCGTATCTCTGTTCGCTGCTGCCCGTTTCGGCTTTCCCCGTTCGCTCGGTTCTGCGATTGACACCGAGACGCGAAAATAGCGGCAAGCAACTGCGTCTCGTATCAGGGACCACTACTGTCTTTGAAAACGCCGATAGTCTCCCCTGAAATCCCTCAGTCTGTCTCTTTGATCGTGGTCGCTGTATCTGTTTGATTCTGGCGACGCCCCCCCCCCCCTTCCCTGGCCAAGTTAATTAAAATAACTGCCTATGATTGTTCAAGAGATGTTAGTGGGCGTGATTTAATCTCTCCTTAAATCAATGCGATGACCAGAATGAACGATAGGTAAACTTTCCGCATATCAATCAGCAAACGTGTTTTGCCCTCTGTGTGGAACAGTTGCATAGCTAATGAATCCACGTGAAAGAAGTCCCGTTTTACAAGAATTACAACAAAGTTCAGGGTCAGCCGAGTTCGTCCATCACAAATAGCAACAGCATCAGCAGCCATAGTTAAACAACAACAACAACAACAACAACAACAACAACAGTGACACTTAGTTCTATATGTTACCTTTAAAGCTCCTTCTAATAAAAGTAGTAGAAATTGTATGCATATTCTGAGCAAAACCAACCAACAAAGAAACAAACAAAAACACAATTACAACGACAGTGGGGACTGATCTTCTTCTTCTTCTTCTTCTCGTTCGCTGTTGTTTAGAAATGTCTACACAAGAAGTCCAGTTCTCTGGATGTATGTTGCTGTGGTTGAAAGTTCTTCAAGACTCCCAAACAGCTTTGTGTGGATGTGCGTCTCTGTGGGCCAATGTTCAGTTCGCAATTGACTAAGCATGTGGCAGTCTTGCAGGATGTGTTCGGCTGTCTGTGCTGCCTGTCCACACGTACATAGGGGTCTAATATGGTTTAATATGTCTACACAACAGTGGGGACTGATGAAATAACACACACACACACACATAGACAAATAGTTTAAACTCTGGAGAAAAAATAATTAAAGCCAACGAGGTTATTCAATAGATCACTGCCGGAAGGAAAAACCTCCGAAAAAAATCGATAACAACCTACAATTATGCTAATTCAAAAACAAAAAAACTTGTGTCTATTTTTGGGGGAGACGAGCCACTGGCTGTATTAAGGCGTGTGTTTAAATATAAGGGACCATGCGGTCTGGAATAGAATCTTAAATATTTAAAATTATGCAAAGACAAGTGGTAATTAAGAAAACAGAAACAAAAGGTAAAAGGTATGTCAATACATGGAGGCTTTTTTTGTAGTTATAACGGAAAGATTCACAGAGTGTTTAGAGCTCTAGTCGCTCGCAGCAAAGGTCCTGGGTACGAATCACGGTACCGACCGCTCCAGTCTGCCCAGCTGTAAATGCGTACCTCACTTTGAGGTAGGGAAGGAAAAAAAGGCACCGAGAAAGGGAACTTGGTCACTCCACCTCTCGATGCTGAACCTAGTACGGTGAAGTCTCGAACACTTCACTCCTATACGGCTGTATCTGCCATGCGACTACCTTTTATATCGGAAGGACGTGTGCAAAGATACAAATCAAACGAGAAAGAAAGAACGTAAAATAAAGAAAAATGAGTTATACATTCTCCTCCTCTTGACCTTCATCATTACCAGCACTATATCTGTAGAAGAATTTAAAAATAAAATAAAAAATAAAAAACCAACAAAAACCACCAATCCAAAACCAACAAATGTCCAGCAGACAAAAAGATGTCAATAGCGAGAGAGAGCAAAATGGTATCATGGAAGAAGACACATTACAAACACCATAGACATTAAACATTGCCACAACAAACACCATAGACATTAAACATTGCCACAACAAACACCATAGACATTAAACATTGACACAACAAACACCATAGACATTAAACATTGCCACAACAAACACCATAGACATTAAACATTGCCACAACAAACACCATAGACATTAAACATTGCCACAACAAACACCATAGACATTAAACATTGCCACAACAAACACCATAGACATTAAACATTGCCACAACAAACACCATAGACATTAAACATTGCCACAACAAACACCATAGACATTAAACATTGCCACAACAAACAGCAGATAAATTACAGCCTTGAAGAGCCAACACATAAGAAATACAACAAAGTAATACACTATATGGAATGATGAACACTATATACCCAAATTATAACCCACATGGGGTTGAACCGGGTATCCTTTGCACATACAAAGGACCAGTTTTCAAGTGCGGGGTTAAAAAAAACAAACAAACATTATTTGGCTTATCGCTGTTCATGTAGCGCAGAGCCAACATTGCATCTGGTCCCTGTGTAGGAAGTCTACACCAAAACAATCATGTAGGACCTACTCCTGCAGTGATAGTTTATTTAGTAATGGGTTTGACACGTTGTAGTTGCCAGCCCAAAGCGCTATCTCGTATCAATCGTTACTTATGACCTGCAAAAGGATGCGGTAATCCTACGCTTTTTTGAACTCCCCTGAGAGCCACTGAGCCACTACATGAGACTCTACAATAACGGTCTTTTTTCTGGAATCCTCAAAGTCATTGTTCTTTCTGTCTCCAGTTATTTTCTCCTTGTGTCTGCCTCTACTTCCCTTACCCAGTGAGTTCCATTACAAGGACAGCCTGGTAATGCTATCATGTTTTCCCAGTGTGTACCCAATCCATCGCCAGCATCTTCTTCTCATCTCTTGTTCCACCGGCACTTGTCTGGTTCTTGTCAAAAGTTCCACAAGACAGGAAAGATTGGGGTAAATTCTTTGAAGGCATGTGCTCCGTAAGGAATTTGAGAGTAATAATGGTGATGATTTTGTTTCATGTGGCAGGCAACCTCACTAAGTAATACTAATTGTTACAGATGCCACTACTGCAAGAACATTGAATGCTTTGTGCAGGTTTCCTGCAAGGTCACAACTGCAGTGGTTGCTCCGTGCTCCATATGTAGCGAAAAGGAAAATAATGATAATGACGGTAGGTGATGATTCAATCAATCAATCAATCAATCATTACCCTTTAGCTCCCCAAGGAGCATAGGCCTTCAACAAACACATGCCAAGTCTTCCTGTCCTGTGCCATCTGCTCAAGTTCTTTCCATGTTTTTCTCATCATTTTCACCTCTGTTTCCAGTTCTCTTCTCCATGTGTTTTTTGGTCTACCTCTGCCTCTCTTTCCCTGTGGATTCCAGAACAAGGACTGTCTTGTAATGCTATCAACAGGTTTCCTCAATGTGTGTCCTATCCACCGCCAGCGTCTTCTTCTCAACTCTTGTTCCACTGGCACTTGTCTGGTTCTTGTCATCAATTCCACATTTGTGACTTTGTCATACCATTTCAGTCCTTCTATTCTACGCAAGCACCCGTTTATAAAAGTCTGTAGCTTTTTGGTTGTTGTTTTTGTTGTTCTCCATGTCTCAGAGCCATACAATAGGACTGACTTGACATTTGAGTTGAAGATTCTTATTTTCGTATTGGACTTGATTTCTCTTGTTCTCCAAATGTTTCCCAATGCAATGAAAGCTCCTCTTGCTTTTTGTATTCTTGTTTTGATATCAGTGTCTGTCCCTCCAACTTTGTCTATATTACTGCCAAAATATGTGTACGATTCTACATCCTTTAGTGGTGTTTCTTCAAGTTCAACCTTGTGATCATTTCTTGCATTTAATCTCATAATCTTTGTCTTTTCCCGGTGTATTTTCAGGCCCATTTGTTGTGACCTCTCATCGAGAATTTTCATTTAAAGGTGATGATTGTGACTATTATATATGCAGTCATGGATCGCAATATGTTTATACACTAGATTTATACTTCTTTGAATATGTGAGACAAATATAGCTAATTTATTGTCTCCCTTATGTTTATTTGTAGCCCTTATAAATGCAAGTCAATTTTGGGACATTAACATATCCTTTAACTGGGACATAATTAAAGTAAAAATAGCCAGGTGCTAGCGAACTCATTATTTCATCAGCGAGGGTGTGTATTTTATACCTTAATCCACAAGTCAATAACGCATTTCTCGGTCAACACGCGTTCGGAGTCCAAATGGACGTATCTGATATTTTGATGTATTATTACATGTACAGCGATTCGTGTGGAGTACAGCTGACGACAAAATGGCACCCGTTGTCTTTCTTCAATATTCCTGGTCGTTGACGCAGGCAGTCATGTCCCCCAACAATTTTCTGTTCTTCTTGTCGTTTATGAATTCCTTTGTTAACAGTTCTCTCTACGCCATAACTCTGATTTACCGTGTGTAGTTTCTGGGGGTCTATGATAAGACACACCAAGAATAGGCCTACAGTACACTCAGGTAGCATAGTGGTTAGTGCACTGGCTTCCTAGCTCAGTGATCTATGGTTCGATCCCCAGATGATGTGGGATTTTTTTAGGCCGCAAACGGCTCCTGGGTCGACCCAGCCCCAATTGGGTACCAGAGCAACTTCTAGGAAGGTTAAGGCGGCCGGCGTGATGCTGACCACATCACCCCTAGTGTGCCGATGGTCAAGAAAATATGGGCCTAACACCATATTCCCAATATGCCTCAATTAGCGTGTAACGGGATCCTTTCCCTTTACACTCAGGCGTGTAGTACAAAGCGACTCATATGAGGTTGTGTATAAGGGCTGTCAACATCATCATGAAAAACACCTCGCCACAGAAAACGCCGCTGCAAGAGCATGGGAATGCTTGGTGCTGGCTTCCTGCAAGGGGCCCAGCTGCAGTGGGGGCTTCATGTTCCATATGGAGCGCTAAGGAAAATTATGATGATGATAACTGGGGGCGTGAGTGTCTCCCCTGCTGTGCAGCGGTGGTCCAACAATGTCCAAAGAGGGTCTTCAAAGGTATCAACCTTCGCTCAAGATTACTCTTGGCAGAGATCCAATAGAAGAATGATGCTTCTATTTCAGGGAACCTCACAGGAATTTTAAGAAATCGAGCAAAATAACTGAGATCAGTCAAGCTGTCATGAACGTTTTATCTTCCCGCCTCTTCTGTGAGGAATAAGAAATGTGCTCGTATTTTTAATTAATAAATAAATTAATTTTTTTGGAGCCCACGACTGAAATGATTCAGTAAAATATTGCTTTAATAGCTCTGAATGGTTATGTATTTAAATTAACTGAGTCATACGGGTGCAGTTCGCTCAGTAATTATTAAATCAGCAATCACTTTGTATTTACAGATAAAAAATGTAATAATCATTTATAGTTAACAAAGTTAAAATAGGGTTTTTATGAAACAATGAAGCACTGATGTTTTCAGCATAGGCACTGACTTTAAAGTGGCTCTCTTTAAAAAAAAGTTCTTTTCCTTGGCCTGACAGTTAAATAGCCTCCAGTCATGTCCTCCATTGTACCTCTCACCCCCAGTACATCCACTCCAATGTCCTCCACTATACCTTTCACTCCTAGCACACCCACTCCATTCGTATTCTCCATTATCCCTCTTACCTCCAACACATCTACTGCTGTCAAGTCCTCAATTGTACCTCCTACCTCCTGCATATCAACTCTAATCATATCCTTCACTATACCTCTCATTCCCAGGACGTCTACCCCAATCATGTCCTCCCTTATACCTCTCACTTCCAGCACACCTATTCCAACTATTTCGTGCATTATACCTCTCACTTCCAGCACACCTATTCCAACCATTTCGTGCATTATACCTCTCACCTCCAGCACATCTACTCCAATCATTTCTACCACCACACCTTTCACCTCTAGCACGTCTACTTCGATCGTTTCTTCCATTGTACCTCTTTCAGTTCGGTTAGCTTGAGGGAGACCAAGAGTATGCAGTCCCCCCCCCCCCCCGGCCCCCCTTTCCCTTTCATAGAAATAACCTTAGCTTCTATCGCAATTAAAGCTGTATTGTAAATTTTATCACTGTAACCAGTTTCTATTTCAGGGTATAGTAACTGAGCCTGATGTTTAACATCTTCTGTAAGATCATCTCTGCATTTCTTCCTTAGTGCTAGTAGGTCACCAACTCCACAGGTTCTAAGTAGAATGTCATCTGATGTTTCTTGCTGTGTGCGATAATGAAAACTCTAAAAGTAGTCGAACCAAAAAAAAAAAAAGAAAAAAAAAAAAAAAAACTGCGATCTCTGATCTTGTTGAATCCTCAAAAAAAGAAATAAATAAATAAAATCGGAAATCTATTGATATATATTGATTCTAAATTAATGTTAAGGAAAACAATACAATTAATGCCCAACTTTCATTCCGGAGCCGCGCTAGCGTAGTGGTTACAACACCGCTATGGCGACCGGGTGATTCAGGATCAAACCCGGGCGACGGCATTTGAGGATTTTTCGTCGACCGGGATTTGGACTGGATTAACTCGAGACCTGGCGAGGACATTTGAAGGCGTGTCGTCGACCAGGGATTGGCGGCTCCTGAGCCGACCCAGCTCTAATGGGTACCTCCGAAATCGGAGAGTATCTGCCTGAATGGCGAGGGACACCTGTCTCTGTACAAGATAAAAAGGGATACTCACGTAAAATCAATGTCAGGTTAGACATTAAAATAATAACCTGAGATTTCGCCTCGAGTATTAGCGGGCGTACGAAAAAAAAAAAAAAATTACGTCCCCTGTTTCTGTATGTAACAAACAGACATACGTTAAAATGATATAGATATAAGATATACTCGTAATACGGCTGCTCTAAACCGTTGAAATTGAGCGTGTTAGCAACTTGCGTTATAAGCAGCGAATTGTAATAGAATTTCTCGTTGCAGAGAAGGAAACTGTTGTGAACATTCACAAGCGTCTATGTGATGTGTATGGAAGTTTTGCAGTCGACAGGAGTACAGTCAGTCGCTGGGTTCAGAGAATCAAAGAATCAGGAAATGGAGATACGGAGCTGCTTGATCGGCCGCGCTGTGGACGTCCTGCCACAGCCACCAACGCAGAAATGTTGAAATGCGCTGATGGCATTATTCTTAATGATAGGCGAATCACTACTCAACAATTGGCCTTACAGCTGTCAGTCAGCATTGGTAGTGCAAATGCAGTTATAAAAACTCTCGGATTTTCTAAGGTTTGCGCAAGATGGGTTCCTCGAAGTCTCACAAATGACCACCGATTGCAACCTGAGACAAAAAGACAGTCAATGGAGTGGCATCATCCGCAATCACCACGAAGAAAGAAATTCAAGACAATTCCTTCAGCTGGAAAGGTCATGATCACTGTCTTTAGGGACATTGAAGGTGTGATTCTTGTTGAAGAAGAAGAAGAAGAAGAAGAAGAAGAAGAAGAAGAAGAAGAAGAAGAAGAAGAAAAAGAAGAAGACGTTATGTCAAGAGGAGAGACAATCAATTCGCAAGCTTACATTAAGACATTGAAAAAACTCAATCAACGTTTTCGCAGAGTTCGGCCGCACAAGAATCCAGCAGATCTGCTTCTCCTTCACGACAATGCGCGACCTCACACAAGTCTGGCAACACGGGAAGCAATCACCAAATTGGGTTGGACTGTACTACCCCATCCACCCTATGGTCCCGATTTGGCATCCTCTGATTTTCATCTATTTGGTCCACTTAAAGATGCACTCCGTGGGACAAGGTTATAAGATGATGAAGGAGTGATTCATACAGCGAAGAAATGGCTACATGATCAAGACAAAATCTGGTACGGGCTAGGAATACATGCACTTGTTTCGCGCTGGCATAAAGCCGTACAAGTTGATGGGGATTATGTTGAATAATACCGATGTTTACATGACATATCCATGTATATTGTATATAAATTTCATGCTTTTTGAATAAACAGCTCCTGAGAAAAACGATGTGGTGCATTACTTTCGGAACGCCCCTCGTATTTGGCCGGTTGCGGTGCAATTTAATGCACACAATTGGCACATGCCATGTATGAAGAGTGCAAAATTTCATGCTTCTGTCTTCATTATTAGCTGAGAAAAACGATGTGGTGCATTATTTTCTGAACGCCCCTCGTACTAATCTGGAAGTGAAGTTCCACCTGGTAGGTACTACAGTTGGCAACTTCTTAGAAAGAAATTCTTGAAGAGCTATTGTTCTCTTAGACGATTTTGAGAAAAATGCAGAAAGACCATTGAGAGTTATAAAAAAATATTGCAGTCTTTGATAGGCTATTCATCAAACTTTGTTGCAAGACGAGGTTCAATGCATGGGCACTGCAATGAGTAAAGAGTGCTTTTGGGTAAACATCATTAACCTTTTTTTTTTTGTAAGCCATCCAAATGACCTGTCATCACAGACGGTCCATCATAAGTTTGCCCAACTAACTTATCTTTAAGTTTGTATTCTTGTACCGTGCTAACTACATGTTTAAACAAACCTTCTGAGGTTCTATCCTGACTAACGTCGGTAAGCCCGACAAACCTTTCATAAACAACACCATCTAATACATATCTTAAGACGGTTGACAGCTGTGATTTACACGTGATATCACAACTCTCATCCAGAAGTATAGCAGCAAAGTATGAAACGTGGACTTCCTTCTTTATTTCATCAATGAGGACTTCAGAGATAGCCTGAATGAGATCATTTTGCACAGCCGGAGAGGTTCCGCGGAAAACTTTAGAGCCCTGTAGGTGATGTTCCAAAAGAGGATCATATTGCTGAAGTGCATCCAGAAACTCTAAATAGTTGCCTCTGTTGAAAGAGTCATTACATTCGTCATGTCCTCGGAAAGGAAGCTCCTGTTTACCAAGGAAGCATACCGCATCAATCAGACGTTTCAAGATATCTCGATTGTTTTTTACAAGTTCATTATGTTGGCTGATACTTTTATCGAGCTGATCAAATAAGCAAGACGTCCACTCTTTGTCGGCCAAATATTTTCAGCTGAAAAAAAAAAAACATAGGACATGGCTTTTAGTCTTTTCGTGTCTCTGTGCAGCTGTACTTAAGTGGTTAAGATCATCAAAACCATTTCTACTCCATACGTTGCCTTCTGAAGAAAATAAAAAACAAGGCCAACAGAACAATTTATTCCTCTTTTCACAACCAGTTAACCAATCCACCGACTTGTAATGAGCTGTTGAAAAATGGTGTGCATACTTCTGTCTTAGTTTTATGTACTGTTTTTAAGAGTGGTAACTCAGGACATGGTTTACCGTTACTCACAATTGATAGTTTTTCACTAAAACTTAGTGAACAAAACTTCTTTTTAGCGATGTCGTCCAACACTTGCATTTTGGGTATATGTCAATTGTCTCCGAAATACTAATTAACTTACAACGTGAAACTCACTGTCACTGTAATAATCTGCACTCCCGGCAACTAACAAATATTAATCACAAAAAAACACTGGACTTGGACACAGCCGATTTTTACAACTTGAGAGCTGCAAGACGACAGCACGCATGTTTGTATTGAATTGACGTATCTGGCCATGACCCCGATCCACACAAACCAGTCTTCAAACGTGAAATCGAAAGGTACAGCACGCATTGTGACGGAATTACCCGAGAAACTTCGGGCGATTGCTACCAACCAATAAAAACTGCACTATAAAACGCGTCTGGGAAACTGAAACAAGATATACTCGTAGATTCTATGCATGAAAATCCGTTATCCTGATTCGTACGGTCCGAAAGCAGAACATTAGAAGAGAAATATTTTATAGAATAATAAATTAAATTTTTATTTTCCTTCGGGCATAGGTGTGCGCAGCACGCACAGCACACATAGAGAATACGCCACTGGTAACCGGCCACATGCCCAACCCTCCTTAGTCGCTTTCTACGACATGCTTAGCAGGGAACAGTGTACTATTCTTTGCTCCCCTTTCGGACCCCGGTAACACACGGGTGTTTTTTTTAAATTACAGTAGAACTCCATTTATCCGAACCCCATGGGACCGAGCATCGTTCGGATAATCAAATGTTCGGATAATTGGATTACATAATGTATCGAGTACATGTACACATATTTCTAAAAATAATTAACCATCACAAGGAAAATACACTATAAAACATATTTACTTGTACTGTAATAATAATACCCACACTGTATTAGATCACTGTATCACCAAAATCTTTTATTACACTGCAGTGCATGTACTTCTTGTATTAATTATTTTTGTTAAGAAAGAGAAATGTTTTCAAAATAACATTACAAACGATTCAAAACCAGGCGCAACTTACGTATATATGTACTTGCACAGATGTAGCCCACTATTTAAAATAATGAGGAATCCTCTTTTGCACCAAACTGGATAGTCTCCTTTTGGCTGCTAAGTCCCGAATTCTCTTCAACAGCAGAAGCTGTGTAGGACAGCTGTCATCTTCTTGCTCGTACCAAGCCATCGCAGTTTCTAGTGCTATAAAGGCCTCTTCAGGACTTGGTCGACGTTTTGGTTTTTCTTCATAATCTACAAGTACATCATGTACTTCTGAGGTGTCTTCATCATCGGTCACTACATGTATTTGGTTTTCTTCTTGCACAAAAGACAAAATTTCTTCGTCATTCAAAAACTGAAAATCAGAATCATTATCATCTTCTAGCCACATGTGTGCATCATCTTTGTCACAGTCCGAAAATCCGGGCATTGCTTGAAACAGTTCCACAACTTCATTTATACAATCATCATTTGTGTCCACTGCAGTAGTTTCATTTCCTCCTTTTTTCCCAAGCAATCTACTCCAAGCCTTGTTGAGATTATCTTGTGACAGGGTGGTCCAAGCATCAGCTAACATATAGCAGCAGTCTTTGAGATTAAGCTTTTTGGAAAACGCCACCACACTTTCTTCATCTTCAGCCAACAATAAACGACGCAGGACTTCCTTCTTGTACATCTTTTTAAGCTTTGCTATAACACCCTGATCCATTGGTTGAATCAGTGCTGTTACATTGGGAGGCAGAAAAATTACTTTAAAATTTGCATCAACTGCATTCAGTGTATCCGTCTCTGGATGAGATGGTGCATTGTCCAGTAGAAGAATTACTTTTCCAGTTTTCTTTTCTTGTTCTCCCAACCTCTTCACATTTGGGATGAACTGATTTGTATACCAATCAAGAAATATTTCACTATTCATCCAAGCACTCTTCTGTGCTTTGTAACACAATGGGAGACTGATAAAGGCTGTAATCTTAGTTGATAATGTACGGTAGATAAGAGTATATCTCTGTTGCAGTGATTAGACTGTTGCAGTACATGCGCCCACACAGAGCAGATGATAAATAGGTTAGCTCTGTATTGTCCCTGTGTATAAAGTCTGTAGTGAGTGGTATGAAGGGTACAGTCACTCACCCTGTACTGTCAAGCATAGATCAACGAATCAGACTAGTGTTCATTTCCAATTGACAGCACATCATTTATTTACACAGCAACATCAATCCGATACGATACACTACACAGGTACAACAGGATACACAGAAATCAATAATAATCAATTGCGCAGAATGTTACAGCTGTTCAGTATGATGTAAACCCTGTTTACATCGCAGTTCTAATGTTACATCAGTAAATTCACCAGAACGACTGCTGACACTGCAGTTACAAAAACCCGCCACACAGGCGTACATCTATAGGACTCCCTCAACGACTGCATACCCCTGCAGTTAACAAAACGCCATACAGGCTTGAATCTATATATACTAGAAGTTCTAATGTTCCACCGGAACGACTGCTGATACTGCAGTTACAAAACGCCACCCAGGCTTAAATCTATATATACTCAAAAGACTGTCCTCTCTGTAGTCTATAAATAATCTGGCCTACACAACTCCTGGCCTTATAATCTCTTCAATTACTCTATCTGTTCCTGGATCCTTAAATCTATATATACTCAAAAGACTGTCCGCTCTGTAGTCTATAAGTAATCTGGCCTACACAACTCCTGGCCTTATAATCTCCAGAAAACTCTCCCTCCATAAGGAACAATGGCCTTAATATCTCCTAGCGCCGTTCCTGCACAATAGAAATCTATCAGGGAGGTAAATATGATCCAAAACATCGGCCTGTAGACACCAAGGCCTCAGAACATGTCCTTAACATAAAGTACACCTTATCTCATCTTATCTCATCTTATCTCATCTTATCTCATCTTATCTGCAGATTTATCACATCTTATCTGCAGATAAACACACTTAAATAGGCAAGTACTAGTACACCTCGAAAAATGGCCAAATATCGTTCCCTTACACTACCCTTGGGAACACACACAAGATACAGGGCTGACTCTCCAGTCACCCGCCCAAACTTAGACTGCCACGGGATGACCCATCTCCCGCACAAACAGACACCGGACTCGGCTGTTCACGGACTCCCCGTGAGCTATTCACAGCCGGCCGAAACCAGTACAGAATAACTACACGACCAACGCTCACACGCTTTCTGTACACTCTGTTTTCTTTTTTAACATATAAATGTTTTAAACACTTCACAATTAAACAAGCCGACAAGTGCTACAACCCTGAATTCACACTGTATAATCAGTATAGTACGTATCACTCCCCTTTGACCTTTACAGTTACCACCCGGTCCGGAGAAAAAAATGATTTATCATTTTTTTTGAAAAAAACTACATCACCGACAAATGAGGGGTCAGCTAAGCTCTAATATATGCTTACAACAATAGTTTTATGATAAGGTCAAAATAATACATCGCCAAATAATAAAGCAAGTGTACAATAAACAAATTACCCATAATAATCTGCTAAATACACCGAAATAATCATTTACAAACAAAGTTAAGTATTATTACTGTAGACCAAACATGACACAATAAATAGGAAGTAAAGTCAAGATCAAACAAAAGAAGCATGATCAGCAAAGAAAATCAACAAAGAAATCGAAATAGGAAGAAAGATTCATAATACCCAATTGTAACAATTAAGCTAATCAATTCCTTGCATGAAATACATAGAACTGTCACTAATAATTACATATACTAATCCATATTACAATACGTAAGAATACAAAGTATGGAAGTATAAGAAGTGTAAGAAGTAAACGTATACAACTAGTATCAAGTAACATTCAGATGAAACATGGAAGCATAACCAACGTATAGACCGCTTCCAAAGAAATGTAGTGAAACGAAGAATCATTCGAAAAGGAAGAAGGGAATTCAAAAGATGAATGCATAGAAAAACGACAACAATACATCCCAACAACAATCCAAGTAACTAACGCATAATAAATAATTTTAGCTAAATTACAAAACTTATACATAACCAAAATGATTTATCACAGACATCACACAAAAAAGTGCGATATATAAAATTATCACAATCTCAAAAAAAAAATATTACTATTTTAAATGGAATATCAACATATATTATTACACCTAATTAAGCGCTTTGGCGCAGAAAAAATATAACAATGTCAAAGAAAAATACATTTCCCAAAAAAAAATTACAGTACAAAAAAGTTTCTTTTAAGCTAAGTTAAATAAAAATAGTATTTTAATTTTTTCTAGATTAAATCTATAACTAATATACCAAAAATAAAATTATCTTTTAACCAAATGAATGACATCTAACAAAAAAGAATTCCAATACTTAAGTAGACTCATAATAAACACATACTAGTTTAAACAGAATTCAGCAGAAAAAAGCACATGGCAAAAAAAATACCAGAAATCAATGTTTCAAAATATGTTTACAAATACAAATATAAAATCATAACTAACACATACAAGTTTAGTTTCAAAATCACATTTCACAACACAATAGTTACTGCATATAACCTCTGTATATGGTAATATATTAATTAGACATAGCACCAGAATATAAGACAAAAAAAAAATTTACTGAATAACAAGACTCTCTGAAACAACTAACGCATATTCGACGCTAATGAGTTTGTGCATAGGGCTGGCAATCTCATCAAATCCAAAATTTTCCTAAGAATCAACGCTGCAAAACATATCAATGTTTGATGAATTAACTATCATTGCTTCAACTTCACAACGTAGCACCTATGGTCATACATAATATGGTCTAAGTGGAATAGTCTTCCGACTAGCGTATGAAAAAAAATCACAAATCCACAATCTCATTACAAAAATTAAAGATATGTCACTACAAAGTGATATGTCATCATTTCATTGCAATCATAACACATGCAATGTTTATCAACAAAACAATCATGTAAATAATGACAGTCACAACAGTGCATACATATGAACATACACAATACCTAAGACATTATGTAATGTAAGTTACTATACAATACAGTAATTCATTAACCAAAAAATAAATTAAGTGTAAAAAACACTATAGCAATCTTAAACTAACTCCTAAACAAACAAAAAAAAAAATAAATAGGTCACAAATCCGCGGTCCTCGATAGCATTCTGTAAACCGCACGGGGTAACGTCATACAACACCGTGTCAACAGGCTGGCTGGGTTTCGCTTGACTAGACACCTGGTCACAGGTTGACCCACATTCCTCTCACAGTAAAAAATAACTTCGGTGCGAAGATTCTTAACGCAAAGCCGAATACTGTGGGAAAATACAAATGAAAATGTCTATTTCAATCAACTTGTGAGATTTATTGAAGTAAAACGGAAAGTTAGTCTTACATTTACCCAAACGTGTGGCAGTGAAAACGTCTGGTTTCTATATGATGCCATCATTTCCTCGTCACACAGCAGATAACACAGAAGGATAAGACATCCTGACAGAAATGAAGGTCATCACAACAGTAGGCTGAAATAAAATCCTACTCAAACACAACGAGATATTCTCTAGAACTCAAAATGCATAACAAGCAGTAGTATTTGAAACAATACCCTTACTGTTACCTTGTCTATAACCAAGTCTGTTCTTTTGTTGTGCAACATTATTATGATTAGTATTTCTACTTCTATAAAAATATCTAACCGATGGATTTTGTTGTGTTCTAGAACCATCATTATAAGGCTGATAACCTTTATTGTAGTTATTTCTTTCACCAAAACTGTTTCTATTCTCCTTTGTGACAATATGCTTACTAAATTGATCAGTACCAGTGATAACCAAATTCTTATGGTTATCAACATGTTGAGTTTTATTTTGGGTACAAGTCTTACTAATAGCTTTGTCCCTTATTATCTGTTTATCAGTATTTCCATCATTAAAATAATGGTTGGTCTTTTTAGCTCTGCCTTGAAATTTATCTCCATTTTTTTTTTGTAATCTATAGAACTGACTGTTATAGCAGAATTATCTTTGCTGGCCTGACGCCACGAGTCAGTAATGTTACCAGAAGTAGTACGTGGGAAATTGTATTTGCCACGTAGTGATCTCCGTCCATCATGTTCGATTTTCGTCTCAGCAAAGAATGTAAAGGGCTGGCTTCTTGCTTGTTTTACTTGGTGATAAACATTCTGTTTACCTTTGTCAACATTGACAGTAGACAAACCCTTAATACCTAAAACCACATCTACCAAACCATAAACTCTATTTCTCAGATCACTAATCTCAGCATTTCTAAGTGAGATGTCTTCAGTTTGTTTCTTAATTAAGTTATTAGATGTTAAAACCTTACTCTTCTCCTGCATGAGTAATTTCTCAATATCAGTCATTTTCCTTTTGTACATCGTTAACTCTTCTAATCTCTCCTTATCATCATTTTCTCTATTTGTTCTCTTCTGTGGTTCCAATTTCATTAATCTCTTCTTTTGCACGTCTTCTACCTGTGGCTGAAGAAGGGCCACCTGAGCCTGAAGCCCAACTTTAGCAGCTTGTGCTCTCAACTCATTAATCTTCTCGGAAGATACGTTATTCTTTTCCTTCAGTTGGCTACTGAGAATATCATTATCATTCAACACATCATGGAGCATATCTATATACTTCTTCTCACTTACATTGCTATCAATCTTTAACCTCTCATACATTTCTCTCTTATTTTCAATCTCCTGCTTGAGATTACTAATCTCGCCATCTTTAGTTCCTATTTGAACTTGTAAGTTTTTAACTTTACTGCATTCAGAGTCTAATGCTGCTTTCACACTAGCAAGCTCCAAGTTTGATTTCTGTAACTCACTTGTGAGCCTAGACACTGTTTCTTGAAGTTTATTCTTTTCAGCACTATCCTGTAAAAACTTATCACTTTCCTGTAAAGCACTCTGTTTGTTTACTTTTGTTTGTTTCTCAATATTCAATTTCCTTTTATGCAGGTCAGAAACACTGTTGTGGATTATCTTGAATATACTTTGCACAATATGTCCGTGTTCAATCTCTATACATTGTTGCACAAACACACGAATGTGCCGTAGCAAATCAACCAAATCCCTAGCCATTACAAAATTACAAACTAACTTAAAGTTATGTTTAGCAAATGACTAGGGATGCTGACACATTACTCAAAAAATCATCCATCACCCATGCTCCAAGTCTTGGGCCTCTCAATCCCTTTTTATCTCTTCCTACCACCAATGCATACTCCAACATAGGCCTCATATCGCCTGGATTAATGTCACAATCCATGGTGATTCAATCGTTGAATGTACTATATTTTTTTAGACCACTTATAATTCTAATAAGGTTATGTTACATAGCAACAATCAATTATGCACTAAATACTATATTAACCAGTTAATATAATTCATAATGAGCAATATGAGAAGACTTGATAGCATACATACATAAACACAGTTTCCACAACAACATAACCACTTATCTTGCAAATAGCAAAGTTCCTTCTTTTCCTGTTACAATCGATGGGCATCAACACCAAAGATGACACAACATAAGCAGAGTCCCATGTCAACTCTCACTCCACCTTGACACAGCATGCTATGTTGTCGTACACAGCACTGGAAACTGGAAACAATATGCTATGTGATCGTACACAGCACAGGAAACTGGAAACTGGAAACAGCGCAAGTTACCCACTTGTTCCCTCTGTCGTCGCGAAGGTACACTGTCTGTCACTCTTGTTGGAAAGAGCTACTTGATATTTCGCACTTGCATATAAAACTGGAACATACTGTAATTCTCATAATGCAGATATCGCTGATGATGATGAATCAGGACAGGTCGCCATAACGATGTCAAAGTTTACTTGAAAATTTCACTCCGAAACGTAGAACTGGAAACGTTGCGAAAATGTCATATGGAGGCATGTAAACACAAGACGCTTCACCGTGTCACCGATTAAAGGTCATGAGTGACACACAACTGTCTGTGTATTGTAGAGGCGTTGCCGATTACAGGTCACGATCAACACAAAAAATTGTAGAAGATTCGCCTTTGTTTCTTAACAATGTAGAAGTAAGAAAAGGCGTTATAAATCCAAGTCACGCCCACATAGGGCTATTCATTGCTCTTATAACCTTACCATGATACTGATAAAGTCTGATGCTCTTATAACGCGAATTCGTGGTCATTACGCCCGAAAGGTTGGCCCACCACTGATAAAGGCTGTAATCTTAGTTGATAATGTACGGTAGATAAGAGTATATCTCTGTTGCAGTGATTAGACTGTTGCAGTACATGCGCCCACACAGAGCAGATGATAAATAGGTTAGCTCTGTATTGTCCCTGTGTATAAAGTCTGTAGTGAGTGGTATGAAGGGTACAGTCACTCACCCTGTACTGTCAAGCATAGATCAACGAATCAGACTAGTGTTCATTTCCAATTGACAGCACATCATTTATTTACACAGCAACATCAATCCGATACGATACACTACACAGGTACAACAGGATACACAGAAATCAATAATAATCAATTGCGCAGAATGTTACAGCTGTTCAGTATGATGTAAACCCTGTTTACATCGCAGTTCTAATGTTACATCAGTAAATTCACCAGAACGACTGCTGACACTGCAGTTACAAAAACCCGCCACACAGGCGTACATCTATAGGACTCCCTCAACGACTGCATACCCCTGCAGTTAACAAAACGCCATACAGGCTTGAATCTATATATACTAGCAGTTCTAATGTTCCACCGGAACGACTGCTGATACTGCAGTTACAAAACGCCACCCAGGCTTAAATCTATATATACTCAAAAGACTGTCCTCTCTGTAGTCTATAAATAATCTGGCCTACACAACTCCTGGCCTTATAATCTCTTCAATTACTCTATCTGTTCCTGGATCCTTAAATCTATATATACTCAAAAGACTGTCCGCTCTGTAGTCTATAAGTAATCTGGCCTACACAACTCCTGGCCTTATAATCTCCAGAAAACTCTCCCTCCATAAGGAACAATGGCCTTAATATCTCCTAGCGCCGTTCCTGCACAATAGAAATCTATCAGGGAGGTAAATATGATCCAAAACATCGGCCTGTAGACACCAAGGCCTCAGAACATGTCCTTAACATAAAGTACACCTTATCTCATCTTATCTCATCTTATCTCATCTTATCTCATCTTATCTGCAGATTTATCACATCTTATCTGCAGATAAACACACTTAAATAGGCAAGTACTAGTACACCTCGAAAAATGGCCAAATATCGTTCCCTTACACTACCCTTGGGAACACACACAAGATACAGGGCTGACTCTCCAGTCACCCGCCCAAACTTAGACTGCCACGGGATGACCCATCTCCCGCACAAACAGACACCGGACTCGGCTGTTCACGGACTCCCCGTGAGCTATTCACAGCCGGCCGAAACCAGTACAGAATAACTTACACGACCAACGCTCACACGCTTTCTGTACACTCTGTTTTCTTTTTTAACATATAAATGTTTTAAACACTTCACAATTAAACAAGCCGACAAGTGCTACAACCCTGAATTCACACTGTATAATCAGTATAGTACGTATCACTCCCCTTTGACCTTTACAGAGACATGTCACATTCTTTAAACAACGTGGTTTTTTGGCTTTGCCGATCATTAGCACCGGTAAACGATGACTTCCACTGGCATTCGCGGCTACCAAAATTGTTACTCTCTCTTTGCACTTTTTAAACCCAGGGGCAGCTGCTTCGCGCTGAGATGCAAGTGATTTTTGAGGCAATGATTTCCAGTATAAGCCAGTCTCATCGGCATTATACACATCCTCGAGTGAATAACCTTCTTCTTCCAAAAAAGCCAAGAATGTTTCTATAAAATTTTTAGCGGCAGTTGCATCGCTAGATAAAGATTCCCCTTGAATCTCCAATTCTCGTATGCCATGACGAGATTTAAAGTTTCTTAACCATTCCTGGCTAGCCTTAAAGTCAGGAGGACCGTCAAGTTGATTGTTGAACTGAAGTGCCTTTTCACACAACAGAGAACCAGAGATAGGTTCCCCTTTGCTTCTTCTTTGCACAAACCATATATACAAAGCCTCTTCCAATTTCACATCTTTCGCATTTCTCATGGTTTTACGTTTCTTCGACCCATTTTCACTATCAAATTTCGATGCAAAACTCATAATTTTATCCTTGTTACTTTTAATGTCAGAGACGGTAGCTTTCCCAACATTGAAAATCCTCGCAAGTGAAGACACAGTTTCACCTTGTCCTAGTCTCTTGATAAATTCTGTTTTCGTTTCAATTGACAAAACATTGCGGTTCCTTTTATATGCTTTAGGCCTACTGGAAGATGCCATATCGCACAGAGAAATACTTGTACGCCAAAATTATTCTGCTGTAGTAGCAGACACAATTATTTTAAGTTGAACTGTCTGTTTAGCCAATGAGGCGCCTGTGGATTCATCATTCTCCCCCCCCCCCTTTCGGTGAATCCTGGGGGCATCTATCGTTTTGGGGTTCTATAGCAATTGAATACAGCTTACGGGGTGCTAACCCGGAGGATGTTAGCACGCCTGGATGAACTAGTCAGCTGGTGCAGAATGAGCTTCAAACCCAAGAAGTCGAGAAGCCTATCAGTCAGGAAAGGGAAGATAGCAGAGGTCATATTCACGGTTTCCAACCAAAGAATCCCTACTGTCATTGAGGAACCTGTTAAAAGTCTTGGCAGGGTGTACGATGCCTCATTAAAAGACTCAAAGGCAGTGCAACAGACAATAGAAATGGCAGACAGAGGGCTACAGATCATAGACCAAAGCAGACTCCTGGGGAAGTTCAAGCTGTGGTGCCTCCAGTTCATGTTGATACCAAAGTTGCTGTGGCCACTGCTTATATATGAAATAAGCACAAGTACAGTGGAAGCCATAGAGAAGAAGGTCAACAAGTTCATGAGGAAATGGCTAGGAGTACCACCAGGTCTGTCAGATGTAGCTGCAAAAAGTCAAAACTTCTGCTTCCTTTCAAGTCAGTTGTTGAAGAGTACAAAGTTGGAAAGGCAAGGCTTGCAATGATGCTACGCGAGTCAGCTGATGACGTGGTTAAGTCCATTCAGCCCACACTGAAAACGGGAAGGAAGTGGAAAGTGGAAGAAGCTGTTGATGCTGCCCAAGAGTCACTCAAACTGAGGGAGGTAATCGGATACACACAAACGAATAGACGGGGATTTGGTCATGGAGACATCCGCTGGTGGTCCAAGGCATAAAGCAGGGAACGCAGAGACATGGTAGTTCAGGAGAAACGAGAAGCTGAGAATGATAAGAGGTTGCAAAAAGCAGTGCAGCAGGTCCAACAAGGCCAATGGACTACATGGGAAGGAGCCCTGCAGAGGTCCTTGACATGGAATGATATATGGCATATGGCACCTCTTAGGCTCAGCTTCGTTGTCAGATCACTGTATGACCTGCTGCCGTCGGCCACCAACCTTGTGAAATGGGGAAAGTCGGATGATGAGCAGTGCCCCCTGTGCCAGGGGAGTGTTGCGTGCATATTTTGACGCACATATTACAAAAATCGATATGGCTATTTAATATGAAAAAAATATAGACATTCATTCATTTGTGTATGAAAATGCTGTCTGTGGTAAAAGCGAGAGAATCCATGTTTGATTCACACTTTTGATTATAGGAGTACTGACACTTTACAGAGTGGAAAGAAGAAAAGAAACTTTACAGTGGCGAGCCAGATTCCTGGGTCCAGCTTACGCAGTTTTGTGTTGAGAATCACAGTTTACAGCTAAAAGAACATTTGCTTGACCACATCAACACCAGTAGGACAGCTATACAGTCGATGTCAGCTTGACCTGTATTACCGATAGGATGCTGTATCTAGGTCAGCGCTTGTTGACAGTTTTTCGCTGTACAGACAGTATTACACAGGACAGTGGTATCAAGTGTAGAAAATATCTGGAGCAGTATTGTTGACATTTCTCAACGTACAGAAGAATCACAGTGTTGTTGAACATAAAGTGCATAGTTCATCGTTGGATCTTCATATGCTCAACAGAGAAAAATTGACAGTGTAATAGTTTAAAATTAAATCTATTACTGAATAAAGTGGCAAGTTATTAGTATTAAAATAAACTGTGCCTGCTTTACAACACTATACCTGCAACACATTCCATTCATGACATAAATTATATTGTATGCTATATGCTATTTATGCTTACATGTTATTTGTTATGTATTAAATTAGTTTATGTTCTGTGTGACTAGTACAAGGTATGCCGAGTGACATTGGTCTGGACTAGTATTCTATAGGTACACATTTTCTTAATTGGAAATTTGTTAGCAACAATTTGCTGCTATTTCTGTTAGTTGTGATGAGGTGTTCTTTTCTTCGTTGTTTTTGGTAATAATTTTGTGTTCCTTAGTTTTGTTTGATTTGTTTGTATAATTGTAGGTCTCATCTTTCCTTTCATTTCAGTTTTTTACACCCTTATGTTTATACACTGTGGCGTTATTTGTCTTGTTATATTATGGCAGTTATCATCACGGTTTCTGTGATCATTTTTTTCATTTCTCCTATTTAATTTAATTTGATCTCTGCAAATGTGTTCATATTGTCTTTTCTTGTTTGTCCTTTGTAATGTCTTTAGTTGACATATGACGTATAGTGGTATACACTGATAGTATAGTACAGATCAGTACTTTATGATTGTTATTGTTATAAAATAAAATGTACAAGACCTTTGTAAGGCTTGTCTCCCAAAGTGATTGGTAAAGGGAAATATTTTTTCCACAGGTACTCAAGTGATCTTTGATTACTTTGAGGTATACAAGACCTTTGTAAGGCTTGTCCCCACAGTATTTGAGATACAGTTATTGTTGTCCACAGGTACTCAAGTTATCATTGGTTATTATAAACCATACAAGTTTGGACTAAGACTAAGTCTATGGTATAGACTTGTCTCCCATTAAAACGAAATAGGGTAATTTATTTACTTTTTCAGGTTTCTGATTTAAGAAGACAATATGTCTACATTAGATTATTTCATTGCACAAGGAAAATCTCTTGATAAGACTGGAAAAGACTTAGAACAATGGGCTGTTGCTCAATATGACAAAGCATTAGCTGCAGAAGAGAAAAAAACTGCTGCTGCTGTTGAAGAAAGAAAAGCTGCTGCTGAGGAAAAAAAAAGCTGCGGCTGAGGAGAGAAAACTTCAAATAGAAGAAAAAAAAGCTCTGGCTGAAGAAAAAAGATTAGAAAGAGAAGCTGCTGCTGAAGAAAAAAAAGCTCTGGCTGAAGAAAAAAGATTAGAAAAAGAAGCTGATACTGCTGCTGAACTAAAGAAATTGCAGATGCAAGTGGAGGAAAGGAGATTTGAGGCAGAACAGAAGAAATTAGAAGCTGATGCAGAGCAGAAAAAATTAGAAGTTGCTGCAGAACAGAAGAAATTAGAAGCTGCTGCAGAACAGAAAAAATTAGAAGTTGCTGCTGCTGCAGAACAGAAAAAAATTAGAAGTTGCTGCTGCTGCAGAACAGAAAAAATTAGAAGCTGCTGCAGAACAGAGAAGATTAGATAGAGAAGCTGAAGAGAGAAAAGCAATAAGAGAACATGAGTTTGAATTAGAGAAATTAAAATTGACATGTATGAGTAATGTTAATCAGGCATCTGGTGGTAATGGTAAACCCTTTGTGTACAAGGTCAAGGTACCAGCGTTTAACCCTACCAGTGATGACATAACATTTTGGCTTTCTAGATTTGAACGGGCTTGTCGATCTCATAATGTTGACAAATCACAGTATGTGAATCAGTTGTCTGAAAATCTAAAAGGGGAGTCCCTAAGTAAGTTATATTTGGTTGAAGAGGCCGACAAAGATAATTATGATGCTGTTAGGGCAGCTTTACTCTGGCAACAAAAGGTGATCCGAATAAGGATACTAATCGTAAATCTTGGATTACGATGAAGAATGGCGTACTTGTACGTATGGTACAAGACTCCGCTAAGTCCATTCATTCTCAAATCCTTGTGCCTAAAAATATGAGAGTTAAAATCTTACAGCACGCTCATGATTCGCAGTGTGCTGGACATATGGGTTTTTCCCGTACTAAAGCTAGAGTTCTTCAATCTTTCTTTTGGCCTGCTGTGAATAAGGACATACGAATCTATTGTCGATCTTGTAAAGTATGTCAAGAGATTAAATCCAGAGGTCCACGCCATGATGCACCTATTCAGGCTGCAGACATTTCCATTCGGCCATTTCAAAAAATGGCGATAGACATCATTGGTCCATTTAAGATAAAGTCTGCGAGAGGACACCAATTTATTTTGACGTGTGTTGATATGTGCACACGTTGGCCGGAGGCTGTTCCTCTAAAGAGCATAACTACTGCTGATGTCGCAGATGCTCTTTGGTTAATATTTTCTCGTCTGGGATTTCCAGCAGAAATATTATCCGACCATGGTACCCAACTCATATCGGATACCATGTCTCAAGTAATGTCGACTCTGAAGATAGAGAGATCGCTGAGTAGTATTTATCATCCTATGTCCAATGGGATGGTGGAACGTTTGAATAGAACTCTGAAAAACCTACTAGGTAAGATAACAGAAGATCATCCTCAGGATTGGGATAGGGTTTTACCCGCGGCTCTCTTTGCATATAGAGAGGTCGCCAACGAACATACAGGATTTTCTCCCTTTGAACTTGTCTTTGGCGCGAAACCGCGAGGTCCTATGTCCTTACTTCATGATCTTATAACTGCTGATAATATTGTCGATGACACAAAATCCTCTTATGAATATGTCATCGCACTTAGACACAAGATTATTGAAGCATGCAAATTGGCAACTGCTTCTTCTGAATTTGCGAAACAGAAGGCAAGGGAATTTGCCAATAAAAAGAGATGTTTGCGTCAACTTTGTCCAGGTGACAAAGCATTTGTCTTGCTACCTTGTAGGGAAAATAGACTTCTCATTTCTTGGAAAGGTCCGTACGATATAATATCAAAAGTTTCCGATGTTGACTATATCGTCGATATTGACGGGAAGCGTAAAACCTTCCACATCAACATGCTCACGGAATTCCATGAACGTCCTGATTATTTACAACCTGTTTTCCAGGCAACGGACGATTTTCCAGTCCAACATGGACAGTACTCATCTCTGTCAGTAATACAGGATGAGGAAACGAGTTTCTCGGATGTAAATTTACATTTTCCAATGATTCCTCTTCACTCTAATGAATCATGGAAAGATGTTGCAATTTCTCCAGAATTATCTCCAGGAGAGCAGAAACAAGTTTCTACTATGTTAGAACAATTTCAGGATGTCCTTACTGACATTCCTGGTCAAACGGATGTCATTCAACATGACATTATTCTTACTGACCATAGTCCTATAAGAGTCAGACCGTATCCTATCCCGATACATTTTCAAGCACAGGTAGAGAAAGAGTTAGATGAGATGATAGAGTTAAAAAATTATTGAACCATCCACATCAGCATATTCTTCGCCGATGGTTATAGTACGGAAAAAAGACAATAACATACGTCTTTGCGTGGATTATCGCAAATTGAATCAAGTGACTAAATTCGATGCTGAACCTATGCCTTTACTAGAAGAGCTACTTACGAGACTATCGAATTCTCACTTCTTTACTAAACTCGATTTGTCTAAGGGATATTGGCAAGTTCCACTATCCGAACACGCCAAACCGTTTACTGCTTTTTCGACGCCTAGGGGTCTATTCCAATGGAATTTCATGCCTTTCGGTCTTATGAACGCCCCTGCAACATTTGTACGCATGATGCGTCGAATCCTATCTCATCGCTCAGATGTCATTGCGTATCTTGATGACATCTGTCTTTTCAGTGATACTTGGAACGATCACTATAATGGTATAAATGAACTATTGTCTATCTTACGCGAGCATAACCTGACAGCGAAACCATCGAAAGCATGTATTGGTTTTAGCGAAATATCTTTCTTAGGACACCGTGTTGGTCATGGGTTCCTAAAAACAGAAGACCATAATACAAGTAAGATACTTAACATTTCTATTCCTAAGACTAAAAAGCAAGTACGAAGTCTCTTAGGTCTAATACAATTTTATGGACGATTCATCCCGAATCTGTCCTCCATTATGTCACCTCTTTCTTCCTTGCTAAAGAAAGGGTCTCCTAATGTAGTCCATTGGACTCAAGAATGTCAATCCTCTTTGGATAAGGTTAAAACTATGTTTTCTACTTCACCTATCCTAGTATTGCCTTCTAAGGATAAGACATTTATTCTTCGTAGTGACGCTTCATCCACCGGGATTGGAGCTGCACTAATGCAAGAGTACTCTGGAACTCTGCATCCTGTGATGTATATTTCTCGGAAATTAAATGCCGCAGAGAAGAATTACTCGGTCCTAGACCGTGAATTATTGGCTATGGTTTGGTCAATCCTTAAACTGCAAAGATTTCTTCTGGGCGCGCATTTCATTGTGGAAACTGACCAGAAAGCTCTTACGGCTATTCAGAGTAAAAATCTGAAGAGCGCGAGATCAACGCGATACGCGATTGCTCTACAGCCATTTCATTTTTCGGTGCGAGCTATCCGTGGGTCAGAAAATGTGATGGCAGATATTTTGTCTAGATGCCCACATGATTCATAACTGTTATACAACTTTGATACAGTTGTTTCTATGTTGAAATGTGTACACATATGTAATATATCATATATTGATTGTAACACTACTTAGCGGTTCATTGATATTTATTCACCGCTGATCTTTCAATGTTTTTCGTCTTTGATGATCATGATGTTAAGATATCTTAGATGAAATTTATGTATAAACTGATGTGGAAATTGTGTCATTGCTAATATTGTAGTATGCGTTGGTGACACCTCTCTGGAAATATTTATACTTAGAGAAGTACTTTCTCTAAGGTCATAAAACTTATGCTTATCATCTGCGCATTGTATTGGTGCGTTGTGAGCCTATTGTATGTTGCTCCTAGATGTATTTCAAAAAAAAAAAAATGTACCATTTTTTTTTCCCGAGGGGTGTGGTAATCTGTTGCGTGCATATTTTGACGCACATATTACAAAAATCGATATGGCTATTTAATATGAAAAAATATAGACATTCATTCATTTGTGTATGAAAATGCTGTCTATGGTAAAAGCGAGAGAATCCATGTTTGATTCACACTTTTGATTATAGGAGTAATCGTTCTGGATATTGATCCGGCGCAAGGATATTGCGCTTACGTTTGTACTTATTTTTTAGGGCCAGAAAATATATTAATTTGCTTATTGTGTTTATGGCCTGAATTCATATGTATTACATATTATTAGTACAAGTAGAATCAGTCCTATATTGTATATTTTGGATGGGTAGGCGGGACTAGATTCTTATTATTCCGGTCTAGCGGAAGTATGAGTTGTCTTGACAAGTCGTGATGAGTTCCGATGTACCGTGATAATGGCGGGTACGCATTTTTCAAAGGGCTGGTAGATTCTTAAGGAAATATGATTCAGGAAGTGGTTTTCTTCTAAAGGAGATGGTATCTCTACTATAGTTTATGTTAGAGACTCTCCTAAGGTACGGTACAATGTATGATTCGGACTCCATGTATTGCCAGACCCTATTTTGATGATCTCATGTCGATTCGACCTAGATGGAACATTGTGCTTCGTATCGCTAGGGTCGTGTTTTGTATCGACAAAGATGACAGACTTTCCTACAGCGGTTATGGCTACGTGAATTAACCTGATCACCGTAGAGCTGTATGGAAACATTTATGAAATCATTTATATACCCATTATAAATTAACTCTGGCTTATATTCTCCTTCCTATGAATGAGTGAACGACAACTCAGGGAGGCAGCCATGTTAGATTTCGGTCATCATATGTTTTGATCACTGCCAAGAGAACAGATTATTTATCCTATTATCGGACAGTGACAGGGAGATCTCAATCTTGCTAGAAACCCTCTTTCGTGGTTTCATAATATATACTACAAACTATGGACGTCAAGTAACTTTAGTTATTTATCGATCTGCCTTCACTGACGCGTTTAGTCAGATAGGGGGATGCGGCCATAATATATCATGACATTGAACTTTTGATGTACTGCCCATTATTTCTGAATGTGTCATGACTTCAGATCTGCTATGTATACCTACAAATTGATATGTCAACATACCATGATGTACTCGTATGTCCCAGTGTGTACGTCTGAATAAACTGAGTAAACAAAGATTCCAGCAGTCTGCATTGGTGCCTTGTAGACACAAGTGTATGAGTGGTTATATTGGTCAGCACACGAACAGTACACCATTCGCGGTAATCACACTCTACACTTCTACTTCATACATACACCATCCTGCGTCGGTTGAAGTGACCAAGTTTAGGGCCTGCTTCCCCTGGAGCCTTTGCCTTCCCTAACTCAGGACTAGGGTGAGTTACCCATTTACAGCTGGGTAGACTGGAGCATGCCTGATCTCAACAACACACCACTCTTCCTTACAGAGCATACAGACTGACACTTTACAGAGTGGAAAGAAGAAAAGAAACTTTACAGGGAGGCAGACACTTGAACACGTGCTCTCAGCGTGTAAGTTGTCATTAGGGCAAGGGCGATACACTTGGCGCCATAACAAAGTGCTAAATGAGCTTGCTGCGACAATAGATCTGGCAAGAATGAAGGCGAATAGCAAAGTCCGGCCAGACACCGCAAACACATACTTTCTGAGGGCAGGAAAGTCAGCACACCCCAAACCGAATAAACCTGGTAGCAGTTTACCATCTCTTCTTGATTGTGCAAATGATTGGGAGATGGCGGTAGACCTACCTGGACGAGGGGCATATCCAGAGAGTATCAGAAAATCTCGGAGACGGCCGGATATAGTGCTTCATTCTGCAGCAACGCTTCAGGTCATACTGATTGAACTGACAGTGCCATTTGAATCCAGATTAGATGAGCAACATTCGTTCAAAGCGGCCAAGTATAGTGATCTGGCCGCGGATCTGAGACACGATGGGTTCACTGCAAGGGTCATGGCTGTTGAAGTGGGCGCAAGAGGGCTTGTGGCTGCATCAGTGTATGATCTATTGAAACTGTTGGGGCTGAGGGGACAGTCGAGAACAAGGGCCCTGAAGAGGCTTAGTGAAACTGCCGAAAAGGCATCAGGCTGGCTGTGGAACAACCGCAATGGGGAATGGAGATCGTAACAATAAACGCTGCGGTACAGAAAACACCAGGAATTTTTCTAAGTCCACAATACGCTGAGGTTTGTGGTGGACTAGTGAACGGGCTGCGACTCAGGGGCGACAAGCGGTGTATACTATAAGGGGTGTCAGTATCAAAAGTCCAGTGGGGAACGCGCAGTGGCGACTCGTTGACTTCGCGCTGGTGTCTCAGTGTGTGCGACGGAACGAACGGAATAATTTGTCTTCTCCTTGTTACTTTCACAATTGCCTCCACGGCTGGCGGAGTTGTGGAATTTAAAGTTGCTACCATAAGTGAAATGGGTTCATTTTCGATGCAAGACAACAGGAAGCTGAGACGCTTGGGAGTCATGACCCAAGTGGGCCCGCCCCCCTTAGAGTGTTTTTTTTTTTTTTTTTTTTTTTTTTTTTTTTTTTTTTTTTTTTTTTTTTTTTTTTGCGTTCGCCCGCTAATACTCAAGGCGAAATCTCAGGTTATTATTTTATGTCTAACCTGACATTGATTTTACGTGAGTATCCCTTTATTTCTTGTACAGAGACAGGTGTCCCTCGCCATTCAGGCAAATACTCGCCGATTTCGGAGGTACCCATTGCAGCTGGGTCGGCTCCTGAGCCGCCAGTCCCTGGTCGACGACACTCCTTCAAATGTCCTCGCCAGGTCTCGAGTTAATCCAGTCCAAATCCCGGTCGACGAAAAATCCTCAAATGCCGTCGCCCGGGTTTGATCCTGTATCACCTGGTCGCCAGAGCGGTGTTGTAACCACTACGCTAGCGCGGCTCCCCCTTAGAGTGTAAAGGAGTATATAGGGCCGAAACACTTGTCGGACGGGGGGACTACTTCTGATGATCAGATTGCTTCCTGTTGTATCGCTCTGTAAAGAGTTTCCTATCATCTTAGCCAGTGTTCTACCTAGAACGCACACGTACACTGTATTTTTAAACCAGATATTAACTGACTTTATGATCTAACTGACTTCCTGTACGTAAGCGACCGACCATTAGCCATCCCATTCTCTACAAATTGTTCGCACACATTTGAAGTTTGCCGCATCAAAAGATTCAGAATTTTAGTCTAACGTGACTGTGGCATCTGATTTTTTTTTTTCTGGAAAAAGTGTTCGGATAATTGGATGTTCGGATAATTGGGGTTCGGATAAATGGAGTTCTACTTGTAATATGAATACATTAAAGTACGAACCACACATTGTAATATAATGCGAATCTTGACATGTACGATATTCTGTAAATAAACATGGCTACGAATTGAACATGCTTTTACTGAGTCCCTTCTGAAACGTGTGTGCTTGTGTAGATGACGAGGTAATGCTTATATACATACATCATAACATTACATGGTGGCAGCGGTCGATACCGGACTGACGCAAAACAGCTACACGATAACACGTGAGTACAGTATTCGGCTAATTTTCGTCATCGTGGTCAGCCATGGCGGTGAAACAATATCGCAACGCACCGCAAATGAGATTCGCCGGTCACGATGATAAGAGTGAAGCTTTCTTGTTATGGCGCCAACGCATAGATCTATATTCCAAGACCACTGGTCTGGAAGGACAAACCCTAACTCCATATATCCTAGAAGCATTGGACGATGAAGGTTTGAAAATTTACAACAGTTTTGCTAGCGCCATGCCTGTGGAGTCGGCAACAGACCCCGCAGCCATATTGGACGAATTCGAAAAACGTCTGATAATAAAGCACACGAACTTTAGAGCGGCAAGATTAGAACTTCACTACCTGCGACAGAAACCTGGTGAAAGTCTAGATGATTTTTTCACTCGCATCAAGGAGAAAACAAGTGTATGCAAATTTAACAAAGAAGAAGAAAAAGAGCGAATTATCGAACAGATCCTTCTCAGCACACCAATGCCAGAGTTCCAGAAATGGATACTGAGCCAGAGTGATACGCTAACTTTACAACAACTTCTGGATGAAGGCAGGAAACACGAGGCACAAGCACTAAACATTAAACAAATTCAGCAAGGTACATTAGCAGCCCAGGTGGATGCAGTGAAAAGCTATAAACCTAGACACAACAAAGCAACTGGTTCGAAACAACAAGAAAAACACAACACAAGCAGAGGTGCTATGTGTAAATGTTGTGGCCTAAACCACATACAAAACCACTGTCCAGCTAAAGACTCTACATGTCATTACTGCAGAAAGAGGGGCCACTGGATAAAATTATGTTTCAAGAGGAAACAAGACAGTGCTCAACACAAACTTCACAGCAGAAAGTCGTCAAAACAAACACACTCTATGATGACTGAGGACCTTGACTCCAGTGAAGAAAGTGATCCTTCCACTTTTGATACTGTGAAGATACTAACTTTCAGTAATGAACCAAAGAGAACGCAGGCTTTCTGCAAGGTACAATTCCGAATACCAGGAATTAAAATGCACAAAGAAAGAAACATTCGGTTCAAGATAGACACAGGTGCCCAAGGTAACACTCTACCCTTAAGAATATTCAGACAGATCATGCCTGACAAGGTGGATGAGCAAGGATTTCCCACAAGGGATGTAAAAAGTAGGAGTGGCAGGACAAAGCTAAGAGCTTACAATGGAACAAGTATAGACTGTTTCGGAGCAGTAACACTTGAATGTTCATACAGAGACTCTGAATGGACATCGTCAACATTTTACTTGGTAGATGTTGAAGGACCTGCAATTTTGGGTTTACCAATGTGCGAAAAGCTGAGTGTGGTAACTATTAACAACATTAAAGAGGATATAGGTCTTGCAGATGCTCTCAGCAGACTACCAAACCCCAACAAGACAGCAGATCTTACCCCAAACATCAAAGTTGATTTTGTCAAGTTTAGCGGTAATCGGCTTGAACACATCAGAGAAGACACAATGAGAGATCCTATCCTTAACTCTCTCAAAGAACTGATATACCATGGATGGCCAAGCTCTATCAGGGAAGTTCCAACACACATCCGTCCATACTACTCTATGAGGGACGAGTTAAGCATCGAAGATGGTTTGATCCTTAAAGGAGATCGCATTGTTGTACCAGAAACACAACGCGATATCATCCTTAAACAGCTCCATAATAGTCACCTTGGTATTGTGAAGACACAACTGAGAGCAAAGAAAGATGTTTACTGGCCACAGATAAACAAGGACATAGAAACACTATGTAAAAACTGTTCAATTTGCCAAGAACATGCAAATAGGCAGTGCAGAGAACCTCTCATACCATCAGACATACCATTGAGCCCTTGGAGCATTATAGGAACTGATGTTTTCTCAATCGACAATAATGACTATCTTATTATTGCTGATTACTACAGCAAATTTCCCATCATTGAGAAACTTCCACAACCCTCACCATCAGCTGTTATTGCAGACATTACAAAGAAGTATTGCAGCATGTTTGGCATCCCAGATGAAATTAGATCAGACAACGGTCCACATTTCTCAGGTCAAGCATACAGAAACTTCACTAAGGACTGGAAGATCAAACACACAACATCATCACCTAGATACCCTAAATCTAATGGTTTCATTGAGAGACAGATACAAACTATCAAGTCAATCATGAAGAAAACAAGAACAGAGGATGTACACCTAGCACTCTTGAGATGGAGAACAACACCGATAGACAGTAAGATCGACAGTCCAGCAGAACTTATGTTTGATAGAAGAATTAAAGACCTTCTACCATCTAAGGTCCACTTCCGTCCACAACATAGAGACAGCACATATGATCAATTTCAGCATCGTCAGCAAGTTCAGAAATCCAACTATGACAAATGTGCTAAAGACTTACCACCATTATATCCTGGTCAGCATGTGACTACCTACAACCACAACAATGACACATGGTCAAAAGCAACAATCATTTCCAGAAACCCTGAACCCAGGAGCTATACTTTAAGACCAGACAGCAGCAGCAACCTCCTGAGGCGAAACAGAGTGGACATAAGAGAAATCCCACAGAATACAACAGAACAGAGAATTCCCATGCTTTCAACAGACAATGCAGTAACTCCAGACTTTGGTGCCCCACAAAACCAACAAGCGCCAAGGCCGAAATCACAACCAACTCAAGCTAAACCAGGGACTTCCGCAGAACCACCAGCACTTTACACCACTCGTTCTGGCCGTACAGTGACACCTCCCAGCCGATACAGACAGTGACATATATACTCACACTGAGCATTACACATACTTATCCTTTCTCACATGAAACATTTCGTTGGAAATGTTTGCACACATTTTTTTTTCAAAAAAGGGGGGATGTAATATGAATACATTAAAGTACGAACCACACATTGTAATATAATGCGAATCTTGACATGTACGATATTCTGTAAATAAACATGGCTACGAATTGAACATGCTTTTACTGAGTCCCTTCTGAAACGTGTGTGCTTGTGTAGATGACGAGGTAATGATTATATACATACATCATAACATTACACTACTGTAATGAAAAAAAAAAAAATCCCGTTCAACCTCTGATGGGTTATAATTAGGATATATATTGTTTTCAATTCCAAATAATATGAACAACTGCCGACATGAGAAAGTGGCATCACATTTGTCAAATCAATGTAAATAGGGATAATTACAATTGTGCTTATGCGTTAAATAAGTAGAAAAAAAACAACAACAAACAAAATCAAGAAGAAACTATGAACAAGAATAATATTAAAGTGGAGGGGTGTAAAGGCCTGGTGGTTCTAGTTATATAACGGACTTTAACAGGTATTTAATTGACTTTCATCTGTTTAAAGTCACATGCATTGTAAGAATAGCATCTGACCTTCACATTCAAGTAACCTCAGACCTTAGGGTCTTTAACATTTCGACATGCGCCCTATTATAACCGACTAGGTTGAACGGGACGCGCCTCGCCAAAACGAGGCAAAACTTTATAAAAAAGAGAAATAAAAAAAATCAAAAAAAAATCAGACCTTCACATTCCCAGCCACTATATATTAACATGTGTTCGTGTTAAATATTGTTCTAATTTTTGTTACTCCTGTTCGCGTTCCGACAACAAAACGTTTCACAATGACATTAAAATGTACCTGGCATTGACGGCATACAATAAACATTGTTTCGTTTTCTGGTGCGAATCACTGATCCGTAATTTTAGATAATCTCCCAGTGTTGTGCGTATTAGGTGATGACACCTGTGTAACAACAAAGTCGCCGGACATTTCTTGTGAAAGTCATGCATGCTTATCGGCTAGAGTTTATGGACATTACTGAAGTCTTTACACATCTTATTGCTTAGAGCATTGTTATTAAGGGTAAGAGAACTGAATATTGTTACATAACGATCGTCGTTTGCTTTCCACCTTTGCATTGTCAGTTTTCGATAGGCAGTTTTCACTGACAATTCCGCTTATCAAAGTTTGTGGTCAAACACGTTTGAAATGTTTGTGTAAAATTTCTATTTTTCTTCATTAAGTGCTACGCCTTCATGTCAGCCTTATTGTACTTGTTTTTGGCTCATGTACAAGAAATGAGGTTTTTCTCGTGCACGGGATGCCCGGTTTAACTCCCATGTGGGTTAGGCCTATAATTTAGGCATAACCTAGTGTCAAAAATTTCATTTGTGCTCCTTACGGAGCACGGAGCTGGTCCCAATGCAGGAAGCCTACACCAAGCAGCCACGTGCTCTTGTATTGGTAGTTTGTTTTACGTCTACACCAAGCAGCCACATACTCTTGTATTGGTAGTTTGTTTTACGTCTACACCAAGCAGCCACATACTCTTGTATTTGTAGTTTGTTTTACGTCTACACCAAGCAGCCACATACTCTTGTATTGGTAGTTTCTGTGGTAGTTTGTTTTACGTGATGAGCTTGCCAGCCTCATGCACATTTTCAAAACTTTCTTGGGTTGAAATGAACAATAGTGGGCCATCTGTTCGATAGGGCCTTAAAAAAGAATTGAGAAATGGGCTGAGGGGAAGGACAGTGAACTGGACGCTGCCATATTGTGACTCCATGTGGTGTGTTTTCATGTAGGCTAACATAAATTTCGTTAGCATGATGTATTATGGAATTAGAAATCTGCGGCGTTAGGCCTATATATCATATGTTATATAATTAGGCTATATAACATATAATTGTAACATAAGATGTTGAAATTTATATCTTTCGTTCATTTTAGTTAGATTTTGTTTAGTTTAATAGTGAGTGTTTCGCAGTATGTCGAAGTGAAATGGTTACTTAGGGCCTATCCATATAGGCTATATAATGTTCGGGCAAAATGGCAGACCTTGTTTCCCTTTACCGAAAAATGCAGTAAAAAGGGGTAAGGGTTAAGTTTAGGTATCCTAACCCTGAACAATAACCCTAACAACGTTTGCGACTACTAGGATGACATCAAAGAAGACTGCCCACTGTGCTTCATTTCAGCCCTTTCTTTTATGCCTGCCTACTTAATAAACAAAAAACGGACACACCATGAACCAAATGAATCAATGCATAAAAAAAAAACTACAACTAATAATAGGGTCTACTAAGGAAATGAAAAGCAAAAAGGATTGAAAACAAACACAAGACATGAAAAGTAGGCCTACCAACAAAATGTTACAGGCTTATATTGTAAATAGTCAGGAAATAAGCACATAAGAAATTATAATGTAAATATTCATTATGAACAACATTTTAGTAAATTGTAAATAACAATATGATGTAGGCCTAAATAAATCATATTACGAAAAATACAATTTCACTGAAAACCCTGATTACAGCCAAGTACAACCAAGAATAACGAAGAAGGTTGAACAGGGTAGACTCTCCATATAAGATGGTGGACGAGCAGAGACAAATGAAGCTCATCTAATTTTTTCCCCCACATTCCTCCTATTTCTTTTTAGAAAATATTGAGTCACAAGAACCAAAGAGTTATTCTAGTACTCATCACTGTTGAAATTGTCTGTCATTATACAGAAGATAACACTTCCAGTACCAAACAAAAAGTGGATTTGGCCTAAGTAAAAGTGGCCACCATATTATGTTTTAGTATACCCGTTTAAAACCACGTTTTTATGAGCTCATTTTATAGAGTAAATTTTGAGACCTTGAAGTGGGGGGTCGGCATGAGTGAACTACATCAGTGAGAGCTTTTGCTCCAGTTAGGTTCAACCGTGCAGAGCAGGGCAAAATGGAAGGGACAGACAAAGTGGGCACACCCCTCCTTCCTCCAGGTTAAAGGAGGTTGGAGAACAGGGCTGACAACCCTGCTGGAAAAAACCTATTTGTCACAGAAACTGAAACAGTTGAGGAAAGAAATAAAAGACAGAGTCAGGAAGAACCCTCGCAAGAGGGACGTATGATGCAGAGACCTGATGAAAGCCAGTCAATGGAAGTCAGGCTGCCGACACCACTTCTAACGATGAAGGCAAAAATTAGAATAGGCACCAGGAACATAGCTGTAGAGATGAGACGATATGAATAAAACTCTTAGGACTAGCAGAAACGAGAATAAATGGAACTGGTAAATTCATGACTAATACAGGGGAAAATGTCATATATTCAGGACACGAGGATGAAGACCACACACACACAGAAGGTGTTGCTATTATGATGTCCCAGGAAGCCAGAAAAGCACTAATAGAATGGGGATCAATATTGCCCAGGATAATAACGGCAAGATTCCAGGGAAAAGGAAGAAAAATCACCATTATTCAGTGTTATGCCCCTACAAACAATGCAGATGAAGATTCGAAGCAAGATTTCTATGATGAACTCCAAGGAACATTGGACAAAACACACAGGAGATACTTTAAGATAGTAATGGGAGATTTAAATACAAAAGAAGGAGTAGACAACAAAAATTGAACTAATCATGGGAAAGAATGACATAGGAAACAGAAATGAAAATGGAGAACTCTTTGTAATCTTTTGTGGTTTGAATGACCTGGTCATCAGAGGTACTATCTTCCCACACAAAGACATGCACAAGACCACATGGAACTCCGCAGATGGGCACACGTAAAATCAGATAGACCATTTCACCTTAGAAAGACAATGGAGACGCTGCCTACAAGATGTTAGAGTAAAGAGAGGAGCTGACGTGGCGTCAGACCACCACCTTCTAGCATCACTGAGGATAAAATTGAGGGCGCACAAAGACAGAGCAGAAAAAGAGTAAGCCCAAAAAATAATACCCAGAACCTTATGAACAAAGACACAAGAGTTCAGCTCAACTTTTTGACCAGAGTATTTTTGGATTGTATTAAGAAGGCGGTGGATGACAAACTCTGAGAAGAACAGGCAGGATTTCATGCAGGAAGATCATGTACAGACCAGATAGCAACACTCAGAGTCATCATAGAACAATCAAACGAATGGCAGACCCCCTTACATATACATTTTGTGGACTTCGAAAAAGCTTTCGAAAGTAGACCATACTGTGATATGGAAAATCCAGAGACATTATGGAATCCCAGAGAAATTCATTAAAATCATCCAAGATTTTTACCAGGCCTCGCGCAAAGTAGTGTACAAAGGAAAACTATCAGAGACCTTTACAGTACACAGTGGGGTCAGACAGTGAAGTCTGCTATCATCAACAAATTTTTTTCATGGTCATAGACTTGGTTATGAGACAAACAACAGAAAGAGAGAAAACAGGAATACAGTGGACATTCAACAAACAGCTGGAGGATCTTGACTTTGCTAATGATTTGTGCCTTCTATCACATAGACAGCAAGATATGCAGGAGAAAACAAATAGATTAGTGACAGAAGCAGCAAAGATAGGACTACACATAAATGTAAATAAAACAAAGGAAATGAGGATAAATAATAGGCAGATGGATTCAATGAAGATCAGTGGTCAAGTAATTGAAGAAGTAGAAAGCTTTACATATCTTGGGAGTAACATTGACAAAGGAGAGGGAACTGATGGTGACGTCTGTTATAAGATAAATAAAGCCAGATGAGCTTTTAATGCCCTTCGACCAATATGGAACTCCTCAGCTATATCCAGAAAGAACAAAATCAGAATCTTTAACTCAAATGTAAAGTCAGTCTTGCTGTATGGCTCAGAGACTTGGCATGTCTCAAAGAGTATCACCTCCAACCTACAGATATTTGTAAATAGATGTCTGCGATGGATCCTCTGTATAAGATGGCCAGATGTAATAAATGTAGAGCTAAGGAAAAGATGCGAGCAACAGCCAATACAAATGGAAATTAAGGTAAAAGGTGGGGGTGGATAGGACACTCAGAAGAGAACAATCAAGCATAGCCAGAGGTGCCATTGACTGGAACCCTGAAGGGAAAAAAAGAGTGGGGAGGCCAAGGAGAACTTGGAGAAGAACAGTGGAAGAGGAGGCTAAGGAAATTGGAATGAGTTGGGCACAGCTGAAAAAGACAGCCCAGAATAGAAATCGATGGAGAGCAACTGTTTCAGCCCTATGTTCCACGGGGAACGGAAAGGATGATGATGACCAAGCAGAAAGTGAATATGGCCTAAGTAAAAGTGGCCACCATATTATGTGTTAGTATACCCGTTTAAAACCACATTTTTACGAGCTCATTTTATGGAGTAAATTTTGAGACTAATTTGCTGATATTAATTTTGCCATAATTAATTTGTTTATCATGATAGCTAAAGTTTTATATTTCAAAATGTGCAGAAATGAAAGTTCTGTTACATAAACATAGTTAAGCAGTTAAATAGTTTTAACAAATGCATTCAATATATTCAGTAATAAATATTATATTAATATCAATTTATGTTATGTTATAAAATTATATTAATATAGAAAAAAGATACATGTTTTTTACGCTTTAATATTTCAAGCATGTAGCAAATTGAAACTCTTAAAAGCAGTCTAATTTTAGCGTATATCCATTTTCACATAAAATAGGAAGTTTCAGTTGTATTTGATCATAAATACATTTTGTTGTGATGATATGAAATTTGTTGTCAGTCACAGTTTGAGCCCTGATCAACTTCATTTGATCCAACTTCCTCGTCAATAATGTTAGTATGAATCTCAACAATATCAGTTGTGGTTGTTCCTGGTCTAAGATGTGATCTGGGTGTGTTTTCTGTTTCTTTCATGTGGCCTTTATTTTGTCCTTTTATCACTTCCCTTCCACTTCTACAACCAGATGAAGCTATCATTGCAATGTGATAATATGTTATCACTTTCTTTTATTTTGGCCAAAAGACTGTTAAGAGTGAGAACACGTGGAGGAAATAATGGGCCATGGGTGTTTATATGAATTGCAGTCTTTAACAAAATAAATGTTTTATTTATGTAAAATATTTGTGAAGTGTTCTGGTAATATTGGTAATTTGTCACCATATCTGTTTTAGAGAAACATGCAAAAATCCTTTAACTTACTTAGTCATTCCTCTTCTAACGCGAGGTGTAGAGGTGCAAAAATCCTTTAATGTGGCTGTCAATATCAATTTTCAGATGTTTATATTTTATATAACATTGGATTATCTGCCATCAAGTAAAAGGGCAGAAACACTGGTTCGAATACTTCTGATGATCAGACTGCCTCATCTTTGAAAGACCTTTATTGAATTTTGCATTGCCTTATTGTCATGTGAGGTGACATTGACATTAAAATGACTGGCTGGAAAATAATTTATGGCCTGATATAACCGACTGTCACGATGAAAAAAAGGAATGCAGAACTAGCTTATCATCTTTGTGCATCTCAGCCTGATGGTGGACAGTAAAGAAAAGAAATGCTGTGCTGTTTTTACACAGGTCATAAAGGGTGACTAAAGAGGGTTGTGCATAGGATTAGCAATCTCCTCATCATCATTATCATCACCCTTAGCTCCTCAGTGAGCATAGGCCTTCAGCAAAATGCCAAGTCTTCCTGTCCCATGCCATCAGCTCAAGGTCTGTCCTTGTCTTCTTCAGCCCCAACTTCAACATTTGGAACAGATTTATACAGAAACCACAACTGTAGTTGCACTTTACGCACTATGTCTTAAAGTCAACGTCTGTCTCAGATAAGCCTCCATACCTGTTTATCTCACCTCCTTATGTAGTAAATTAAGTCCATTGATTAAACACAAGACGATAGATACCTTGTGAAGTGATAAAAATCTGATGATGATCAGTGTCCCTCGTGTCAGGAGAAGCAAGTACAGGAACATGTTTTCTTATCTTGTGAGATGTCAGTAGGACAAGAGTGGTATACAAGGCCATACACAGGAACATGTTTTCTTATCTTGTGAGATGTCAGTAGGACAAGAGTGGTATACAAGGCCATACACAGGAACATGTTTTCTTATCTTGTGAGATGTCAGTAGGACAAGAGTGGTATACAAGGCCATACACAGGAACATGTTTTCTTATCTTGTGAGATGCCAGTAAGATGAGTGGTATACAAGGCCATACACAGGAACATGTTTTCTTATCTTGTGAGATGTCAGCAAGACAAGAGTGGTATACAAGGCCATACACAGGAACATGTTTTCTTATCTTGTGAGATGTCAGTAGGACAAGAGTGGTATACAAGGCCATACACAGGAACATGTTTTCTTATCTTGTGAGATGTCAGTAGGACAAGAGTGTTATACAAGGCCATACACAGGAACATGTTTTCTTATCTTGTGAGATGTCAGTAGGACAAGAGTGGTATACAAGGCCATACACAGGAACATGTTTTCTTATCTTGTGAGATGTCAGTAGGACAAGAGTGGTATACAAGGCCATACACAGGAACATGTTTTCTTATCTTGTGAGATGTCAGTAGGACAAGAGTGGTATACAAGGCCATACACAGGAACATGTTTTCTTATCTTGTGAGATGTCAGCAAGACAAGAGTGGTATACAAGGCCATACACAGGAACATGTTTTCTTATCTTGTGAGATGTCAGTAAGACAAGAGTGGTATACAAGGCCATACATCATTTTCCTTTACCCTCCTCATGGAGCCACCATTGTAGCTGATCCTCTTGAAGGAAACCTGTACCAACCATTCCCATGCTCATGGCAATTGTGTATGTGTACGTGATGAGGTTGTCAGCCCCATGTACAGCCTCATATTAGTTGCCGTATGTGACATACGTGAGGGTACAGTAGTCCTGTTCTGTCTTGATCTCTTCTGAGACCCCCCGAGGAACTGCATGGGACACAACTGAGTACTAAATAATTCTTGTTATTAATCTTCTGTAGAATAGAAGGACTGAGATGGTATGACAAAGTCACAAATGTGGAATTGATGACAATAACTAGACAAGTGCCAGTGGAACAAGAGTTGAGAAGAAGACGCTGGCGATGGATAGGACACACATTGAGGAGACCTGTTGATAGCATTACAAGGCAGTCCTTGTCCTGGAATCCACAGGGAAAGAGGCAGAGGTAGACCAAAAGACACACAGAGAAGAAAACTGGATACAGAGGTGAAAACAATGAGGAAAACGTGGAAAGAACTTGAGCAGATGGCACAGGACAGGAAGACTTGCATGTGTTTGTTGAAGGCCTATGCTCCTCGGGGAGCTAAAGGGTATTGATTGACTGAATCTTCCATCTTCTACATTTGCGACTTTGTCATACCATTTCAATCCTTCTATTTTTCACAAGCATCCTTTTATGAAAGTTTGTAGCCTTTTGGTTGTTGTTTTTGTATTCTTATTTTGATATCATTGTCTGTCTCCCCAACTTTGTCTATATTGCTGCCAAGATATGTGTGCGATTCTACATCTTTTAGTGGTGTTTCTTCAAGCTCGACCTTGGTATCATTTCTTGCATTTATTATCTTTGTCTTTTTCCTCTGTATTTTCAGACTCACTTGTTGTGACCTCTCATCAAGTATTTTTATTTTCTCTTGCATCTGATTATGGTTATGAGATAGAAGAGCCAAGTTACCTGCAAAATCCAGATCATCAAGCTGTTTAGTCAAATTCCACTGAATTCCATTTCTGTTGTGTGATGTTGATGTTTTCATAACCCAATCTATTGCTAGTAAGAAAAGAAATGGAGACAAGAAGAAGATAGGCATCCCTGTCGCACTCCCATTCTAATCCCAAAAGTTTCTGTAAGTTGTCTTTCATGAAGAACTCTGCATGTCATGCCTTCATAGGTCTTCTTTATTAAGTTAATGAATTGATTGAATAATGGAAAGGATAAAATTGATGTTTCAATTTTACATAGTTGATGATCAAATGCTATTCCCCTATAAATGATTAGCACTGCGTAATAAACTTGTGCTCATAGATAGGTTGAGGAAGATTAGGGCTGCAGTGGATGGATAGGGTGGATGGATATGAAAACAAAAATTGATAACAAATGATTTGTCTTACTAGGACAAAAGACAAAACAATTAGCCAATGTTGTGGCCATAAGGCCTTCGTCAGGCAAAGGAGAGCAAGAGTTAAGTAGGAAACATAAATAAAAATGGGTACTACCTGTAAGATCTGCAGAGCCTAGCATGGCTTACGGGTAGTACCCATTTTTGTGAGCCCTACTCATAAATAGGAGAGTAAATGAACTCGGTACCAAAATGAGATCTGTTAAAAGTGATGGGAAACAAAACTGATTAATCTGCAGCCAGATATTCCATTTTCCCTCCAAAAATAGAGGACAGGAATGTCTTACCTCCAAGGTATTTGTGTGTAATACTGCTATTGCTTAAACTACAGGTCCATTACCTGTTCGCTTTTATGCAGTTTATGGCACTTGGCTTAGATCTTACCTGTGTGTACTGCTGATGAAGCAAACTTAACTGGCGTGACCAACGAATGTGTGATTGATGGAGGATCTGACACAAATCCGTCATGATCAGAATTGGTGTGAACTTCAAATATTGCCATTTTTTTATTTATTTTTAGTAAATTTCTTGCCCCAAGTAGCAAACACAGCATTCTTATTTCAGTTCTAGTGTGGATGTCTCTAGTGGCCTGTCATTTAAAAACCTTTTCATTCCTAGTTTCTTCATTTGATTTCACTGGAACAGTGGATTTACAATGTATATCTCTTGTATGTATCAGGTATTTTACCTTTTGAGAAATGGCTGTATTTTATAATGTTTAGTTAATAGTGTACACTTGTTTTAGTTATAACAGCAGAATGTATGGTTGTCTCAAAGAAGTGAAATATTCTCCACAGTCAGGATGGGCAACCCAGTCGCCACAAGTGGCAAATAGGCCATGAAAGGTTGGCTGGTGTGTGACATTTCTTTTGCAACTTTTCAGACAAAATAATTGTCAAATCTTTCGTAGCATTTTCAAATTTCACCCATGTGTTACCGGGGCCTGAAAGGGGGGCAAAGAATAGTAACACTGTTCCCTGCCATGCATGTTGTAGAAAGCGACTAAGGAGGGTTGGGAATGGGGCTGGTTACCCCATCCTGTAAAAAATTTAAACCACAAAAAACTTCAACAAACATGGACAAGTTAATTAAGGAAAATAAAACACAGCCATCCAAGACAGGAGAAGGTCCTCTCGCAGGGAGGCGTATGATGCAAAACAGAGAAAGCCGAAAGGAGTCTGTAGGAGAACTTCCAGATTTGGCACCTGGAATGTTCGGACATTAACGAACAAGGGAAAGTGGCACAAGTAGCAGCAGAAATGAGGGAATATAAAATTGAGGTTCTGGGAATGTGTGAAACAAAGTGGAAGGGGGTAGACAAAAAGAAACTCATCACAGGTGAATTGGTGCTGTCCTCAGGACATGAAGACGAAAGTTACGATGGCGATGGATAGGACACACACTGAGGAAACCTGTTGATAGCATTACAAGGCAGTCCATGTTCTGGAACCCCCAGGGCAAGAGAGGCAGAGGTAGACCAAGAAGCACCTGGAGAAGAGAGCTGGAAACAGAGGTGAAAATGATGAGAACGTGGAAAGAACTTGAGATGATGGCAATTGACAGGAGCACTTGGCATGTATTTGTTGAAGGCCTATGCTCCTTTGGGAGTGGAGGGTTATGAATGAATGAATGAATTTTCAAATTTGTAAATATAAAAAATGTGTTTGATCATTTGAAGACAATTGTAATTGAGTACCTTGTCAAACTGTACATCATCATCATTCGAAGATAGTTGTAACTGAGTATCTTGTCAAAGTGTACATCATCATTTGAAGACAGTTGTAACTGAGTATCTTGTCAAAATGTACATCATCATCATTTGAAGACAGTTGTAACTGAGTACCTTGTCAAAATGTACATCATCATCATTTGAAGACAGTTGTAACTGAATACCTTGTCAAAATGTACATCATCATTATTTGAAGACAGTTGTAACTGAATACCTTGTCAAAGCGTACATCAACAACATTTGAAGACAGTTGTAACTGAGTACCTTGTCAAAGTGTACATCAACAACATTTGAAGACAGTTGTAACTGAGTCAAGAGACAGAAGACGTTGGAGATCCATTACAGCCAACCTTCATTGTGGAGATGGCAACTGATGATGATGATGATGTAACTGAGTACCTTGACAAAGTTACATCATCATTTGAAGACAGTTGTAACTGAGTACCTTGACAAAGTATACATCAACACCATTTGAAGACAGTTGTAACTGAGTACCTTGACAAAGTTACATCATCATTTGAAGACAGTTGTAACCGAGTACTGTTACCATATGGTTTGCGGTAACACCTTCAGCAGAATGTTTGTGTTGGTGGTTGGGTGGTGGGGCACTGACAAAGACAAGTTAGTATGGTCGGGCTTACGGGTGGCCGACATACACTAAATATGTATACATCAAGATACGCGAATGTCATAAGTAAGCTCATAGATTAAGCATCCATAGCACACACACTCACCCATAGCAACATTGGAGTCAGGAACGTTGTAACAAGCTGCTAACGTTATACACTCTTTATTCACTACACAGTCACGTAGACATCATGGTAATAGCACACTTCTCAGGTCACAGTTCACGGCAAATCATGACACATCAGGTAAGCAAAAATTTCCATACGTAATTGAGTGCATAATCCAAAGGTATATAATCATCGATGACAGTTCATTACAGATCATCAGACATCAGTAAGAAAATTCATACGACTCAGTTACTGATACAAAAATTCCAAGCACAAAGGCTGCGGAGCCTTAATCATAAACATCATGGCAAAATATCCATACAAGAAAGGGACTTATACCTCACAGTTTACGATAATATAGCCTGGGTCAACATACTCCAAGGCCTGAATAATATATTACCTGGGAGAAAGAACATTCCCTTAAATAATCTATCGAACTTCAAAAATCCGTCTTCGGAAATATGAATCTATATATAATGGCCACTCAGCTCAAACCGTCCCTACCCAAAAATCTCACTGGGGACATACGAACAATTTTCTTTATCATATTTTTAAACAAACTAACAACTAGTCAGCTGAGCTGTGTTCAACAATTACTGAGCATACAGCTCCCAACTAAGAAATTCTCTCATCACGCAGAGCGTGTTTACTAGCGTGTACAAAAATCTGACCCGTACATTCAAGTCTTTAACACTTAACTCCCCTTAATTAAAATATGACTTAATAGTACCTTGACAAAGAATACATCAACACCATTTGAAGACGTAACTGAGTACCTTGACAAAGTTACATCATCATTTGAAGACTTGTAACTGAGTACCTTGACAAAGTATACATGAACCCCATTTGAAGACAGTTGTAACTGAGTACCTTGACAAAGTTACATCAGCATTTGAAGACAGTTGTAACTGAGTACCTTGACAAAGTATACATCAACACCATTTGAAGACAATTGTAACTGAGTACCTTGATAAAGTTACATCATCATTTGAAGATAGTTGTAACTGATTACCTTGACAAAGTATACATCAACACCATTTGAAGACAGTTGTAACTGAGTACCTTGACAAAGTTACATCATCATTTGAAGACAGTTGTAATCGAGTACCTTGACCAAGTTACATCATCATTTGAAGACAGTTGTAACTGAGTACCTTGACAAAGTATACATCAACACCATTTGAAGACAGTTGTAACTGAGTACCTTGACAAAGTTACATCAGCATTTGAAGACAGTTGTAACTGAGTACCTTGACAAAGTATACATCAACACCATTTGAAGACAATTGTAACTGAGTACCTTGATAAAGTTACATCATCATTTGAAGATAGTTGTAACTGATTACCTTGACAAAGTATACTTCAACACCATTTGAAGACAGTTGTAACTGAGTACCTTGACAAAGTTACATCATCATTTGAAGACAGTTGTAATCGAGTACCTTGACAAAGTTACATCATCATTTGAAGATAGTTGTAACTGAGTACCTTGACAAAGTATACATCAACACCATTTGAAGACAGTTGTAACTGAGTACCTTGACAAAGTTACATCATCATTTGAAGACAGTTGTAACCGAGTACCTTGACCAAGTTACATCATCATTTGAAGACAGTTGTAACCGAGTACCTTGACCAAGTTACATCATCATTTGAAGACAGTTGTAACCGAGTACCTTGACCAAGTTACATCATCATTTGAAGACAGTTGAAACTGAGTACATTGACAAAGTTACATCATCATCATTTTCCTTTTTGCACCTGATGGAGCATAGAGCCACCACTACAGCTAGTGTGGTGTTTTTTAAATTCTCGATTCAGCAACATTTCTCATTATAATTTACATGATGTGGTGAATCACACTTCTCATTAGCCACATCCATGGCTAATTAAATTTTTAAAATGTAGTTGCCCACCTGAGCTTCTCATTAATGCAAATCAGACAATTTAAAAATAAGACTGCAGATTAAATACCTGGACAAACGTAAAACATCAGATGGAAGATGTGAGACAGAAGTAAAGAATGGAATAGTTCAAGCTGAATAATATGGGAGGGGTTCAGGAATGACAGGCATCAGTCCTCACTGTGACATCAAGTCAGTCATAATTAATGGAAGCAAATCATTAACAATCAGTAGACATAGATCACGAGGTGATGGAGATGATTTTACACAGGATTGCTAACAGTCTGAGCAGCTGACAGAACTAAATCCTAATGTCCTGAAAGAAACTTATAAGAACTCTTATAACATGCATATGTTCATTGTCTATCTAGAGGAACTATGTGTTGCCGCTGGATAAAGGATGAGATTATGCTGACAGTGAGACAGCTAGTAATGGGTATGGTCTAGACCAGGGGGTTGGCAACTGGGTGATAACTATCTACTGGTAGAATAAAGGTGATGATTTGTTAAATCTCTTGGTGAAGGAGAGGTAAAAAGAAAGAATTTATGTTTGGAAATGTTGGACTTTTTTTTCAGCATTTTAAAGCGAGGATTAAAGTTACTTTTTTTTATGACTGCTCAAGCACTAGCTTATTAAACTTACTTTAGTTTATCTGTGGGAACTGCATGAGACAGTAATGCAATGTTTTCTTGAAAGTATAGATAACATTTGCTAAAATATCACTCAGTATGAATTTTCCAGCACTTTGTTGATCGCATTGCAAAAACACAGATTGTTTGGCAGAGATAAAAGTTAAATATAGGCAGCCTTTACTTCAGGTAATTAAGTAAGTAATTAAAAAAAAAAAAGAGAGACAAGATGAAATATATTGATGATTTGGCAAGGGAAGCAGAGGAAGCTGCAGCCAAAGGAAATATGAGGGACCTGAACAACAACACAAAGAAGCTAACAGGGAAATATAAGCAAGCAAATGGCCTCATAAAAGATAAGAATGGAAAATTGCTTAGTAATATACAAGAACAAATGAAAAGATGGACAGAACGTTTTGAGGAACTTCTCAATAGACCATCTCCAACTAATCCCCCAGACATCCAGCCAGCAGAAGAGGAGCTACAAATCAGCTGTGAACGACCAAGTAGAGAAGAAATAAAGAAAGCCATAAAGCTTCTGAAAGATGGAAAAGTAGCTGGTCCAGATTTCATTCCAGCAGAGGCCATCAAAACAGATATTGATACCTCTACAGAGATATTATACTAACTACTTGGCAAAGTCTGGGAGAGAGAGAGAACGAACGAACGAACTTTATTTTCAAAGGGTTTAGAATTGGGCACGCAGGCCCGTCTAACATTCTGCCCTTCCTTTCTCTCGTCTTCCATACTGAATCCATTTATTCTCACTTACTTACTTACTTAGTCATTCCCCTTCTACCATGAGGTGTAGAGGTTTGGAAGAGAGAGCACCGGACTATCCTATCGGCTGTCTTCCTCCTGGCCTGGTTCCATTCTAGTCCTCGGTTCTTCAAAGATTGTCTAATGTTGTCCTCCCAGCGGACTCTGGGTCGTCCTCGGGGTCTGGATCCTTGGCTCTTTGTTTCCCATGCTTGTCTTGGTATGCGATCTTCTCCCATTCTGCAGACATGGCCAAACCATCTTAATTGGGACTGTTCTACTTGGGTCTGCAGGGGGTAGGATTTAAGGCCTTGACGTATCGTCTGGTTGCGTACCATGTCTCTTCTTGTTACTTCAACCACCTTCCTCATATACCTCATTTCTGAGGTTTGGATCTGGCTTTTATGGGTTGTAGTCATTGCCCATGACTCGCATCCATATGTCAAGACTGGGACATAGGTGGAGCGGTATACAGCCATCTTCGTTTTCTTACCAACCTCTCTCTTGCTGAGGAATCCTCAATTTATGGCCTGAAAAAGTCTCCCAGCTGCTGCTTTTTGAGTGGCCAACTCCATTTATTCTCACATGTATCTTAAATAATACTTAAATAATAACAATAAAATAAAATCCCAACATTGTAACAGTACAATAACAGTTACACAGATTTACAGTACCTTATCATAATTAATACTAAACAGGACAAAATTATCTTTAAAACCTACATATGATGTTATGTAATTATTTAAGAACATAACTAAATTAGGGTGGCATATAATCTGCACTCATGATGTATTTGTGATTGAATGAATATGGACTAAGCGTGTTTTTTAAGTCGTGTGGAAGATTATTCCACAGATGAGCAGCAGAAAAAGCTAAACTTTTCTTGAATAAGTCGAGCCTAGGCTTGGGCATGTGTAATTTATTTAAGCGTTGACTGCGTCTTCTGCTGTACTTGAAAATAGGCCACAGATACGTTGGAGCTTTCTGTGATAAGATTTTGTGAATAAATTTGGCTTTGTTGAAGAGAAGGCGCTTTCTTAGTGGTAATATGTTAAGATATGTATATGGGTCTACACTCTGTGTGAGGTTTTTGTCTGAAATTAAGCGCACTGCACATTTTTGTAATGAATAGAGTCTTTTAGTCTTGGACATGGTGCAGCCATCTCAAATTGTGGAACAATAGTCTAAATGTGTTTTTATTTGGGGTGTATAGAACATTTTTTGTGTCTCCTCATCTAGGAAATGTTTGATTTTAGCTAACTGGTAAACTTTTTGTGCCGTTTGTTTGGTCAGTGCTTGTACATGCGAATACCAACTTAAATGTTGGTCAATTATGAGTCCTAGTGTTTTATTTTCATTTACATTTTCAATTAAAGAGGTTCCAATGTAGAGCTGAAGTGTTTTCTGTGAGTTTTGTAATTTTTGTCTAGTTGATATTATCATACATTTTGTTGTTTTAATGATATTTATTTGCATGCAATTTTCATTGCTCCACTTAATAAGATTGTCTGTGTCGCTTTGTAATAATCTTTCTAGCGTGTTGCAACTTTTATCACTGGTATAAATGGTACAGTCATCGGCAAATAGGTCGCAGGATGAGAGGAAATACCAGCAGAATGGAAGGAAGGTTATCTGGTTTGCCTAAAAAGGGAAATTTACAAGAGTGCACAAATTATAGAGGAATAATGTTACTATCAGTGCCAGCAAAAGTATTAAACAGAATCATCCTGGAGAGATTAAAAGAGTCCATAGACAAGCAACTGAGAGATGAACAAGCAGGTTTTCAACAAAATAGATCCTGTACAGACCAGATAGCCACATTGAGAATAATAGTTGAACAAAGTCTGGAATGGAATCCACCACTATACATCGGATTTGTGGACTATGAAAAGGCATTTGACAGTGTAGACAGAGAATCGCTTTGGAAATTGATGAGGCATTATGGAGTTCCCATGAAGATCATTAACTTAATAAAGAAGACCTATGAAGACATGACATGCAGAGTTCTTCATGAAGGACAACTTACAGAACTGTTTAGGATTAGAATGGGAGTGAGACAGGGATTCTCCTTGTCTCCATTTCTTTTCGTACTAGCAATAGATTGCGTTATGAAAACATTGACATCACACAACAGAACAGAAATGGAATCCAGTGGAATCTGACTAAACAGCTTGATGATCTGGATTTTGCAGATGACTTGGCTCTTCTGTCCCATAATCAGATGCAAGAGAAAATGAAAATTCTCGATGAGAGGTCACAACAAGTGGGCCTGAAAATACACAGGGAAAAAACAAAGATTATGAGAATAAATGCAAGAAATTATAACAAGGTTGAACTTGAAGAAACACCACTAAAAGATGTAGAATCGTACACATATCTTGGAAGTAATATAGACAAAGTTGGAGCGACAGACAGTGATATCAAAATAAGAATACTTCTTCTTCTTCCTCGTTCGCCTTCAGACTTCCACATTTATGACTAATATTTATTAAAGGCAGTAGTCAACTCAAGGTTCCCGACATCTCCAAACAGTTTTTCGTTGACAGAAGTGGGTTGTTGCCATATGCTACTCCGTTCATTACTGTAGGTTTGGCAGTACTGCAGGAGGTGTTCGACCATCATCGGGCTGGTACCGCAGGTGCAGAGATCTGTTGCACCAATTTTGTATTTGTGGTATAGATGGTATCTCAATCTGTTGTGTCCAGTGCGTAGCCGAAAAATGATGACCTGTTCTTTCCTGGATAGTTGATGATATGTGTAGTGGTGTTGATGGTATTGTATGATGGTGTTATTACTACATGTAACTTGTATGAGGCCAGCTGTGAAGGCTCCTGAGATAAAATGTGGTTGAGAATTATCAGAAGGCCTTTCTTGCTACCACTACGACCTCACACTTAATTTTTTTTTTTCTTAATGAATGTGGCTACGTAAAGTGTCTAGGGTAATGATGTGTAATGTGGTGTGTTAGTTATAAATACACCCACAGGCATTTAAGAAGACTAATAAGATTAACAAGTGTTAAAATACACTGAACTAACTCACGTGTATAAAGTTTTTGATATAATTATATTACATTTATTTGTTCTGGATCAAGTTTTATTTTGACCAGAACTTGTTTTAAAAGAAGGATTTAAAATTTATGAAAATTATGCATGGAATGTTACATAATAAATACAAAAGTGTACATATTTAAGTACTAGAATAGTTAGTTTTATTCAAATGTTCTGGTAGTCAGCTACTAGGGAGGATATTTATTGTCTGTGCTGTTGGGGTGGTCTCATCACACCTGTCTATATTGACTACACCGTGTCCAGAAACTGGTGGGAATTTTTATGGGGATATTAGTCACTACCAATAGTTGGTGAATGTCCAGCAGACCAGAGGCTCACTCATCTTTTTGTAGCTCTGGTGCTGAAAACTTGCGGTCCCACCTCTCCGTGCTGGCGGACAATAATGGTGGTCTCTGTCACAAGAACTGCACAGATACACTCGAGTAAAGTCACCCACCGGATAGACTCTGCTTTGTTGTCGATAGAAAACTCACAGCTCTGCAATCAAAGTATGGGCTATGTGTCAAAATCTATTCTATACCCACGTCTGGACACCACACTGACACAACAACCACATCATACAGACAGGTCAGATCTCTCTGACCAAACAGCACAGTTACCATGGTGGGTTTACATCAGATAGATCCTCCCAGACTATAGATTCTGAAAAATAATTATTAGTTGTCGGCCCTAAAAGAAGATAGGTAATCTGTTTCAACGCTTGATATATCTTGCATAATCCTTGCTGTAGTTTATGTACCTTGTTGGTCCCTAGACCCTGACTTGGGCGGGGGGTCTAGAGCAAAATCCCTACTGGTTTGTAAGGCTAGATTATGATATGGCAGTATCAAATCACTCGAACATGAAACAATATTCAAAATATATAAAGAAATAATTTCAATCTTACCAGATTAAGAATACATAACACAGAATTGCTAGCAAAACTCAGCTGAGCTGCTGGCTATAGTATGGCGTCCCTAAATTTATTCACTGTCTTTCATATGGGAACACACCACACTTTAAAATCTGTGTCTAACACTGAACAATTATTGAAGAATGACCCCAAATGCGCTCTGAGCGCTAATGATATGATTGTCTGTGGCCAATCACTGCCAAGGTTTATTTTTAATTTCAAATTTCTACACTAAAGTCATTTCAGTCATGCTTCAGTCAAGTATGGATGGTTATCTGTTAGTCTGTCCGTCTCTACTTGTGTTTCTAAAAAAAATGTGCTTGATTTTTGAAGCAACCTTTCTCTCCCCTTAAAATTTTGTCGTAAAAAGTTATATTTAGACACAGCTACCGCTCAAAAACCCTCTCCTCCATAATAAGTAACTTTGAACACCTGTTCCCAAGGTCGTGTTTTTGTGTGCAAATTGTGACACTTTTAGATTCAATATAGTCTAGCGATGATGTGAACTACACTGTCTTTTGTCATTATCTTCAATATTATCTATCCGTTTGTAAAATTAAGATCATATTAGTTCACTGCTCAGAATAGGCCATCCGGCCAGCTAATTTTTATATTCCTAACATTAATATTAAGAAAATTTACTTTTTAAATTTTTGTAATTTTCCTACCATCCGCGTTCTGCCGCTCAATTCAAATCAAAATCTTGGTATCGCAAAAGCGTCCATTTCCGTACCTCGTGTCAATTTGGGGGACGTGAATTTTTACTTTCCTCCATCCCCCCCAATTGCGTCTCCTTAGCCTTGCTACGCAATCTTTCCAGTCATATTTTTTCCTTTTTGATCCTCCGTTCCCCTCCTGTCTAGCAAGTCAATTTTTATGGAGGGTGATGACCCGCGGTCTAGGCGATCATGTACATCAGCAGCCTACGCATTATGTTTTTTATCCTTAAATGTTATCTTTGGAGTATTTTACCGTTGTATCTCGGTCAATTTCACTACACATCTCCCCACTTGAAAACATGCCTATGGCAAGTTCCAAAACCAGCGATACACATAGGTAAAATTACTCCTCACGTCTGCCACTACTCTAATTTTGATCACAGGGGTGCCGACTGAGGAAATCTGCACCGACATTCAATTTGCCTGGGATATATTGGATACTGAACTGATAAGGTTGAAGCAATAAAGACCACCTCAGCAATCTTGCGTTTTCATGCTTAGCCTGAGACAAGAACACGAGAGGCTGATGATCCGTCTCCACCACAAAAGTCCTACCATACAGATAGATTTGAAACTTCTTTATTGCCCAGATTAATGCTAAACATTCTTTTTCGCTTGTGGAGTATCCTTGTTCCGCCTTATTCAATTTGCGGCTTGCATAAGCGACTGGTTTCAGTTCCCCATCAGGTGAAGATGATCTTTGCAACAAAGCCCCTCCAAGTCCTACATTACTTGCATCGGTTCTTAAGACAAAGTCCTGTGTCAAATCAGGCAGTTTGAGAATAGGCTTGCTAGTGAGTTTTTCCTTTAACTCTTGGAACGCTAGTTCACATTGTGCAGTCCAAATAATTTTATCTGGAAGTCCCTTGCGAGTCAGATCAGTCAGAGGAGCACAAATAGCGTTAAAATTTTTGATGTATTTCTGATAAAATCCGCATAACGACACGAATGATCGCACGTCCTTTTTTGTTTGTGGCCTAGGTGCTCTCTGCAGTTTTTCCAAGTTCTTAGGATCAGGGGTCATATTACCCTGATATACAGTGTGCCCCAAGAATTCCAACTCTTTGCATCCAATACAACATTTTGTTGGCCTAGCAGTTAAGTTCGCCTCCCGAAGTCTATCAAACAACATCTCCAGAGCTTCAATGTGTTCTTCAAATGTCTCTGTGGCGACGAGAATATCATCCATGAAATTCGTGATACATGGGTTATTCAGGGGTCCAACAATTTTCGCATCATCCTTGAAAACACACTCGGAGCATTTTTCAGTCCGAATGGTAGCATATTGAATTCATAATGTCCATCCGAAGTGCTAAAAGCCAAATAAGGTCTCACTTCAGGCTTCACTGGGATCTGGTAATAGCCTTTACTAAGATCCACTTTTGAAAAGTATTTTGCCTTGTTCAGTCTGGCAAATAACTGTTTTGTGTCTGGTAATGGATCCACTTGTCCTTCTGTGACAGCATTCAGTTTCCTGTAATCTATGCACAGTCTGTGTTCCCCAGACGGTTTCCTCAACAAAACGACACTAGAACTAAAAGATGATTCACTGTGCGAAATAATCCCCTCCTTCAATAAATAATCTATTTCTTCCTTTAATGCCTTCTCCTTCGCGAACGGAATAGAATAGGCTCTCATACAGATTGGGTTTGAGTCTACCAGTTTCATGTCATACTGTAGCAAATTTGTATGGCCTGGTTTATCTGTTAATACATCTGTATGTTCCTCCAGAACTTGTTGAACTCTCTCCCTCTGGTTTTTAGTCAGGTGCTTACTGACTTTTACCTGTGCTGCGGTTTCACAAGGATGTAATGGGTATTCATGTGAGGTGAGTGGTTCCTTTTGCATCTGGGTTGCAATAGCTAAGGTCAATAAGGGGGTGCTTTCCTGGAGTGGTCTGTCCAGATACTTCTTTAACAGGTTTACATGATAAACTTTTTCCTTCCCCTTTTTGTCAATTTTATAGTTTGTTCTAGACACCTTCTCTAGAACCGTATATGGACCTTGCCAACCAATTTGTAATTTATTCTGGCTTCCGGGTAGTAAAAGCAGCACCTTCTCTCCGACTGCCAGTTCCCTGTCCTTTGCCTTCCTATTAAAATATGCTGCATGTTTCTTCCTGGCTTGTTTCAAATTATCATTTGCCAGTTTCCATCCAGCTTTCAAACGAGTGGTCAGTTCGTTCACGTATTGATACGATGAGGTAACAGTCTCTTCCGCCTTCTCATCTGTCCAGGTCCTTAATAGAGTTACATCTGGATCTTTAATTTACCATACTTATTTTTCATGGAACCCATCGGGTCCCGTCCCTTAGAAGCTCTATAATGAGGACTTTTCTTCCTAGAATCATCACTCACAAATCGACCACTACCAATTTTTCTCTGGGGTTTGTCTCCCCACTTAAGATTGTTTATGAGAGATCTTCGCTCTCTTGTCTGTTCCTCCAGTTTATATAAGTCTGACCGAGGGATTGTCATCCTATCCTGGGTTAAATTTCTTCTTTGTACTCTTCGCATAGCGGCCATGTTAATCCATTCAAGTGAAGACTGGGTGTGAAAAGGGGGCTCCCATTCCACTTTGTCTACCCGAGTATAATTAGTTTTCCTTTCAGGCCTAAAGTTGCCCCGTGGCGGTTCTAGGTCCTGCACATATTTTCCCTTTGTGGGTGTTCCCTCATGAAATACGCCACATGCTTCTACAAAGTTTTCAACATCGACATTTACGTCGGGCCAATAGTATTTTAGAGCAATCTTTTGGCAGATGGTACCGACTTTCTCATGGTCACCATCTTTTCCAACATGTAAGCTCCTTATTAAGTTTGCCCTATATATCTTGGGAAGAACTAACTGTCCGTGACCAGTGGATCTAGTTCCTGTCTTCCTGTATAATAGTTTGTTCTTCATGAAATATTCCCCCTTGCTCGGAGGTGTGTGGCATTTGGGCAATTTTTTAAAACAGGGCTTGAGTGTCCTATCCTCAGCCTGCGCCTTCCTCATCTCCTCTGGATGAGCATTTATAGGTTCACCTTCTTCCTCCTTCTTCTGTGACCTGGTCTGCACTGTCGCCATGATCACAGGTTTCTCGGGATTCCCCAAGAAGACGTATCTACACCCCAATATCAGAGGGTAGATTGGTTCATCTATCACTGCTGCTCTGATTTCTCCTTCCACATAGCGAGTTTTCACCGTTATCCTTGCGATGGGAAGTGTCATGAGTGGTATGTCCTTAGTCGCCCCTTGTATTTCCACTGTTTCTGTGGTATACTGACTTGGGTCCACTAGGCTAGACTTCACAACTGAATCATAATCCAAACCTGTATCATAAAGGCACCTTATGGTGACCCCATTACAAATAACATCCTCACAAACTGGGGGGTGATAAGGTTCCTGTTGTCCCTTAGGATTAACCTTTAATCTTTGCGTCCCCGACTTCATTGCAGCAATGTTTGAAGGTTTCCTTCTACAAAATTCGGTGTTATGGTTATCCTTCTTGCACCATTTGCACCATCTTTTTCCTTGGTTCAACGGTTTTCTTTCATTGAACTTTTGGTCATTGAACTGTGAGTTTCTGTCGCGATAGTCATTTCTTGGCCGCTCAAAGTTTGTCCTACCCTTATTTCCCTGCTCTCTATTATCAAATTTATTAAATTGCTGTGGAGCTTTAAAATTGTCTATGTGCTTCTTCTTAGCACCACTTACCTCTGCCTGAGCTGCCTGATACCTCTCAGCAACATTTAAAATTTCCCCCAACTTCTCTGCACCTTGTTCCATGAGAAATTTTCTCATGTCTGGAGCCATGGACTCTCTCAATTGCTCAATCATGATCATTTCTTTAAGATCTTGGGTCTTCCCCAGAGCCGTCCATTTCTCCAAATAGGTTTCTAGTCTGGCAGAGAATTGGTGGTATGTCTCCCCAGACAACAGTTTGGCATTTCTAAATCTCTTACGATAAAATTCACCATTCTTCTCGTACCTTAATAACAAAGCCTGCTTTAACATGTCATAATTGTCTTGGTCTTCCCTGTTCATTTTGGCAAATACTTCATAAGAAGTACCCCTCAATCCCTGTGATAGCTTTAAGCTCCACCTCTCTCTCTCTAACCCATATGTAGTAGCTAATAACTCAAAACGTCCTAGGTACCCCTCTATGTCATCGTCTTTTTCAACAAAATGGTCTAAATGAAACCCCATAGCTGAGTTTGAGGCTCCCATACTGGGCGTAGCATCTGAGGCAAAAGGGCTGGCACCATTTTCAGGGGCCGGGCCTTGTAATTCCAGCTCCCTTAGTCGTAATTCGTGCTCCCTCTGCAACCTTCTATCTTCTGCCTCCCTTTCGGCAGTCAACCTTTTTTCTTCTGCCTCCCTTTCGGCCTTTTTATCTTCTGCCTCCCTTTCGGCCTTTTTATCTTCTGCCTCCCTTTCGGCCTTTTTATCTTCTGCCTCCCTTTCGGCCTTTTTATCTTCTGCCTCCCTTTGCTGTCGTTTTTCTTCTGCCTCAATCTGCAGCCTCTTAATTTCTCTATCAGCCTCAATTTGTAATCTCTTTTCTTCAGCTAACCTGTCAGCCTCTAATTTTCTTTCAGCCTCTTTTTCTAATCTCCTTTCTTCCCGTTCAATATATTTATCACATTCAGTCGTTACGTATTGAATTAAAATTTGACCATCCATCCCCATCTCCTTCGCAGTGAGCACAGCAGCTGATCTAAACTTTGCTAGCTCTGCCATACTTTTTGGACAATATAATAATATACAAGATAAATCTCTAACCAGTAAATACACTAAGTACTTCTAATTACTATATGACTATAGTCTAACTAATTCTAACTAACCAGTTAACTAATTAATTATTACTGGCTGTGAAGATTCACCAACTTTTATCTGCAGGGACACTTTTAATTTTAAAGGAAATTTTACAATTTATTTCCCTACTTTTATTTCTCCCACCAGGAGATCCTAATTTTACTGTTGGGCTAATTATCCCTGGACAAGACCCCAATTTATGTAGTGGTGTTGATGGTATTGTATGATGGTGTTATTACTACATGTAACTTGTATGAGGCCAGCTGTGAAGGCTCCTGAGATAAAATGTAGTTGAGAATTATCAGAAGGCCTTTCTTGCTACCACTACGACCTCACACTTAATTTTTTTTTTCTTAATGAATGTGGCTACGTAAAGTGTCTAGGGTAATGATGTGTAATGTGGTGTGTTAGTTATAAATACACCCACAGACATTTAAGAAGACTAATAAGATTAACAAGTGTTAAAATACACTGAACTAACTCACGTGTATAAAGTTTTTGATATAATTATATTACATTTATTTGTTCTGGATCAAGTTTTATTTTGACCAGAACTTGTTTTAAAAGAAGGATTTAAAATTTATGAAAATTATGCATGGAATGTTACATAATAAATGCAACGGTGTACATATTTAAGTACTAGAATAGTTAGTTTTATTAAAATGTTCTGGTAGTCATCTACTAGGGAGGATATTTATTGTCTGTGCTGTTGGGGTGGTCTCATCACACCTGTCTATATTGACTACACATTGTCCAGAAAATGGTGGGAATTTTTATGGGGATATTAGTCACTACCAATAGTTGGTGAATGTCCAGCAGACCAGAGGCTCACTCATCTTTTTGTAGCTCTGGTGCTGAAAACTTGCGGTCCCACCTCTCCGTGCTGGCGGGCAATAATGGTGGTCTCTGTCACAAGAACTGCACAGATACACTCGAGTAAAGTCACCCACCGAATAGACTCTGCTTTGTTGTCGATAGAAAACTCACAGCTCTGCAATCAAAGTATGGGCTATGTGTCAAAATCTATTCTATACCCACGTCTGGACACCACACTGACACAACAACCACATCATACAGACAGGTCAGATCTCTCTGACCAAACAGCACAGTTACCATGGTGGGTTTACATCAGATAGATCCTCCCAGACTATAGATTCTGAAAAATAATTATTAGTTGTCGGCCCTAAAAGAAGATAGGTAATCTGTTTCAACGCTTGATATATCTTGCATAATCCTTGCTGTAGTTTATGTACCTTGTTGGTCCCTAGACCCTGACTTGGGCGGGGGGTCTAGAGCAAAATCCCTACTGGTTTGTAAGGCTAGATTATGATATGGCAGTATCAAATCACTCGAACATGAAACAATATTCAAAATATATAAAGAAATAATTTCAATCTTACCAGATTATGAATACATAACACAGAATTGCTAGCAAAACTCAGCTGAGCTGCTGGCTATAGTATGGCGTCCCTAAATTTATTCACTGTCTTTCATATGGGAAAACACCACACTTTAAAATCTGTGTCTAACACTGAACAATTATTGAAGAATGACCCCAAATGCGCTCTGAGCGCTAATGATATGATTGTCTGTGGCCAATCACTGCCAAGGTTTATTTTTAATTTCAAATTTCTACACTAAAGTCATTTCAGTCATGCTTCAGTCAAGTATGGATGGTTATCTGTTAGTCTGTCCGTCTCTACTTGTGTTTCTAAAAAAAATGTGCTTGATTTTTGAAGCAACCTTTCTCTCCCCTTAAAATTTTGTCGTAAAAAGTTATATTTAGACACAGCTACCGCTCAAAACCCCTCTCCTCCATAATAAGTAACTTTGAACACCTGTTCCCAAGGTCGTGTTTTTGTGTGCAAATTGTGACACTTTTAGATTCAATATAGTCTAGCGATGATGTGAACTACACTGTCTTTTGTCATTATCTTCAATATTATCTATCCGTTTGTAAAATTAAGATCATATTAGTTCACTGCTCAGAATAGGCCATCCGGCCAGCTAATTTTTATATTCCTAACATTAATATTAAGAAAATTTACTTTTTAAATTTTTGTAATTTTCCTACCATCCGCGTTCTGCCGCTCAATTCAAATCAAAATCTTAGTATCGCAAAAGCGTCCATTTCCGTACCTCGTGTCAATTTGGGGGACGTGAATTTTTACTTTCCTCCATCCCCCCCCAATTGCGTCTCCTTAGCCTTGCTACGCAATCTTTCCAGTCATATTTTTTCCTTTTTGATCCTCCGTTCCCCTCCTGTCTAGCAAGGCAAAATTTATAGAGGATGATGACCCGCGGTCTAGGCGATCATGTACATCAGCAGCTTACGCATTATGTTTTTTATCCTTAAATGTTATCTTTGGAGTATTTTACCGTTGTATCTCGGTCAATTTCACTACAATATGCATCATTTTTCAAATGGCCCGGGTGCTCTCTTTCCCATTTGGACTTGAATGTAGCCTTTATAGTAGTCTTTGCCGTTGCATAAGTTGTCTCTATATCATTTTGTTGTGAGGCACCTCCTTCCTTAGCAAGTCTGTCTGCCTCCTCATTTCCTGGTATGTTGCAATGGGCTGGTATCCACTGGATAGTGCACTTGTTGAAGCATAAGAATACAAAAAGCAAGAGGAGCTTTCATTGCATTGGGAAACATATGGAGAACAAGAGAAATCAAATCCAACACGAAAATAAGAATCTTCAACTCAAATGTGAAGTCAGACCTATTGTATGGCTCTGAGACATGGAGAGCAACAAAAACAACAACCAAAAAGCTACAGACTTTTATAAACGGGTGCTTGCGTAGAATAGAAGGACTGAAATGGTATGACAAAGTCACAAATGTGGAATTGATGCCAAGAACCAGACAGGTGCCAGTGGAACAAGAGTTGAGAAGAAGACGCTGGCGATGGATAGGACACACATTGAGGAGACCTGTTGATAGCATTACAAGACAGTCCTTGTTCTGGAATCCCCAGGAAAAGAGAGGCAGATGTAGACCAAAAAACACATGGAGAAGAGAACTGGATACATAAGTGAAAATGATGAGGAAAACATGGAAAGAACTTGAGCGGTTGGCACAGGACAGGAAGACTTGGCATGTGTTTGTTGAAGGCCTATGCTCCTCGGGGAGCTAAAGGGTATTGATTGATTGAATGAAAATGCACACGTCCTCCCTGATAACCTGGGCAGTTATAGACCAATGAAAGTAACATGGAGTAACGCTGGTACATTTGCGTACGATGTATATGAGGGTTTCTAGCGTAAACAAGAAACAGTAGCTGTGGCAATTGACCTAGAGGATGCGTATAACAGTGTGGACTTTGCAACCTTAATTGACTGTAATGGCATGTGGTGTAAAACCTTGGCTAACAAGGTGGATAGCAGCTGCTTTAACTGAGAGATCAGTTGTTGCATTTCATTTGGGAACATGGACTTCATAATCAATGCACATTTGCCTGGACTGCCCCAGGGGTCTCCATTGTCATCTGTGCTTTTTAACATCTATACAGCAAAAGTAGCTGCAATTCATTCAGCAGGTCTGGGACAAACATTAACTTTTGCTGATGACAGACTCATTTACTGGACTGGCTCAGACAGACAAGAAATGGTTAGAAGCATACATGAGAGTCTACAGGCAGTTTCTGTAAGATTTCTACCCCAAAATCAATCCTAACAAAGCATGTGTGCTAGGCTGCTCCCTGAACAACTCCATATTGAAAGCAGATCTTCCAGACATTATTCTCAATGGGCAGTCAATTGAAAGACACAACAAGCTCAAATATCTTGGAGTTACTTTCGATCACGCGCTATCATACAAGTACCATGTTGATCACATCATACAGAAATGCAAAAGAGGCCTAGCCTCAATGGCTGCTGCGCACCTCGAGCAGAGACTACTGTTTCTTCTATATCATCATCTGGTCTTGTCAGTAGCTGGGTATGGCCTGGGAATACTCACGCTGTCAGTATCGCAAAGTGAATGACTGGAATGCATTCAAAATGAAGGGATGCGTTTAGTCTTCGGCTGTACGTGTGATACCCCCATTGTGACGATGCTGTATATGCTTGTCTATTAAATCCAGATATGTGATGGCTCAGGTAAAAGCCTATATGCGAGTAACCACAGATAAAAGTCATCCCCTACTCATGAACATAGCTGACATCAAGGGAGTACGAATAAAGAGGGGGATGTCATGGATGGCAGGCTGAGTTAACTATTCGACAGGTGACCATAGTTGAAAACATATTCAAGGGAGAGGAGTGGAGTAGGTCTAGTGAGAACTTGGCGACCTACCAACAGGTCATCATCAGCCTTGGCAGAGAATGCAGAGCTTGGGGCAATGGAAAAGCAGAACTGGAAATTGATCAACTGATAATGAAAATGTTGAGAATAATGATGCCGTTGTGTACACTGATGGGTCTGGAGCCTGTGGTGGGAAATCAGGATGGGACTTCTCGGCTAGAATTAAGGGCATGATCATCACTGAACATAGCATGGCCTACATGACAACAACCTCCAGCATGAGAATGGAGTTGGTTGTCTGAAACTTCATTGACAAGAGCGGTTATTGTGTCAGACTCAGTCCATGCTTGGATATGGATACGGGAGAGATACTGAAGACAATTAATGATCGCCTGTTAGAGAATGACACTGCAATTGTAGAATCATCACGGCTGAGATTGCTGGAGTTTGGCATTAGGCGTGGGATTGGCAGGAATGAACGTATGAGAGGATGCAACCGGTGTATGTACAATCAGCACGCAACAGGAACTGTTAACATTCATACCCTTTGACATTTGCTGAGGGAGACTGAGCACCTATGGGTTTGCCCGGAGTGCAATGATGTTGATTCTGAACAACAATAACAATAACTTGATTTCTTTTGATCTCCATGTATTTCCCAATACAGTGAATGCTCTTCTAGCCTTTTGTATTCTTATTTTGATATCGTTGTCTGTCCCCCCCAAAACATCTAAATTGCTGACAAGGTATGTGTATGATTCTACATCTAGTAATGCGTTTCTTTAAGTGCAATATTGATATAATTTTTTTGCATTAATTTCATTAGCTTTGTTTTATCCCTGTGTATGGTTTTGAATGTTATGTTAACCTTTTTTTAGTCATAACTGACAATAGGAATCCTCCCGTGAGGTGATAACCCTCAGCTGTTTTTTTGTTTGTTTTGCATGATGTTCCTTTTGGCATGTTTTTTGCTCTTCTGCTTGTTGTGAGAACTTCCGTTCGCCCTGAGGTGATGCTGTAGGGAGCATCACCACCCGTTGCGGTCAGCAGCTTCACCCTCACAGATTACTGGAGTTATGTCCAGTGCCTTCTAGTCTCTCTTGTACACATCTTTGAACCTCGGCTATGGTGGCCTGGGTGTTCTTTTGCCTTATGTCAGTTGTCCGTAGAAAATATCTTTAGGGATGTGACCATCTTCCATGAGGCGGACATGGCCAAGACAGCATAATATGTATACACTGCTTAGACAGCTCAGAGTAAGCTGCCATGTCCACATCATGGAAGATGGTCACATCCCCAAAGGTTTTTAATGTTACTCACTATATAATACTAATGTTGAAAATTTTTTTTCTCTGTTTTCAGATTTCTTTCAGGTCAGTTTTGGAGAATTGATAGCAATCATGAAAGATTATCATTTACCAATTGCTGTGACTATACCAGCGGCTATTGGCCTTGTTGGTGTACTGTGGCTTCTGCGTCGAAAAAATGGCTCAAGTGAAGAAGGAAAGAGATTTCACAAAGCTGTGGCAGAGGAGAAAGACTGCATTTTAGATTGTAGCACCAAAACTCAAACTGAACAGCAAACTCAGCGTTTTGAGATGGATGGTATAACAATCTCCCAGCGGAAGATACCAGAAAAGCTAGCTCATGATCGGGGCAGTTCAGACTTAAAATCTTTGGAATTGCCAGAATTGATGGATACTGTGATAAGCCAGGTTAATTTGGTTTCGGAGAAGCTAAACGGGCAGTGTGATAGACATTTGAATGTTGATAAGGTTCAGGCAGATGTCTTTCACTGTGGCCAGGAAGATGGTCTGAAATCGGAAAATATCTCTGAGGTTGGCCAGAATAGCATCCTTATATCGTCAGATGCCATACTTTGTAACCAAGGTGATAGGCTAGCATCATCAAATATCACTGAGTATAACCACGGTGAGATGACAAATATCGTCCTGATTGATCAAGGTATTAATCTGACATCAGCTGCTATCACTCCGTATGCCCAGGATAATGGTCTTATATCATCAGTTATCAGTCAGAATGGTCTAACCTCACTGGATGTTACTGAATTAGGCACAAGTAATAGTTTAACATCACCAAATATCACTCAGAATGGCCAGTGTGGTAGTCTGACATCATCAGATTTCTCTCAGGATGGCCAGTGTGGTAGTTTGATATCAGATGTTACTCAGGATGGTCAGTGTGGTAGTCTGACATCAGATTTCTCTCAGTGTGGTAGTTTGACATCAGATGTTACTCAGGATGGCCAGTGTGGTAATCTGACATCATCAAATGTCACTCAGGATTGCAAGTGTATTAGTCTGACATCAAATGTCAATCAGGATGGCCAACGTGATAGTCAAACCTCATCAGATGTCACTCAGGATGGTCAGCATGGCAGTTTGACAGCAGATGCCACCCAGGATGGTCAGCGTGGTAGTTTGACAGCAGATGCCATGGAATATGGCCAAGGTGACAGGCTGACATCTTCACAGATAGTGTACATAGAGAAACAGATCATCACAGCAATGGGAGATGGTGTGAGAGAAGCTCACAGAAAGCTGTCTAAGCCATCCTGTCAGTCACAGTCATTCAAGGAAATGTCACCAGACTTAGATATGCCTGATTTTTCTTCCAAAGCTGAGCAGTTGTTTGGCTCAAAAATTGGGGAAGAACTTCTTGTTCACAAGATATCAATTTCTGAACTTCAAACAGCTGTGCATACAGGTCACACACCTGAGATTGACCTGAATATGATAATCCCTACAGGTGATCACCAGTCAGATGAGATAACAGAAATGAAGTCACATCCACAGGTAAAAAACAGCTTTGTTAGTCTTGAGACTGATACAGTGATCTCTGAGCCTTCCTGGTCAACTAGCATAGACAAGATCCCTGAGAGCATCAGTAGTGGTACTGAGAATCTTGGGACCCTGCAAAAAATGGCTGAATCATCACCAAAGGAAGTTTCAGCGTCATCAGTGCAGCCATCTTCATTTTCATCTCCAGTAGATGATTCTGTTCCATATGTAAATAGCCATAATAAAGGCGTGCATGATCTTAGCCCAGCCAAGTTCCTGAAACAGGATGATCAACAGAATCAGGGTGACAGTGTGGACATCAGCATGTCAAAATCTGCCAGGGAACCTTTTGATGCAGACACAGACAATACCTCATTTAAGATCACACAGGATGCTGTATGCAGAGCCAGCAGTGCCTCAGTCAGCAGTATCAAAAGTCCATCTGTTGAACACAGGGAGACTAGGTTGCCTGCAAGTCCATGGCTGCCCAAAGCCTCGACCTCAAGCATAGATAGCTTTGGACCAGAGGAAATTGAAGCCATTTGGGGCATTGATTCATCCATCGGAAATCTGGATACAGAATTGTCGTTTGTGGATCCTGAGCCAGTGATCTTACCTTTGGATACCAACAGCTTAATGTATCAGACAGTGGGCCTAGACATGAATGAGGATGTGTTGTCACCATCCATCATGTTGTGTGACGACAGTACCAGTGTGACCGCTAGCTCTAGAAAACACAGTGCTCAGGGTTGTGATAATGGTGCAGTGTCCTTTTCTGACCAGGGCATGAAGGATGATTCTCTAGCAAAGTCGAACTCTCCCATGTGTGATAATAATAGCGAGGTAAATTTTTAAAAAAAATTTATGTTTGTACCGATGTATGGCTTTTTTTTTTTTTTTAAATTGCCTGAACATGAACTGATTATATATTCTGAGATACCTCACATAGTCTTTCTGTCATAGATATGTGTAAAGAGGCACCACATGCTTTGTCATGGATGTAGCTAAAGATATAGATATCTCACATACTGTGTCAAATATACAGATATCTCAGATATATGTATAGATATCTCACATACTCTGTCATAGGTATAGATGTCTCACATACTCTGTCATAACTATAGATATCACATACTCTGTCATAACTATAGATAACTCATACTCTGTCATAATTATAGATATCTCATACTCTGTCTTAATTATAGATATCTCATATTCTGTCATAATTATATATAACTCATACTCTGTCATAATTATAGATATCTCATACTCCTTTGTCATAATTATAGATATCTCATACTCTGTCATAATTATACATAACTCATACTCTGTCATAATTATAGATATCTCATACTTTGTCATAATTATAGATAACTCATACTCTGTCATAATTATAGATATCACATACTCTGTCATAACTATAGATATCTCATATTCTGTCATAATTATAGATATCTCATACTCCTTTGTCATAATTATAGATATCTCATACTCTGTCATAATTATACATAACTCATACTCTGTCATAATTATAGATATCTCATACTTTGTCATAATTATAGATAACTCATACTCTGTCATAATTATAGATATCACATACTCTGTCATAACTATAGATATCACATACTCTGTCATATTTATAGATATCTCATACTCCTTTGTCATAATTATAGATATCTCATACTCTGTCTTAGTTATAGATAACTCATACTCTGTCATAGTTATAGATATCTCATACTCTGTCATATTTATAGATATCTCATACTCCTTTGTCATAATGATAGATAACTCATACTCTGTCATAATTATAGATAACTCATCATTATAGATCATCATCATATCATAACCCTCCGCTCCCAAAGGAGCATAGGCCTTCAACAAACACATGCCAAGTCCTCCTGTCACGTGCCATCATCTCAAGTTCTTTCCACATTCTCCTTATCATTTTCACCTCTGTTTCCAGCTCTCTTCTCCATGTGCTTCTTGGTCTACCTCTGCCTCTCTTGCCCTGGGGGTTCCAGAACAAGGACTGCCTTGTAATGCTATCAACAGGTTTCCTCAGTGTGTGTCCTATCCATTGCCACCATCTTTTTCTCATATCTTGTTCCACTGGCACTTGTCTAGTTCTTGTCATCAGTTCCACGTTGGTAACCTTGTCATACCATTTTAATCCCTCTATTCTACGCAAGCACCCATTTATGAAAGTCTGTAGCTTTTTGGTAGTTGTCTTTGTTGTTCTCCATGTCTCAGAGCCATACAATAAGACTGACTTCACATTTGAGTTGAAGATTCTTATTTTCATGTTGGATCCGATTTCTCTTGGTCTCCATATATTTCCCAATGCAATGAAAGCTCCTCTTGCTTTTTGTATTCTTATTTTGATATCACTGTCTGTCACTCAAACTTTGTCAATATTGCTGCCAAGATATGTGTACGATTCTACATCTTGTATTGGTGTTTCTTCAAGTTCAACCCTGTTATCATTACCTGCATTTATTCTCATTATCTTTGTCTTTTCCCTGTGTTTTCAGACCCAATTGCTGTGACCTCTCATCAAGTGTTTTCAATTTGTCCTGCATCTGATTATGGTTATGGGACAAAAGCCAAGTCATCAGCAAAATCCAGATCATCCAACTGTTTAGTCAGAGTCCAATGGATTCCATTTCTTTTGTGTGTTGTCGATGTTCTCTTAACCCATTCTATTGCCAGTAAGAAAAGAAATGGAGACAAGAGGCATCCCTGTCGCACTCCTGTTCTTATCCCAAACGGTTCTGTAAGCTGTCCTTCATGAAGAACTCTGCATGTCATGTCTTCATATGTTTTCTTTATTAAATTAATGATCTTCAGGGGAACTCCATAATGCGTCATCAATTTCCAAAGTGATTCTCTGTCTACACTGTCAAATGCCTTTTCGTAGTCCACAAATCCGATGTATAGTGGTGAATTCCATTCCAGACTTTGTTCACCTATTATTCTCAAAGTGGCAATCTGGTCTGTACAGGATCTGTTTTGTCGAAAACCTGCTTGTTCATCTCTCAGTTTCTTGTCTATGGACTCTTTTTATCTCTCAAGGAAAATCCTGTTTAATACTTTTCCTGGCACTGATAGTAACATTATTCCTCCTGTAATTTGTGCACTCTTGTAAATTTTCCTTCTTAGGCAGCTTAACCAGATATCCTTCCTTCCATTCTGCTGGTATCTCTTCCTTTTCCCAGACTACCAAGTAATTTATATAACATCTCTGTAGCAGTGTCGATATCTGCTTTGATGGCCTCTGCTGGAATGCCATCAGGTCCAGACGCTTTTCCATCTCTTAGAAGCTTTATAGCTTTCTTTATTTCTTCCTTTGTTGGTCTTTCACCAATAATTAGTAGCTCTTCTTCTGCTGGCTGGATGTCCGAGGGGTTATGTGGAGCTGGTCTATTGAGAAGGTCCTCAAAATATTCTGCCCACCTCTTCATTTGCTCTTGTATATTGCTGAGCAGTTTTCCATTCTTGTCTTTTATGAAGCAACTTGTTTGCTTGTATTTCCCCGTTAGCTTCTTTGCGCTGTTATACAGTTCTCTCATATTCCCTTTGGCTGCAGCATCTTCTGCCTCTCTTGCCAACTCCTCAATATACTTCCTCTTGTCTCTTTTGATACTTCGTTTTACTTCTTTGTTTGCTTCTGTGTACACTTCTTGAGCCTTGGCTTTGGAACTTCTGGTTTTGCTTGTGTTTAAATCTGCTTTCTTGTTTTTCCTGTCTTTTATCTTATTGATGGTTTCTGTTGTTATCCATGCTTTTTGTTGTCGTTCCCTTTTCCCCATTATTTCTTCACATGTCTCAATTCCATACTGTTTTGATTTGCTGCCAATAGTCTTCTGTATTCTCTTGTTTCTTGATTTCTTAGATGTCCTACATTAAATTGTTGTCTATAATTTTGCATTGCTGTATATCTCTTGAGTTATATCTCTTGAGTTTCATTTTTACTTTGGCTATCAGAAGGTGGTGGTCTGATGCCACATCTGCTCCTCTATATACCTTTACATCCTGCAATGATGATCTAAACTTCTTGTTTATGCATATATGATCAATCTGATTTTCTGTTCTATGGTCTGGTGATATCCATGTTGCCTTGTGTATTCTCTTATGTGGAAACATGCTTCCTTCTATAGCCAGTTGATTTGAAGCACAGAAGTTTGAGGAAGCCGCGCTAGCGTAGTGGTTACAACACCGCTCTGGCGACCGGGTGATACAGGATCAAACCCGGGCGACAGCATTTGAGGATTTTTCGTCGACCGGGATTTGGACTGGATTAACTCGAGACCTGGCGAGGACATTTGAAGGAGTGTCATCGACCAGGGACTGGCAGCTCCTGAGCCGACCCAGCTGCAATGGGTACCTCCGAAATCGGCGAGTATTTGCCTGAATGGCGAGGGACACCTGTCTCTGTACAAGAAATAAAGGGATACTCACGTAAAATCAATGTCAGGTTAGACATAAAATAATAACCTGAGATTTCGCCTCGAGTATTAGCGGGCGAACGCAAAAAAAAAACAAAAAAAACAGAAGTTTGAGAATAGTTCCCCATTTTCATTCATTATTCCTAGCCCCTGTTTTCCCATGACTTCTTCAAAGCCAGTGTTGACTGTACCTATCTTTGCATTCATGTCACTCATCAAAATTGTGATGTCTCTTCTTTTTACTTTTTCCATAATTTCCTGTAGTCTAGTATAAAATGCTTCTTTCACAGACTCTTCTTTGTCATTAGTTGGTGCATAACATTGGATGACATTTACATTTATTTTCTTTTTAGCTGTTTTAAAAGAAGCTGTTATTATTCTGGATCCAACGGCTTCCCATTCAATGAGTGTTTTCTGTGCTTCTTTAGATAACATAAGAGCTACCCCTTCACTGTGGTGTGAACTTTCTTCTTCATGTCCTGAGGACAGCACCAATTCACCTGTGATGAGTTTCTTCCTGTCTACCCCCTTCCACTTTGTTTCACACAGTCCCAGAACCTCAATTTTATATTCCCTCATCTCTGCAGCTACTTGTGCCACTTTCCCTTGTTCGTTTAATGTCCGAACATTCCAGGAGCCAAATCTGGAAGTTCTCCTAGAAGAAAGAAGGTTAGTCAGCCACACAGACTCCTTTCGGCTTTCTCTGTGTTGCATCATACGCCTCCCTGCGAGAGGACCTTCTCCTGTCTTGGATGGCTGTGTTTTATTTTCTTTAATTGACTTGTCCATGTTCGTTGAAGTTTTTTGTGGTTTAAATTTTTTACAGGATGGGGTAACCAGCCCCATGCCCAACCCTCCATAGTCACTTTATACGACTTGCTTGGCAGGGAACAGTGTTACTATTCTTTGCTCCCCTTTCGGGCCCCGGTAACACATGGGTGTGCCAGGCTCATGCTCGGTCTCATATTAGCTGCCTGGTAGGACATGCATGACGCAGCAGTTTGCCTATTATTTCTTTGTCTCTTCAGAGACTCCAGGAAGTCACTCGGGGGCTGTCATAACTCTATTTATAGATATGTCACTTGCTTTATCATTGACGTACTTTTAGATATTTCACATACTTTGTCAAAACTATAAGTGTCATAGTTCTGAAACGTGCAGTGACACACCTGGCAGTTTTCACGTAATGTGACAACTACTACATCCAAAGAACAGTTAACCACAACAGCAAAACTTGCAGCAATAAATAGTACATCTCCAAACCAGGCATGAATACACTCTCCTCTGAGTTGATGGCAGATAATCACGTTACCAAGATTCTTTACCCCAGAAGCATAAATACAGTGTAACTTCTTACTGGTAGAACAGTGATAATCTCTACTAATACAGTTGATACTGAATATAAGTTTTCCTGATACAGCTCTCAAATGTGATGTCTGTCTTGTAAATACTAACACCACTCAGGCTAAATATAGAGATAGGTTGCTAAAGGGTTCTGTATTACAGGCCACGCCCACACAGGGCTATTCCTAAATATGTGTTACTACTGTCACGTCTGGAATATTGAGTGCGTGTGTTGGTTTAGTCGTTTACACCACAGGTACGTACACAAGTCATGGATGGTTGTAAACGACTGGTGACATTTAATACTGGTTTATTACGTCACAACACATTGATATGAAATGCACATAGTCAGGATACAGTTCACAGCAAAACGTGAGATATATCTTAACACTATAAGGACTGCCCACTCGGCAGTTACAATGATATCAGCGCTATAAAGTATCATCAATAACTCAGCGCTATCTCTTCCTCAACAACTATCCTCTCACAGGAAACAATGGCCTTTATATAATTCATCAGCGCTACAAAGTATCATCAATAACAATCCTCTCACAGGAGATAATGGTCTTTATATAATTCATCAACAACTATCCTCTCACAGGAAACAATGGCCTTTATATAATTCATCAGCGCTATAAAGTATCATCAATAACAATCCTCTCACAGGAGATAATGGCCTTTATATAAATCATCAACAACTATCCTCTCACAGGAGATAATGGCCTTTAAGGACTGCACACTGCAGTTATCAAAATGGCCTACACAACATCTTGGCCTCATAAACATTTTCACAATAATCCACACTGCAGTTTTATACTACGCTGTACTCACAGCGAAAAATCAGTCGACATTTTAACTTCAGCATTGCGCAGGCATTACACTTCCCAAAAAACACAGCCCTGACCAACCCGGTCAAACGCCCAGAACACTCTCCTCGAATCACACACTCATCCCGCTCAAAACAGTCACGAGACTTCCTCACTGTTCAACACAACTCAGTCAATCAATCATCTGCGGGCTAGCCGCGAGCTATTCTCACACAGCTCAAAACAATACAGAATAAATATATCTCAACACTTGAGATGATCAGCGCTTTTCTTCACTTTCTGTAATCTGTCTCTCGAAACTACCACGAGATATTTTCAAAACAATTCAATAGCCAACAAGCAAACAAGTGCCCCAACTCAAAATCTGACTTGTCTACTAACATTCTCAGGTTTACTTCCCTTACACCAGATATGTTCTTAACAGCTTACCTCACCCCCGGAGAAAAAAAAAATGATTCTATCATTTTTTTTTCTTTTGACAATTACATCCCCAAAAAAAATTAAGAGGACAATGAATCTCTAACATATGTGTATAAGAATTGCCTTAAGTTAAGTCAAAATAAGACATCTACAAAATATAAGCATTAAGTGAAATGTAAAAATGAAGTATCCAATGTAATCAATTAAGCATACTAAAAAATAATGCATTACAAAACCCAGTTATGTGAATACAGAACAACTAAATAGGAAACAACTGATAGTAAAAGAAAAGACAAGATCAAGCAAAAGAAACATGATCTGTAATAAAAGTAAGTATGAAATCAGAATATGAAGAAAAAACAATAATATCACATTCAAACAATTTCTTATATGTAAAATAACTACAAATATCACAAGTAGTTACACTATATTAAGTTATACCATTAACCTAACAATACAAAAATATTTCGTAATGCAAAGTTACATAAAAATAGTATTTTAATTTAATTAATTCAAATCTATAATTAACAAAATAACAAAGAAACTAGCTTTAACAAAATGAGAGATATATAACAATTCCTACATCTAACCAGAATTTACTTTACTCAACAAATCAAGAAGCGTCTTTGTATAAGACCTATCACGGTCAGTTGTCTCAGCTTCTAATTTACCACACCTCTCTTTGTTTTCCTGAAGTTGCTGCTTGAGATCACTAACCTCATCATCTCTATAATGCACTTGAATTTCCAAATCTTTGATTTTGCCTAATGCAGCATCTAACGCCGCTTGCACTTTAGTAAGTTCCATGTTTGACTTATCTAAATCATTTGTTAGTCTCGACACTGTTTCTTGTAATTTACTCTTTTCAGCAATATCTTGCAAAAAATTAGCCCTTTCCTGTAGAGCACTCTGTTTGTTTACTTTTGTTTGTTTCTCATTTCTCAATTCCCTTTTCTGCTCGTCAGAAATATCGTTGTGGATTATTTTGTATATACTTTGCACTATATGTCCGTGTTCAACCTCAATATACTGTTGCAAAAACACACGAAGGTGCCGTAGCAAATTAACCAAATCCTTAGCCATTACCAAATTACAAACAAACTTAAAGTTATGTTCAGCAGATAACTGTAGGGATGCTGACACATTAATAAAAAAATCGTCCATCACCCATGCTCCAAGTCGTGGGCCTCTCAATCGCTTATTATCTCTACCTACCACCAATGCACACTCCAACATAGGCCTTATATCTGCAGGATCCATATCATGATCCATGGTGATTCAATCACTCAGTCAACTATATATCTATACCAGTATAATTATAAATATCGCAAGTTTATGTTTCAAGAAGTTTTGACAATTACCCTTCCATTTCACCCAGTTAAGTATCTATACCAGAAATTGCAATTATTTATTAACTTTGTATCCCCAATTCCTCTTCCATATGAGGGAAGTCAACATATATCATACAACCATCAATACTTATGCATTAAATCCTAATAAAGTTGTCAGTATATACCTAGACAACAAAAACAAGTTATCAATAGAATAGGTAATGCACAGGAAGGCTCGTTGACATACATAAAGGTGACACAGTTCACACAACAAAAAACCACTTATCTTGAATGAATACAATCCCGTTCCTTTCCGCCAGCACCCTGGATATCACAAAGTTCAACGGTAAATCAATCGACCACAGAAAGGCATTGGAACTTGACACCTTTCCCCTCAGGTCCTTGATTCAGCACGCTACGTGCTTGCACACCGCACAGGAAAACAGGAAATGGAACACTGTTTGTCAATTTCGTTGAAAGGAGGTACACCGCTCGTTCATACTGCCTGATGTTTACTTGAACTGGTACTCTAGGACTGGAACAGGTAACATTGCCACTCTTGTCCTGCGGCACACTTGTAGAAGGATTGACCTTATTAGGGTATCCGCCACTATATACTTGAACTTGTATACAGACGCCACTGTATATCATGACATCTCATAATCTTGAGTAATAAATTCCTTTAATTGCAAATATGGCATGAGTATCAGATCCTATAATTACTGGAAACCACCAACTGATACTGAATATATGTTTTCCTGAGGGACCCCTGATACAGCTCTCATATACTGATACGTTGCTAAAGGGTTCTGTATTACAGGCCACGCCCACACAGGGCTATTCCTAAATATGTGTTACTACTGTCACGTCTGGAATATTGAGTGCGTGTGTTGGTTTAGTCGTTTACACCACAGGTACGTACACAAGTCATGGATGGTTGTAAACGACTGGTGACATTTAATACTGGTTTATTACGTCACAACACATTGATATGAAATGCACATAGTCAGGATACAGTTCACAGCAAAACGTGAGATATATCTTAACACTATAAGGACTGCCCACTCGGCAGTTACAATGATATCAGCGCTATAAAGTATCATCAATAACTCAGCGCTATCTCTTCCTCAACAACTATCCTCTCACAGGAAACAATGGCCTTTATATAATTCATCAGCGCTACAAAGTATCATCAATAACAATCCTCTCACAGGAGATAATGGTCTTTATATAATTCATCAACAACTATCCTCTCACAGGAAACAATGGCCTTTATATAATTCATCAGCGCTATAAAGTATCATCAATAACAATCCTCTCACAGGAGATAATGGCCTTTATATAAATCATCAACAACTATCCTCTCACAGGAGATAATGGCCTTTAAGGACTGCACACTGCAGTTATCAAAATGGCCTACACAACATCTTGGCCTCATAAACATTTTCACAATAATCCACACTGCAGTTTTATACTACGCTGTACCCACAGTGAAAAATCAGTCGACATTTTAACTTCAGCGCTGTACAGGCATTACACTTCCCAAAAAACACAGCCCTGACCAACACCGGTCAAACGCCCAGAACACTCTCCTCGAATCACACACTCGTCGTGCTCAAAACAGTCACGAGACTTCCTCACTGTTCAACACAACTCAGTCAATCAATCATCTGCGGGCTAGCCGCGAGCTATTCTCACACAGCTCAAAACAATACAGAATAAATATATCTCAACACTTGAGATGATCAGCGCTTTTCCTCGCTTTCTGTAATCTGTCTCTCGAAACTACCATGAGATATTTTCAAAACAATTCAATAGCCAACAAGCAAACAAGTGCCCCAACTCAAAATCTAACTTGTCTACTAACATTCTCAGGTTTACTTCCCTTACACCAGATCTGTTCTTAACAACAGTACAACTTCTTACTGTTAAAACAGTCTCTACTAATACAATACAACTTCTTACTGGTAAAACAGTCTCTACTAATACAGTACCACTTCTTACTGGTGATACAAACATTCTCAACTAATACAGTACCACTTCTTACTGGTAAAACAGTCTCAACTAATACAATACCACTTCTTACTGGTAAAACAGTCTCTACTAATACAGTACCACTTCTTACTGGTAAAACAGTCTCAACTAATACAGTACAGCTTCTTACTGGTAAAACAGTCTCTACTAATACAGAACTACTTCTTACTGGTAAAACTGTGACAATCTGTACTAATACTCAACAAAAGAAATGCATACTGACATTTTGCAGACAGTGTCACACATACTAGGAGACATATAAAACACTATTCAGCCTTCGCAAGCTGACCTTCAGTCCCTACAACACATTAAAAAAAAAAAAACCGACTTAACTTCATCCTGTCTCATATAGTCTGTTTAGCTGAAGCAAATCTCATGGCAGTTCTGTGTCTAATATGAAAGCTCACAGGCCTGTCTATGCTGCAAAATTATTAGATGCCTTCTGTACTTTCAAACATTGGCTTCTCGCACAGTCCCATGCCAAGTGCTTCTTCTGACTGTCCCCACAAACTAGTACACAAGTGCCCATCATCCACCTCATACAGTCTAGCTCCTTGTCATGCGACCTCTGACCTGTAACAACTAGTCAGTACATTGAAATTTCGTAACAGACAAAAACTCACACAATTTTACCATTGCTCACTTCACAAACAAGCTTCTTAAACTAAACTTGCTCACATATCAACAACACAACCAAGCAATTTAGCACCCTGTGGAGTATATGTTTCTGACACCCATAAAGCAAAATTGTTCTTGACAACTGGTATAGATATCTCACACACTTTGCCACAACTATAAGTATAGGTGTATCACATACTCTGACATAGGTATGGGTATCTCACATAAGATATAGAGATAAATGACATGCTGTTGAGGATATAGGTATGGGTGTATCCAGAGCTGGCCCTCGTGATTTTTCAAAGTGGTGCGAGGTCTTTTTCTTGGAAAACCACATCCCCCCCCCCCCCCCTACTTCCCGTGCTGTGCTATTCTCTTATGAGGGCCAGTTTCACACTATTGAGTTGAATCACACATAATTTCCCTAATGTTTTAAAATTTGTGGTGCCCCCCTGATGACAGCGACCGCTCACTCCACCCAAGAGCTGGCTCTGGATGTATCACATACTCTGTCATAGATATAGATATATCACATACTCTGTCATAGATATAGATATATCACATACTCAGAGATACAGGTAACTCATTCACTCTTTGTCGGCAGCTATGTTGTTTCATATTATTATTTCCATCATTGGGATTGGTATCTCTCATAATATATATATATATATTGCTATACCTTTATATTGTCTCATTTAGGCTTTCATTGGTAGTGATGTCTCATATTGATCTCATAGTCAGTCATTGATATCTCGTAGTCATTCATTGGTGTCTCATAATCAGTCATTGGTGCCTCATAGTCAGTCATTTATGTCTCATAGTCATTCATTAATATCAGGGTAATTTCCAAAGTCACTTTGTATTTTAAAATTATATCTTCTGTCCTACCCAACTAATTTATATGAAACAAACTTCCATATAAAGAGAATTAACTGCCACTTTAATACATAGAATGTTACATCATGTTAACATTACAGCTCAGCTGAAGTTTGATATGTCAACATATACGGGCAACAGTGTCTGCTCTCTGCAGTAACATCAGTGTTATGGCCATATTAGGTTTTACTTCATGTGGTTCCTGGCAGTTAAAAATGAAACTGTTTTTGTAAATGGCAGTTACTGCCTCTTGTCTTGAGATTTGTTTTATGTATAAACAGTTGTTAAAAACCTGGACACACAAATTTAAAAATTGAATTTGACTTATCAATCACCCTGCAGTCTGTCATTGATGTCTTATTTAGTCAGTCATTGATGTCTCATATAGTCTGTTAGTTATTGATGTCTCATACAGTCTGTAGGTTATTGATGTCTCAAATAGTCTGTTAGTTATTGATGTCTCATATAGTCTGTTAGTTATTGATGTCTCATAGAGTCTGTTAGTTATTGATATCAGCGATACAAAAAGGAAAATCAGCAGGCATGGACAGTATCATAATAGAAATGATAGATGCTCTGAAGAGCTTTGGTATAGATACAATGATGGACCTATGCAGTGCCTTATTCAATACATGGTACATGCCACATGACCTGAATACATCAGTCAGTGTTATAACATTGCCCTAAAAACCTGAAAATGTTCAGACTTTAGAACAGTCAACCTGATGAGTCACACCGATGAGTCATACTGCTCAAGATCATACAGGAGAAAATACAAAATAAGGTAGACAGTGAAGTCGAGGAAGAACATTTTGGTTTTCAGCGGAACAAGAGAAGCAATATTTTATATAAGGATATTTGCAGAAAAATATATAGAGGTCCAAAAAAGTATTACGTGCTTTATCATTGACATGATGTGCATGTCTTTTAGATGTGCTATAAGAAGGCTTTTGACGAGAAAGTAATTGAATGCCTCGAAGACATGGGTATTGATGGACAAGACATCAGAATACTCAGTAACCTTTATTGGGACCAAACTCGGTCAGATCTGGCAGGAATTACTTGCCATATTTTTTTTCTCTTGTAATATTCAATTTGTTGGCTATTTTTATTCTGTTTCTATAAACAGAAATAGTTCATCTTTGGCTACATAAAAAGGCATAACACCTTGCAGAAGACCATAATAGAAGGGAGAGGTGAAGGCAAACGTGCAAGGGGAAGATAGCGCTATAAGTGGGAAGATAACATCAAGAGATGGACAGGAAAAAGTCTATCAGAGTGCACCACCAAGACAAGAGACAGAAGACGGAGATCCATTACAGCCAACCTTCGTTGTGGAAATGGCAGCTGATGATGATAAATAAAAAATAAAACTTATTAGTCAAATAACAGCTACTGCCTCTTGGTTTGACATTTCGTGGCCATAGTGATGCTTCATTCTATCTTCACTTTTGCCAAGAATTGACCTGAGGTCACATATCAACGTCTTACAGTTATCTGTCATCCTATGCATCTTAGTTAACAGCTTTGATCATTGTACAAAATGTCATTTTAATGTGATACATCCTTTTAAACTACAGGTCTGTAACCCAGAATCTGAACACCTGAAAACCAAAGTATTCTGAAAATCAAAAGTTTTTTTGGCTTACTATTTGGCGACATTTGAACCAATTTTTAGGCTATTTTGGGCGATTATTGAAAACCAAAAAAAATTTAATTTCCAGAATGACGGCCATCCCCGAGATTTTCAGATACTGAGTTACGGACCTGTAGGAACTTAAAAACTTTCAGTGTGTTTTTCTTAAAACAAGCTGAAGTGAGAGAGTACCAAGGTGGCGATTTGTTTCACGTATATCCATTAGACACAAGTGAGGATATAGAAATTTAAACTTAAGAGAGTTACTCTTCAATTACCCTATTTGAGGTAGCGCTAAGCAGAGCATTACTGTGTGTTTCTTGCATCCTAGGAAGAATTTGCCTATTACCTAAGTGCATCTAGTCCACCATTTGATGAAGTCATACTGCAGGTCCCTGTACCCTTATTTCTTGTTACTTTACCTAAAAATAATTGTGTGGTTGGCAAGAGCGGTGGCCTTTCGGTGGCAAAGTTCTGAGGTTCCGGGATAGAAACCTGGTATCGTTACGCTTCAGTTTATCTAGCTGTCAATGGGTACCTGACTCTGTTCTTGAGTTAGGGAAAGCAGAGGCATCAAAGAAGGAAACTGGTTACCCCACCTCATAAAGCTATACCTAGTACAGTGAGATGTCTTTAACACCTCACTCCCCTCTGGCAGTATCTGTCACTCCCCTCTGGCAGTATCTGTTACGGAACTGTTTTTGCATTTATGCTTGCAAGGTTTTATTCTTTAGATTTAATCCAACTCGTGACTTCCACCTTGTTCTTCTTCAGGGGTCCAATGATAGTGGCCGTGGAGGTAGTGAGCATGACATGGTCTGCCAAGGAGTTGAGGCTTCGGTCCAGTTTGAATTCCACATGCCATCTGAGCTGTGTGGTCAGTTCATCGGCAAACATGGCAAAAATATCAATTACCTGAAGAGTAAAACTGGGGCACACGTGTCCCTGTCCAACAACCCGTTTACGCCGGAATACCAGATCTGTCAAATTGTTGGTGAGTGGTTGCAGTTTTTTGTTTTCTTAATCTGTTATATCGGCTTCAGTTGCATGTAGTTACCAGGCGTCTTTGATGAGACAAAGAAAGGATCGGGATCATATGTCCTTTTTGTATGAGGTAACTGATATAAGGTTTTGCATGGGACTGGCATCCTCATAATGTTAAACAGTTTGATTAGGAAACCACCACTACAAGAGTGTGTAGATGCTTGGTTCAGGTTTTACTGAACCGTTGAGGGAACCGGTTAAAGTGGCGGCTCCATGCTTTTTAAAGAGTGAAAAGGAAAGTGTTGATGATGATGATAGCAGCTTGACTATTTGTTAGGTAGTTCTTGAATTTCAAATTATGGGTACGGTATTCACTCTTTGATAGGATACACATTAAGGGGAGCAATAGATAGGATACACATTAAGGGGAGCAATAGATAGGATACACATTAAGGGGAGCAGTAGATAGGATACATGTGATGGGGAGGCAGTAGCTAGGATACACATCAAAAGGGGGGAAGTAGTTAGGATACACATCAAAAGGGGGGAAGTAGTTAGGATACACATTAAGGGGAGCAGTAGATAGGATACACATTAAGTGGAGCAGTATGTAGGATACACATTAAGTGGAGCAGTAGATAGGATACACATTAAGGGGAGCAGTAGATAGGATACACATTAAGTGGAGCAGTATGTAGGATACACATTAAGGGGAGCAGTAGATAGGATACACATTAAGTGGAGCAGTATGTAGGATACACATTAAGGGGAGCAGTAGATAGGATACACATTAAGGGGAGCAGTAGATAGGATACACATTAAGTGGAGCAGTATGTAGGATACACATTAAGGGGAGCAATAGATAGGATACACATTAAGTGGAGCAGTATGTAGGATACACATTAAGGGGAGCAGTAGATAGGATACACATTAAGTGGAGCAGTATGTAGGATACACATTAAGGGGAGCAGTAGATAGGATACACATTAAGGGGAGCAGTAGATAGGATACACATTAAGTGGAGCAGTATGTAGGATACACATTAAGGGGAGCAGTAGATAGGATACACATTAAGTGGAGCAGTATGTAGGATACACATCAAGGGGAGCAGTAGCTAGGATACACATCAAGGGGAGCAATAGATAGGATACACATTAAGTGGAGCAGTATGTAGGATACACATTAAGGGGAGCAGTAGATAGGATACACATTAAAGGGAGCAGTAGCTAGGATACACATTAAGTGGAGCAGTATGTAGGATACACATTAAGGGGAGCAGTAGATAGGATACACATTAAGGGGAGCAGTAGATAGGATACACATTAAGGGGAGCAGTAGATAGGATACACATTAAGGGGAGCAGTATGTAGGATACACATTAAGGGGAGCAGTAGATAGGATACACATTAAGGGGAGCAGTAGCTAGGATACACATTAAGGGGAGCAGTAGCTAGGATACACATTAAGGGGAGCAGTAGATAGGATACACATCAAGGGGAGCAGTAGCTCTGATACACATTAAGCAGAGCAGTAGCTCTGATACACATTAAGGGGAGCAGCTACAGTGAAGTGCTATTTTCATAAATGACTTCAAATAAAATGAGCAGGTCTAACTTAAAACACTGAGAGGTATACATAACCAATGTTATTGGTGGTATAATGTTATTGATGGGATAATGTTATTGGTTGTCGTAGAAGTGGTGACCATATTCAATGGTAATTCTGTATTTCAATTCGGTAAGCCATTGTTATTTTTTGAATTATGAGCACCAAAGTTGACATGGAAGCTCATCATTGTATTATAAAGCTTTTGTCAGATTAAATTTTGGATAACTTTAGTAGATACCAAGCCATAAAACTTCAAGGTTAGGATAAAAATATAACAAACTTTTGCAGTTTTAAAGCTATTTACAATAATTTTTACACATTTCATCTTCTACACGATCTCTAATTTGCGAAGAATATCTGACATCTGTCACTGTTCTACTGCACAAAATTGCCTATATAACTGGTCGTATTCTAGAGTTATTAGCATCACTACATACTAATGGATTGTCTCGCAATCACTTAATGTAGACTGGATGGTCAACAAAGGTCGTTACTAGTGACTCCTTAATAATCGCATCTGATACCACAGATAGTGGTGTGGGTTACAGCCACATGTCCTGACAGTTGGAGGATTACTACGTCTCAACATACCAGAACAGCTGTACTTAAAGAGATCTCATGTCATTTTGTTCGTCCTTATATACAAGGTTATATACACCTACCCACGTGACTTCTGAGTAACTCTAATCTTTAGTCATTGCTCTTATTTCCTGTGGTCATGTCCCTTTGATCATGTTGTTGTTGTTGTTTTGATGAGGTGATGGGTGGAGAGTGGGCACTTAACAGCTGACCGTTATTGCCTCTTCTCGTTCCATCTTGGTCTACCCTGTTCAACCTGAAATTTGGTTATAATTGGGGTATTTAGTGTCATTTTATTTTTTTATTTTGTATTCAATTTAAATAGCTATTGTCTTTAGTAGTTGCTGATTTTAATTTATATTAGTATTTGTCCATTTTAGTTTCTCTTTTGTATTGTTTCTTGATAACTGTTGTCCTTTACACTTGGTTTTACTTTGTATTAGTATTTGTTCTTTTTGAGTTTTTTAAAATTTATTTAATACCTTGTTGTCTTTCCTTGTCCTATGAGTAGTTAGTGTTTTCTTTTTTTTTTATTTTGTGTTTTTTATTTTGTTTTTGTTACTAACCTTATATGTTTTCCTTTGTTTTATGTATATATCTTTTAAGTATTGATTGGGCATCTCCTGGGGCATCTATACTTAAAACCTTATCACCTGTCATGCCTATATTGTGACTTCTATAGTAAGTTTTTAATTCTAGCCTTTGTTGTTCATACTTTTTACAGTGGATCAGGTAGTGGTCTATGTCATTCTCTTCCTGACATTCTTGGCAGTGAGGTTCGTCTATCATAAAGTATGCTGCACCGAGACAGAGACGCCACAGTTTTCTGTTCGATGGTATCTTTAATTCTTCTCTGACCTGGCACGTCCTTGTTGGTTCTTTCGGCAGTTTGAACGCGTGTCTGCCTTTTCTACTGTTCTTCCATGTTGTCTTCCATTCCTCATTTATAGTTAGCTTCACTTGGCTCTTGATCTCCGACCTTCCCAGTCCTGCTCTTATTTTGTTTTTACTCATTCTTCCATTCTTGGCGTTCTGGTCTGCCAACTCGTTACCAGCTATACCTGTGTGTGCTGGAACCCACACTAGCCTCACACTACATCCTCTGTTCCCTAGTGATGTATTAATTGCTAGAATTTCTTCCTTTATGTCTGGCCGGCTACATTTACCTGGGTGTTCAAGTGCTTGTAGTGATGATAGTGAGTCTGTAAATATCGTAACAGCTTCTGGTGGGTTATCTTCGATTATTTCTAAACTTTTAAGAATTGCTACCATCTCTGCGGTAAAAACTGAAGCCCCTTCAGTTACACTGTAGCTCTTTTTTATTCCCCATTGTGGTATTACAACTCCGGCACCTAGTTGCCCACTATCACCCTTGGATCCATCAGTGTAGACGGCCAGACTTTGTTTAGTTAGTTGATCTATGAACTATCTACTTATCATTTTGGCTTCCTTATCTTCTATGTTTTGTTTGATCTTTTCAGTAAGTGAGTAGTCTGTGATTGGTGTGTTTAGTTCCCAGGGTGGTATTTTGCTTCTATATTTATTACTATTTTTAATTGTGTTTGATAGTTCTTTGAGCTGCGTTAGATCTTCTATAGTTCTCCACCCTGTTGGATATCTATCTTTGTTTAAGGGGACGTCCCATACACTTGGTTGGTTTTTGACAAATGCTTTATGTGCTGGGTGGGTCACTTCTTGTGCTACTTTACTCCAATAATTTAATCTTAGTTCTTTCCGTCTTAGACCAAGGGGTGGTATGCCAAGAGCTACTTCTAGCGCTTCTACTGGTGTTGATATAAATGCACCTGTAATGGTTCTCATGGCTGCATTTTGAATCCTGTCCAGTTTTGCTTAGTTAGAAGCTGCAGCTGAGTCATAGGCTATGCTGGCATAATCCAGTTTCCCCCTGATGAAAGACTTGTAGAACATAAGCATTATTTTATTGCTCCCCCCCCCCCCCAATCCATTACCTTTTACTATCCTTAGTATATTTAGGGGTCCTGATAATACGTGAATGCCACGGATAATGTCTGGTAACCTCTGGTTGCGGGTGTTATGTTTTAGAGTCGTGTACTGGTCATCGCTGAAGCAGGTCTTCTTTAGATTACTTCTGCACCATTAAATCAACCTGTCATGTTGACATTGAGTGGGAGTGTCAAGTAACGCAAATGGTGTGATAGTTCGGTGTAATAGACCACTTGATAATATTTCTCACACACTCTCATGCAAGGCAATGACGACTTGAACTGCAGCGGGCATTTCACACCGTTTAATAGGGACGCACACATCAGGACAGCACGGAACATAGTCGTGGGAACATGTTGACGTATACATCATTAGGCATTTGAACAATAGATCATATTTCATGCAGCATTCGAATATGATGGAAGATATAAGGAATCATTCAATGTTTTGGCAGACTATTGCCACATCCCCTAACTGACTGAACGCATCAGTGGGTGTGGGTGTGTAAACATATAAAGAGGTCACTGGCCGAACCTTTTCCTTGGCTAAGTTCTCCAGCGACATATAGCAAATATTTATGTAATAAAGTTAAACCACGATAGGGGTTTTCATATTAGTGAGATCTCCATATCACTGTCCGATAATAAGTTTGGTATACTGTTCTCAGGACAGCGATCCATAACGATGACAAGAAAGCAAGATGGCTACCTTCCTGAGTTTTGCTCACTCACCCAGCAGAAGGATAATAAAAAGCCAAAGTTAATTCACAACTTGAATATCAATAATTTCCTAGAGAATTCCTACAGTTCCACATTACTAAGGTTGTTACATGTAGACATCAGCTCTGTTGGGAAACCTGTCATCTTCAATGGTATATCAACGACCAACGATGTTCGAAAATACGACTCCATCTAGGCCTAACCACGTAGAGATCATCAAAAGAAAGGGTCTGGTATTACCTGGAGTCCGAATTAATAACAAAGTGCATGAGGAGAATCTCTGACAAATAGACTCTTGCAGAGACACAAACTTCTCCTGGAAAAACATGCACAAATCACTTTTCAACCCTTAAAAGGGACCAGCCCAAAGAAACACACTCAGCCATAGCAGGCGGCATTATCGAGACTCACTACGCATGCCTCGAAAAACGAATACCTGCCCCCAGTGTTCGGCACAAAGAATATAGTCCGACCTAAACATACAAAGATATACAATATAAGACTGAATCTTCTTGTACTAGACAAGTAATACATATAAATTCAGGCCATAAACATATTGAACAAGATCAATCTATTTTCTGGCCCTAACAAATGAGAAATTACATAAATTCGGTATTCATCCGCGAAATCAATATTCAAGGGGAGATCATCCACATAATCAAAAGTATAAATCAAATCATGGATGATATAACTTTGACTGTAACCAAAGTAATCTCTTTTTCCATATCAATTAGTCATATCGTATTTTTGTAATCTATGCATCAAAAATATGTGCGCAACAGATTACCACACCCCCTGGGGGAAAAAAAATGGTACATTTTTTTGGGAAATACATCTAGGAGCATCATACAACAGGCTCACAACGCACGAATAACAATGCGCAGATGATAAGTATTCCAAACAATTGTAACGCCTAATGTGAGGCTATGTCGTCATATGGCACAACAAGTGAGAATATATCTCAAGATCTTAGAGAAAGTATTTCTCTAAGTATAAATATTTCCAGAGAGGTGTCACCAACGCATACTACAAAACTGGCAATGCCACACTTTCTACAATAGTTTATCCAACAATTTCATCTTAGGTATCTTAACATCATGATTATCAAAGACGAAAAAACATCGAAAGATCAGCGGTGAATATACATCAATGAACCGCTAAGTAGTGATACAATCAATATATGATATATTACATATGTGTACATATTTTAGTATAGAAAAAGTGTAGTAGAGTTAGACCTGTAGAAATCTCAGGATCTAACAGGTGGAATCATGTGGGCATCTAGATAAGATATCTGCCATCACATTTTCTGAACCACGGATAGCTCGCACCGAAAAATGAAAAGGCTGAAGAGCAATCGCGTATCGCGTTGATCTTGCGCTCTTCAGATTTTTACTCTGAATAGCCGTAAGAGCTTTCTGGTCAGTTTCCACAATGAAATGCGCGCGAAGAAGAAATCTTTGAAGTTTCAGGATTGACCAAACCATAGCCAATAACTCACGGTCTAGGACCGAGTAATTCTTCTCTGCGGCATTTAGTTTCCGAGAAATATACATCACAGGATGCAGAGTTCCGGAGTACTCTTGCATTAGTGCTGCTCCAATCCCTGTGGATGAAGCGTCACTACGAAGAATAAATGTCTTATCTTTAGTAGGTAACACTAAAATAGGTGAAGTAGAAAACATAGTTTTAACCTTATCCAAAGAGGATTGACATTCTTGAGTCCAATGGACTATATTAGGAGACCCTTTCTTTAACTCTTTCAGTCCCAAGCAAAAAAGTGGGTTTGGCCCAAACAAAAATGGCCATACCAGTATGTTTTTATTGTTTTTGTTTGGAAATAATTTTTTTAAATGTTCATATTCATAAATAACAAAAGTCCATAATGGATGGCTATACTTTAAGAAAATAGCATTTTTGAGTTGTCAAAATTAGAAAACAGCCCTAGAAAGGATCAAGAGATACGAAAGCCAGTATACTGTTGATTGGGCCAAATGGGTCTAGCGGGAAGTACAGTATACTGGCTCTTGGGGGTTAAAGAGTTAACAAAGAAGAAAGAGGTGCCATTACAACGAGATCTATCAAAATTCTTATCTCTGTTGAGACCATTGCTCTTATTTGAACTCCATTTACTATAGTTATGAAAAGTTGTGTTATTACCATTATGATCAAAATTCCTATTAGTAGGATTTTGTTGTCCACAAAAATAATTATTATGAGATTGGTAACCTCTATCAAAGTTCTTATAGTTAGTGGAACCATAATGTTGAGGACAATTAAATTGCCTCCAGTTCTTTAAAGAAGAACCGTCACGTGATGGACGGGTTTGGTACTGTCCACAATCACGGTTATTTCTCTTAGTAAAGCTGTTGTTATTTTTGCCTGTGGCAATGTTCTTAACAGGTACATCATACTGTCAGAGCTGAGTACGATGTGTACTAACAGTTTTGTTTTCTTTTACCAACTTATCAGGAATTTGAAAAGTCGATGCACGGTTTTCATGAGGAATCTTATCATGACACTTATCAAAGTCCTCACCGTGATCCAAACTTGATTTACCTTTGTTGGCCTCACGCCAACTCCCATTAGAGGCAGTATCGTTATTCCGTGGGAAACCATATTTGCCACGAAAAGATTTGTTCACATATTGTTTCATGTTACCATGAGCATTGAGTGCAAGAGGCTGGCTCTTTGCATTAGCAACATGTTGAACATCAGGTCTATGTTGAAATCTATCCACTTTATTATTAGACAACATTCTATTCTCCAAAACAATATCTAATAAACCATCAATTCTGTTGCGAAGTTTTGCAATTTCCACTTCTGCAACAGCTTTCTCTCTAACAGCAGCTCTATGCATTTTCTCATTGGTTTTAACTTCCCTGTTATAATCCAACCTTGTAACATGTAACTGAGAAGCCAAAGTCTTCTCCTTAACAATACTATCTTTAAGATCCTTTCTTAATATTGTCATCTGAGCTGTAGCTTCTAAAACCTTAGCCTTTTCTTGAACAAGTTCAAGTTTCAGTGCTTCCATAGCACTATGATGAGTAGACCTAAGTTCATCAACTTTCTCATCTTTTTCTTTATTCGCTCTCAACTGTGTCAACTCCAGTTGTAGTGACTGAATCTCAATATCCTTCTTATTCTTAAACATCTTCATCTCCTCCAGAGATTCCATACTCTTCTTTATAGCAGTACTTCGCAGAAGATTCACCTCACTTCTTAACTCCAGAATTGTTCCTTCATAAGACTTCTTGTCTTGTCCGGCCTGAAGTTGTACTTTGCGACACATTTCTTGCGCACTAGCAAGTTCTAAGTTTGCTTTGTGTAAGTCATCTTCATGTCTCTTAGCTTCAATCCTTTCAGGAACAACCATATCCTTCTCAGGGAATATTGCATTCTTTTCTTTAAGTTGAAAGATGGAAAGAATATTTCTCAGAACTCCTTGATGGTGAGCAAGGTCAAACATCAGAAATGATAACCACTAGCACAGAAGAGGAAACCAATGGTGATGAAGATGACATAAAGATGGAAGAACTGAAGGCAGCACTGGAGAAAATCAAGATGGGCAAAGCAGCAGGGCATGATGGTATAACACCAGAAATGGTTAAGTACATGGGAGCATCAGGTGACCTGTTACTCTTAAGGGTCCTACAGGCAGCATGGTGCAACAAGACCATACCAAAGGATTGGGAGATCGCCATAATAACACCAATTTTCAAAAAGGGTGACAATCGACAGTGTGGAAACCATAGAGGCATATTCCTTCTCAGTGTCCCTGGAAAAATCTACTCTAGAATCCTAGAGCAGAGACTCCGACGCCTAGCTGAGCCACAATTGGATGAGGTCCAGTGCGGATTCCGAGCAAACCGAAGTACTCAAGACCTAATCTTCACACTCAGACAGCTGAGTGAAAAGGCCCTTGAGTATAAGAGTGAGATCCATCTTTGTTTCATAGATCTGGAAAAGGCGTTTGACAGGGTCCCTTGGAGCAAACTTTGGGACTGTTTGGCAAGGAAGAATATTCCAGCACCTCTGATTCATGCTATACAGAGCTTCTACAAGTCTTGCAGAAATTATGTGAGAACAGCAAACCATAAGTCAGAAGAGTTCAGGACCACCACTGGTGTAAGACAAGGTGATATCCTATCTCCTTACCTCTTCATACTCCTTATGGACGATGTCATCAAGGCATGTAAGGAGAGAACAAGAAAGTATTCAGTGGGGTACTGGAAGATGAGACAGGTCTATATTTCAGAGCTGGCATTTGCTGATGATGTTGCCCTGATTGCTAAATCAGAGGCACATCTCCAATCCAACCTGCAAGTATGGAAGGAAGAGCTGGAGAAGAGAGGGATGGTCATAAGCAGCTCTAAAACAAAATCCATGGTGATATCACGAGAAGAAAGAAGACATCAGATTAAGCTGGGAGAACAGGTCCTGGAGCAGGTCGACCACTTTAAATACCTCGGAGCTATTATAGACCGAAAGGGAGGCATCAAAGAAGAGTTGGCCACTTGAAAAGCAGCAGCTGGGAGACTTTTTCAGGCCATAAATCGAGGATTCCTCAGCAAGAGAGAGGTTGGTAAGAAAACGAAGATGGCTGTATACCGCTCCACCTATGTCCCAGTCTTGACATATGGATGCGAGTCATGGGCAATGACTACAACCCATAAAGGCCAGATCCAAACCTCAGAAATGAGATATCTGAGGAAGGTGGTTGAAGTAACAAGAAGAGACATGGTACGCAACCAGACGATACGTCAAGGCTTAAAATGCCACCCCCTACAGACCCAAGTAGAACAGTCCCAACTAAGATGGTTTGGCCATGTCTGCAGAATGGGAGAAGATCGGCTACCACGACAAGCGTGGGAAACAAAGAGCCAAGGATCCAGACCCCGAGGACGACCCAGAGTCCGCTGGGAGGACAACATTAGACAATCTTTGAAGGACCGAGGACTAGAATGGAACCAGGCCAGGAGGAAGACAGCCGATAGAATAGTCTGGCGCTCTCTCTTCCAAACCTCTACACCTCACGGTAGAAGGGGAACGACTAAGTAAGTAAGTTCTTTAAGTTGGCTCTCGAGATTACTATTATCATGCAAGAGACGAAGAAGTGTTTTATTATAGGACTTTTCCCGTTCCTGAGCCTGAACTTTTAATAACTCACAGTCCATCTTGACTTGCTTTAGCTCACCAATAAGAGCCTGTTCTTTACAAAGAAGATTGTTCTTCATTGAGCTCACTTCAACTTCTAACTCTTTTTTCTCCTTTTCCAGTTGAGATTGTCTCAATTTATTCTCACCAGGAAGAGCTAATGTTTCTATAATCTTCCACAGTAGTTTTAAATCAAGCGTGGAAGAGTTCACCTTATCTACCTGATTACCCAACATCTCTTTTAATGAGGTCACTTCATTCTCCAACTCTTTCTTCTGACTAGCCCAATCTCTATTCTGACTAACCCAATTTGTAACATGTCTATTATTAGCTTCTATATGAAACTCCACTTCCTTCTTCAGTGTAGCATTTTCAGTATTCATTTCTGAGAACTTCTTCTCATTCTGCATTTTTGACATCTGTAGCTCATCAGTAAGAGCTTTATTTTTACTCCGAAGCTCATTTATCGTTTTTTTCAACGCATCCAACTCAACAACATTACCTTCATCATAAAAGAGTGTGGATAGTGATTTAGATAGTCTAAATACTCTATCTTTAGAATAGCCATTTCTATAATTACATATAGCATATTCTCTAAGACCCTCACTCGCCTGAAGTAGGAAATGCTCTGTGGCATAATCCTCACAGTCTTCACCAAATAAATGTAATTTTTTTCTTCCTTTCTGAAGAAAATGATGTACAATATCCATCATGTCTGACATTATGTCTGATAATGTGAGATCAGTAACCTGAAAAATTAAACAAATTACCTTATCCCACTTCAATGGGAGACAAGTCTGTACTATAGACTTGTATACTCACTTCACTTTTATTTCACTCTCTTAGTCTTAGTCAAAGACCTTATATGGTTATCTTGTTTATAATAAAACAAATGATCACTTGAGTACCTGTGGAAAATAATATCTTTCTATCCCAATCAATGTGGGAGACAAGCCTTAAACAGGTCTTGTATACTTCCTTGTACAGTAATAATAATAAAGTACTGGCCTGTACTATCATATAAGTGTATTCAAATATACCTCCTATTATCTGTCAACTAAAGACATTAACAAAAGACAAGCATAAAAGACAATATGAAAACAATTGCAGAAATCAAATTAAATTAAATATAAGGAACTGAAGTAAGTAAATAATCACAGAATCTGTGATGATAACTGCAATGGACTAAACACAACAAATGACGTCACAGAGTATAAACATAAGGGTGTAACGAGCTGAATAAAAGGAAAGATGAGACCAACAAATTCAAACAAATCAAAACAAAACTAAGGAACACAAAATTATTAACAAAAACAACGAAGAAAAACGCGTCTTAACAACTAACAAAAATAGCAACAGGTTGTCGCTAGCAAATTTTCAATTAAGAAAATTCGCACCTACAGAACACTAGTACAAGACCAATATTACTCGGTATTTCTTGTGCTAGTCACCTCACCAACCGCCCACGGACATATAAACAACTATACATATAAACAAATAACATGTAAACATCAATAGCATAAATGCATACATTAATCAATTAGATGTGTTGTGGTTGTCTTAGCTTTTAATCAAAATAATTTTCCACTTTTAATAAGTTTATTTATTACAAAGTTCAACAAAGAGTACATAGAAGATCCACCGATGAAATATATTAACTTCTCAATATTACTGCCTCAACAGCACAGTTTATGGCCTTCCTGTTAATATGGTGAACTTTTCACTTGTGTAGCAATGCCTACTTGACATAAATAAAGTCTGTACCACAACATGTCACAAAGCGCTGATCTGTGAAAGAATGACTACACAACACTGGCCTAATTACTGCCTGTACCGCAAAATGTCATCAAGCGCTGACCTAGATTCTGTATTCACTTGATAAGACAGGTTATGCTGACTTCGACTGTGTAGTTGTACTGTCAACCTGTAAATCCGTGTTTGCGTGTCGTATCTGGCGTCAGGAATGGTCTGGTACAATAAACCCAGGGATCTGGCCTACCACTGATAATACGAAGAATATATGCCACCACTGATATCGTCTGATAACCTCTGGTTGCGGGTGTTATGTTTTAGAGTCGTGTACTGGTCATCGCTGAAGCAGGTCTTCTTTAGATTACTTCTGCACCATTAAATCAACCTGTCATGTTGACATTGAGTGGGAGTGTCAAGTAACGCGAATGGTGTGATAGTTCGGTGTAATAGACCACTTGATAATATTTCTCACACACTCTCATGCAAGGCAATGACGACTTGAACTGCAGCGGGCATTTCACACCGTTTAATAGGGATGCACACATCAGGACAGCACGGAACATAGTCGTGGGAACATGTTGACGTATACATCATTAGGCATTTGAACAATAGATCATATTTCATGCAGCATTTGAATATGATGGAAGATATAAGGAATCATTCAATGTTTTGGCAGACTATTGCCACATCCCCTAACTGACTGAACGCATCAGTGGGTGTGGGTGTGTAAACATATAAAGAGGTCACTGGCCGAACCTTTTCCTTGGCTAAGTTCTCCAGCGACATATATCAAATATTTATGTAATAAAGTTAAACCACGATAGGGGTTTTCATATTAGTGAGATCTCCATATCACTGTCCGATAATAAGTTTGGTATACTGTTGTCAGGACAGCGATCCATAACGATGACAAGAATGCAAGATGGCTACCTTCCTGAGTTTTGCTCACTCACCCAGCAGAAGGATAATAATAAGCCAAAGTTAATTCACAACTTGAATATCAATAATTTCCTAGAGTTTTCCTACAGTTCCACATTACTAAGGTTGTTACATGTAGACATCAGCTCTGTTGGGAAACCTGTCATCTTCAATGGTATATCAACGACCAACGATGTTCGAAAATACGACTCCATCTAGGCCTAACCACGTAGAGATCATCAAAAGAAAGGGTCTGGTATTACCTGGAGTCCGAATTAATAACAAAGTGCATGAGGAGAATCTCTGACAAATAGACTCTTGCAGAGACACAAACTTCTCCTGGAAAAACATGCACAAATCACTTTTCAACCCTTAAAAGGGACCAGCCCAAAGAAACACACTCAGCCATAGCAGGCGGCATTATCGAGACTCACTACGCATGCCTCGAAAAACGAATACCTGCCCCCAGTGTTCGGCACAAAGAATATAGTCCGACCTAAACATACAAAGATATACAATATAAGACTGAATCTTCTTGTACTAGACAAGTAATACATATAAATTCAGGCCATAAACATATTGAACAAGATCAATCTATTTTCTGGCCCTAACAAATGAGAAATTACATAAATTCGGTATTCATCCGCGAAATCAATATTCAAGGGGAGATCATCCACATAATCAAAAGTATAAATCAAATCATGGATGATATAACTTTGACTGTAACCAAAGTAATCTCTTTTTCCATATCAATTAGTCATATCGTATTTTTGTAATCTGTGCATCAAAAATATGTGTGCAACAGGTCCCCTACAGCTTTCTACTAAATTGTCTATATGTTTATTATAATTTAGTTGTTTATCTAAAGTTATGCCCAGAAATCTTGTTGTTAAGGATGTACATATTTTCTGACCTTTAATGGTTATATTGATTTTGTTATTTTTTTTAAAATTTCCTTTGCTGAATATCATACCTACTGTTTTGTTTACATTAATTTGGAAGCCCCAACCTTTCATCCACTCTGAAACTTTGTCTATTTGTTTTTGAAGTTTTTTGTAAACATGGTTCAAGTTTTTTCCAGATCGCCAAATGGCACAGTCATCTGCAAATTGTGATACTGCATTCTTTATGTCATTAAATTCATCTGCTAAATCATTTACAGCTATAGTGAAAATTGAAGGAGAAATCACTGATCCTTGAGGAATCCCATTCTGTTGTTTATATATTTCTGACCTATCATTATTCACCTGTACAGCAAAATACCTGTCCTGTAAAAAGTTTTCTAGATACCTGTAGGTTTTACCAGTAATGCCAATCTTTTTCATTTTGTTAAGAGCTCCATCTCGCCATCATTCATCATATGCTCTAGCTACATCTAGAAAGACTGCCACTGTTTTCTCTTTCCTCTTGAACCCTAGCTTTACATCATGTTCTAATCTTACAAGCTGGTCTACTGTACTTCTGTCTGCTCTAAACCCTGACTGGTTTGGGCTATATAACTGATTTTTTTCCAGGTAGAATTTAACTCTTTTATTCACAACAGTTTCCAGTATTTTACCTAGTTGTGATGTTAAGGAGATAGGCCTATATGAACTTACATCATGGGCTTCCTTATTGGGTTTTAGGATGGGTACTATCATAGCTACTTTCCATGCTTTTGGTATCTTTCCTAAGCTCCAGATTTTGTTGATAGATGAAACAAACTATTTAGATGCTGATATAACAGAGGAAGAAGTAACTAGTGCAATAAAAGAGAAATCTAATACTGCCTCAGGGCATGATATACTTAGTTATGAAATCCTTAAGAAAGTAAACAAAAAAAACTATAAACAAAATAACTTCCCTTTGATCATGTCTTCTACTCTTTTATTCAGTCTTTATTTAGCGGTGACAGACTAGTCCCAATTTTCATATTTTTATATATTTTGACTTAAAATTTGCTGGCACTTCTCCCCTTAGGAACACCAGTTTATAGGATAGCCTGATATACGTTTTTCTTTTTTTCTTCTAATTGTTTCCATCAAATCTTTTGTTTTTATGGGTATAATAACCGTTGCGACGTAATTTGACAACTTAATTGACGCAGTACTGTGAAAATCATCATATTACATCTGTTGTAATGCTAGCACTTAAATATTATGTTTGTTTCAATTTGGTCTTATTAGTATATTATCTTTTTCCTTGCAGATGCACATTTTTTTTTGGTCCTTAATTAAAACACATTTTATTTTGCCTTTAATGCTTTGTTCATTTGATATGCACGTGGAGTTATTTTATTATTTACAGCAAAAAACTGTAAAAGTAGCTATCATGAAAAATTGTATTTGGTAGACCTCAGCCTTTACTAAAAGTACGTGTATATATCCTTATATCCGAACACCCGAAAACCAAAATATCCTGAACATTGAAAGCTTCTTTTGGCTACTTTGAGATCACAATTGGGCCAATTTCTGACTATTTTGTACTTTTTGTACACATATTTGGACTACTTTTTAATCACGATTTTGGGCGACATCTGAAAATTGGAGGGAAAAAAAACCGATTTCCGAAACAAAGCTGCCCCCTTGGATTTCAGAAAAACGGATACAGACCTGTAGAAGTAGATCTTGGAAACGCTAAAGTGTTGTCCAGGGCTGTGCTGTTGAACCACCTTTTATTTGTTAACCAGTCTGCTAGTTCTGTCAGAAGATAGGTAATCTTTGTTGCTTGTTTTACCTGACAGTTTTACAAGATGACAGGTAATCTTTGTTGCTTGTTTTACCTGACAGTTTTACAAGATGACAGGTAATATGCGTTATTCATTCTCTGTGCTCAGTCTATTCCTTCCATTCATCATCATTTTCCATTTCACGCCTGACAGCACGGAGCCACCCGTGTATCCGGTCCCTTTACAGGAAGCCTCCACCACGCATCCAGATGCATTTGTATCAGTAGTTTCTGTAGCAAGTTGTTGTGAGGTCACTAGCCTCAAGCACATCCTCATATGTTGCCGTGTATGTGCCTGGGTGAACAGATGTGCTATTCCTTCCTTGCCTCATCAGAGACCCCACCCTGGGGCTACACAGGACATTTCGACCAATGATTCGTTGATTTTGTTGTTCCTGAGGTAGTTTTCTTAATAATAATAATAAATTCTTTAAGCGCCAAACACGGCGCATAAGGCAGAAACCAGTGCTCTCCAGGTTGTTCGTTGTGACGCCACTCCTCTTAGCTCTTGCACATTATTTAGGCCCAACGTTCTTCCTTCTCTTATTATTGTTCTTCTGAGTGTTTCTTTTGGTCTTCCTTTTTTCCTCTTACCCTCAGGAACCCAAGTGAGCGCCTGTAGTGGTATTCTGTTGTTTTGCATTCGTAGGACATGACCGATATATGACCATCGTCTTTTCCTTATATAGTCGGAGACATATTTCTGCCTAGAGTCTTCTCTTATTTGTCGATTAGTCTTGAATTCTTTCCAACTGATGTTCATGAGTTTTCTAAGACATTTGTTCTCGAATGTATTCAGCTTGTTCTCCAATGATTTTGTTATTTTCCAACTCTCACAGCCGTATGTTAACACTGAGATAACATTTGAATTAAACAGACGAAGCTTGGTATGTATATTCAATGATCGTAATTTCCAAATGTTAGATAATCTATTGAAGGCGCTAGCTGCCAAAGCAATTCTAGTATGGATTTCTCTTGTTGTGTCACCATCCTGAGTCATTTTACTGCCTAAATAATTGAAACTTTCAACTTTCTGTAGTTTTTCCCCGTTCAAGATGATATCAAAGGTCTCGTTAGAAAAGTTCATAGCTTTAGTTTTAGAGGCATTTATTTGGAGACCTATTTTAACCGAGAGATGACACAAATTATTTATTGCTTCTTGGGATTGTCTTGGTGTTGAACTTAAGAATGCTACATCATCTGCGAAATCCAGGTCCCCCAGGAATTTTCCATTTGTCCATTTTATACCCAATTGTTCATTGTGGGTATAGTTTCTCATAACCCAATCAATAGCTATTCCAAAAAGTAGTGGTGACATAATACAGCCTTGTTTCACCCCTGTTTCTACTGTAAACCATTCTGTATTCCCTTTATTTGTTCTAACACAACATCTTGCATTGTCATATAGCGCTTTGATTATATTCACATATTTTGTTGGAAAACCATAGATTGTAAGTATCTTCCACAATGATGGGCGGTGTAGACTATCAAAGGCTTTTTGAAAATCGACGAAGGTGATAATAAGTGGTGATTGCCTTTCCACTGATTCTTCTATAATTGTTCTTAGTGTGAATATTTGATCAATACATGATCGTTTCGGCCTGAAACCCGCTTGTTCTTCTCTGATCTTTTCGTCAGCATGCAATTTAAGTCTTTCTAACATCATGCAACATAATAATTTTCCAGATACTGATAATAGAGATATACCACGCCAGTTATTACAGTCTGATAGATCACCTTTCTTCGGTAACTTTACAATAATACTGTCTTTCCATTGTTGTGGTGGTTGTTCTTCTCTCCATACTTCATTTATAATATCTAAAATTCTCAAGAGGTTGTTGTCATTAACTGCTTTAATCATTTCCCCTGAAATTTCATCAACTCCAGCAGCTTTAAAATTTTTTAATCTTTTAACGGCTTGTTTGATCTCGTCCAGCGTGAATTCATCGCAAGTTATTGGCAAGGTGGTTGTGGGTGTTTCATTATTAAAATCAGGTGTTACTGTTGGTGGTGGTCTGTTTAGCACCTCCATGAAGTGCTCAGCCCATCTCTTCATTTGTTCTTTTTCTGTTGGTATTGAATTCCCTAATTTACCTTTAACAGGTGTTTCCATAGCAGTAGGCTGGTGACATAGTTGTTTTGTAATTTGATAAAGGCACCTACTATTACCAGTTCTTGCAAACTAACTTATAACTTGTTAAATAAAGAAGTGAAGACAAAAACTCGAAGAGATAAAAGACATTTCATCAATGAACTGGCCGTAGTTTTCTTAGCTGATGTATTAACACACTTTTTTTTTTTTATTAGTGATTTATAAAAGCTGCTGTTCACATGTTATGCAATAAATTTCCCTTGTCCAGGGACCCAGGCTGAAGTTGATGATGCCCTGACCATGATCAGAAGGAAGTTCCCTCTCCAAGATTACCCGCTCCTAACCATGGTTCCGATCAACATGTCTGTACCGCTTCCTCTCCAGCCTGACAACCAGGTCCTGTTTCCAGAAGTCATGCAGGTGAATGAGTTTGAGGTATTTCTGAATGCTTGTAGAGTCAGTTATAGCAGATCAGCAAGCCCACTTTAATAACTTCAGTCTTAAACAAGTTCCTGAGTTTAGAACTAGGAAGTGTTTTCTCAGAAAATGGAAGACTTGACAGGGAAATTGAAACAAGATATCAGAAAATCAGTGCAGTGACTTAAAAAAACTTTTACCATAACTCAAACATCAGAATATCAGTATGGAGACTAAATGACAGCTGAGAAATAGTATATTCTTACTAACTCTTTGCTGTCAGTGTCAAGCATGGTCCCTACACATGAGAGGGAAATCACATCATGGACCTAGATTGGAATACCTTTCACTCCTCTCAACTTTTCTTTTGTCTAGTGCCCTTTCTTCTTTTCTTCCTTCCTTGCTTCCTTCCATCCATCCTTCTGTCCACCATTCATCCTTCCTGTCTGCCTGGCTGGCTGCTTTCTTTCTTTCTAGTGTGTACAATTGACCTAATTTTGTTTTTTTATTCACTGATTTCTAACGCCAGATGGAAATAATTTACATGTGGTTGTAATCTCTCCAGCTGAGCTTACCCGAAGGTGTATCTGTGGAGGTGTTTGTGTCAGCCGTGGTTGATGCTGGGCAAGTGTTTGTTCAGCAACCAACTCATCGTTCATTTATGTCTCTGGAGAAACTGAACTACTTTCTGAACCTTGTGTACGCCCAAGACCCCAATGTTCCTGGTGTGCCGTCACCTGTAGAATGTAAGTGATGATAATTTATGACTAATGGGATATGAAAATGAGGGAGATACGAGGGCAAAACTGAATTACAGCGGAAGTGATTAAACAAATATAAAGTGTGAAATGGTGGGCATATGAAGAAGGCATGCCATATTCTTAGACATAACTGGGTTAAGTCATCTAGTTTATATTTTTAAATGTTGCATACATTTTTTAGTTCGTGGTTTTTTTATGTGTGTGTCTTGTTCACCTGTGAAGACCTTTTTGTTATAATATGAGCTGTATTTTATTTAAGCCCATGAAAAAGTGGCCATCTAGTTTTTTATGACTCGCCAAACTGGGGTATAGATGGTTTTACCAGGTTTGATGGTCACAATTTTTCTTAACCACTTTTATATAATTTCACTTGAGCGGTACATATAAGTTGCATGTCAAATCTGTGATGCTCAAAATCTCTGTGTTTCACTCATCGTTGACAGCTGAAACTTTGTATGTAGCATCTCTTCTTGGTACATTTAAATCTTTCAAGTTTTGACCAGCATTGACAAAGCTTATTTAATGTAATAACTAAAACAATGTAAAATAAAGTAGGCATAACTATTTTAAAGTAAGGGAAATAATGACTTGCAAGTATGTGTCATATTTGAAGTGGCAGGCATCAAATGGTGAATGATGATGTGACAATTAAATCAATATGTTTCTTCAAACACTTTGTCAGTGACTCCTTTGTTTTAAACACAGCTCTAGAAACAACCATTTTGAAAGCTTTACATTAAGTGTTTAAATTTATTAAATTATATTTTATTGAAAGATGAATTTCACTGAACAGAGGTGATGATATTTAGTTACAGAAACCCTTGGATAACAAGGTGGATAGCAGCTGCCTTAATGGAGAGATCAGTTGCATTTCACTTGGGAACTTGGACATCAGAACCAATGCGCATTTGCCCGGGACTACCCCAGGGTTCTCCACTATCACCAGTGCTGTTTAACATCTACACAGCAAAAGTAGCAACCTTTCAACCAATAGGACTGGGACGAACATTAACTTTCACAGATGACATACTCATGTACAGAACTGGCTCAGACAGACAGGAAATGGTCCAAGGCATACAAGAGACACTACATGCGGTTTCTAAATGGTGTGAGGAAAGCGGATCAAAGGTCAATCCCAACAAGGCCTGTGTGATGTGGTGCTCTTTGAACAACTCCATAGTGAAAGCAGACCTTCCAGACATCACTTTCACTGGGCAGAACATTGAAAGGCAAGGCAGGCTGAAGTATCTGGGAGTAATGTTTGATCAGGGCTATCAATCAAGTATCATGTCGAACTGATCATACAGAAGTGCAAGCGAGGACTGCAAGCCTTAAAAACAATGGCTGCTGCGTACTTGGAACAGAGACTGTTGTTTCTACTGTATCATCAGCTCGTGATTTCAGTAATCGAGTACGGGCTAGGAATACTCACACTGTCAGTGTCACAATGTGAACGACTGGAACGCATTCAGAATGAAGGGATGTGATTAGTTTTGGGCTGTGCGCGTGATACCCCAATTGTGACATTGAGATACATGCTTGGATTGCTGTTGATTAGATCCAGATATGCAATGGCTCAGGCAAAAGCATATATGCGAGTAACCACTGTAGCTGACATCAAAGGAACAAGAATCAAGAGGGAGGATGTCATGGATGGCACAGGCAGAGGCTACGATTGGTCAGGTGACCAGTGTTGAAAATGTATCCAAAGGGGAAGAGTGAAGTAAGTCAGGGGAGAACTGGATAAACTCACAGCAGGTCATCATTAGCCTTGGCAGAGAGTGCAGAGCTTGGGGCAATGGAAAAGCAGAGCTGAAGATTAATCAGCTGATAAGTGATCATGCTGGGGATGATGACGCCATTGTGTACACTGATGTGTCTGTAGTGCGTGGTGAGAAATCAGGATGGGGCTTCTCTGCGAGAAGAAAGGGCAGGGTCGTCGCTGAACAGAGTGGAGCCTACATGACAACGACCTCCAGCATGAGAATGGAGGTAGAGGCAGTTACTGCAGCACTGAGGTGGCTGTCTGAAACTCCATCAACCAGGGCAGTTATATTGTCAGACTCTCAAGCCATGCTTCGAAAAGTTCAGAACGGATGGTTGCGTCAGGAATGGAAAACATCAATAGAATCCTCAAGTCTTGAAGAACTGGTGTGGATATTCTGTCCTGGTCATGCAGGGTATGTGGCAATGAGAGAGCTGACAGACTGGCCTCGAGAGCACCCATAGTGGGGACACTGGACATGGATAAGGGAGAGATACTAAGGGTTATTAATGATCGCCTGCAAAGGATGAATCAACAAGGCTCAGGCTGTTGGAGTTTGGCATCAAACGTGGGACTAGCAGAAATGGACGTGAGAGAGGATGCATCCACCGTATGTACAACCAGTGTGCTACAGGTACAATTAGCATTCATACCCTTCGACATTTGCTGAGGGAGACTGAGCACCTATAGGTTTGCCCGGAGTGCAGTGAGGTCGATTCTGATTAACAATAACAATAATACAGAAAAATGGTAAGAATACCATGGACAATTAAAAAAGGAGTAATGAAAGAGTCCTGAAAGAAGAAATACCATTTCTTGGAAAAACCACTGGTGCAAGACAAGGTGATATCCTGTCTCTGATCCAGGATTCTAGAGTAGATTTTACCAGGGACACTGAGAAGGGATATGCCTCTATGATTTCCACATTGTCGGTTGTCACCCTTTTTGAAAATGGGTGTAATGATGGAATCTCCCAATCCTTTGGTATGGTCTTGGTTGCACCAAGCTGCCTGTATGACCCTCAGGAGTAATAGGTCGCCTGCTGCTCCCATGTACTTACCATTTCTGGTGTTATACCATCATGCCCTGCTGCTTTGCCCATCTTGATTTTCTCCAGTGCTGCCTTCAGTTCATCCATCTTTATGCTATCATCGCCACCATTGGTTTCCTCTTCTGTGCTAGTGGTTATCATTTCTGATGTTTGATCTTGCTCACCATCGAGGAGTTCTGAGAAATATTCTTTCCACCTTTCCACTAATTCCTTTGGTGCAGTAAACAATTTGCCTTGCTTGTCCTTTATAAATTTAATAGGGCAGTTTGTCCTTTCTTATGTTCTTTAAGGTCCTGTAGAACAATTTATGATTTTCTTGGGCATCTTTTTCTAGCTTTTCTCCAAATTCTTCCCAGGATTTCTGTTTTGCTGCTAGCACCTTGTTCTTTGCTTTTGCATCACATATTCTCTGTTTTTCCTCATGTGTTTTTAGCACCGAAGTATTGTTTCCGTGCCTTTTTCTTCTCTCTTATTTTCTCTGCAGCCTGTTTCCATGTGGGAAGCCAACATCAAGCATTCACATGCTCCTGCTCTGGTGGTTTCAGCCACAACCTGTTGTACATGTAGCGGTTGCCAACCTCATGCCCAACATCATCATCATCAGCATCATCATCAGCATCATCATCATCATACTAGTCTCCTTGCGTGACATACCTGAGGGTGCAGTAGACCTGTCTTGTCTTTGTGTCTACTGGAACTCCCCCGGGGAACTAGCTTTGTTTAGTCACAAAATTAACCAGATAGTAACAGAATGTGTGTTTTATTAAAATAAAGAAGAGGAATGAGATGGAAAGTTTAGTGCTTCCGCTGATCACATAACAGTATGAACTTTAACCCTCTTGGCAGCTGGGATTATCTGTGTATGTGAGAGTGAAGGTTTCTGGTATCGTGCCATGATCATGTCGCCGGAGGATGAGAACGGAGAGGTGCAGGTGAAATTTGTGGACTATGGGGGTTACGTAAGTCTGCCGGTTTCTGCTTTGAAGCAAATCAGGTGAGGTTTCAGTTTGGGTTCATCTGTTAAATTTTTTGATTTTTATTAATTAAGTCCATTGTTTTAATTCTGTTTTCTTAAAACATATGCTCAATCTCTGAAATTTGTTTTCTTGTAAATTAAGTTCAGCATTTGAAGTCTGACCAGTGTGTTACCAGGGCCCCAATAGGGGAGCAAAGAATAGTAACACTGTAACCTACCATGTGTATCGTAAAAAGTGACTAAGTGTCAGTAGAACAAGAGATGTGAAGAGGGGGCTGGCGATTAATGAGACACACATTGAGGAAACCGGTTGATAGTATTACAAGGCAGTCCCCATGGGGAGAGAGGTCAAGGAAGAACACATTGAGAACAGAATTGAAAACAGGCATGACAGGAAGGAAGAAGACATGGAAAGAACTTGAGCTGATGGCACAGGACAGGAAGACTTGGCGTAAGTTACTTGAAGACGTATGCTCCTTGGGGTGCTGAAAGGGGATGATGATGATGATGATGATGATTTAAAGCCAGTTTTCTGTTAAATTAAGCTTTTCTTTGAAACCAGGTTTCCTTGACATGAAATTCAGTTTTTGAAGTGTATTTTCTTTTCTTTCTAAATTAAGTTGTCTTTTAAATTAGTTTTCTTTTAAATGAAGTTCAATATGTTTTCTCTTAAATTAGGTTCTGTCTTTGAATTAGTTTTTTTTGTTAAATTAAATTCCAATCTTTGAATTAATGTTGTATACGGTTAAGTCTGCTGCTTTTATTTTGTTTTCTTTAATATTGAGTTCAAAGATAGAACCTAATTTAAGAGAAAACATGTTTCACAGCCAAAACAGTAGAATATTAAAAAGTACATAAACTTTATTGCCTTTGAAAGGCCCATACCATTCAAGAACATTGAGCAGACAATTTACTCAACTAGTTCATGGGGAAATGGCTAGGAGTACCATCAGGTCTGTCAGACGTAGCACTGTAATGCAAGAAGGCAAAGCTTGTGCTTCCCTTAAAGTCAGTTGTTGAAGAATACAAAGCAGGAAAGGCAAGGCTCGTAATGATGCTGTGCAAGTCAGCAGATGACGTAGTTAAGTCCATTCAGCCCACACTGAAAACTGGAAGGAAGTGGAAAGTGGATGAAGACACTTGAACACGTGCTCTCAGCTTGCAAGATGTCATTGGGGCAAGGGCGATACACATGGCGCTACAACAAAGTACTAAATGAGCTGGCTGCTACAATAGACCTGGCAACGGTGAAGGGGAACAGCAAAGTCAGACCGAGCACTGAAAATACACACTCTCTGAGAGCAGAAAAGTCAGCACATCCCAAACCAAGTAAATCAAGCAGCAGTTTATCATCTCTTCTTGGCTGTGCAAATGACTGGTAGATGGCAGTAGACCTACCTGGGCTAGGGGCATATCCAGAGAGTATCAGAAGATCTCAAAGACAGCCAGATATAGTGCTGCATTCCTCATCAACGCACCAGATTATAATGATTGAGCTGACCGTGCCATTTGAATCCAGATTGGATAAGCAACACTCGTTCAAATTGGCCAGGTATAATGATTTGGCAGCGGACTTGAGACGCGATAGGTTCACTGCAAGGGTCATGCCTGTTGAGGTGGGTGCAAGAGGTCTCGTGGGTGCAAGAGGTCTCATGGCTGCCTCAGTGTATGATCTACTGAAACTTTTGGGGTTGAGGGGACAGTTAAGAACAAGGGCACTAAAGAGGCTCAGCGAAACTGCAGAAAGGCATCATGCTGGCTGTGGAACAACCGCAGTGGGCTATTGAACTTGAGACAGTAATTTGTTTTCAACATAAGGGTTACTTTCACAATTACCTCCAGCTGGGAGAAAATTGGAATGAATTTGAAAGCTGCAACAAGTTGCAGTGGGTTCAATTCTCTGCACTAGACAACAGTAGGCTTGACACTTGGGAGTCATGACCTAAGTGGGCCCACCCCACTTAGAGTGTAAAGGAGATTAAGGGGCCGAAACACTTGATCGATGGGAGGACTCCTTCTGATGATCAGATTGCCTCCTGTTGTATCGCTCTGTATAGAGTTTCCTATCATCATCACTGTATACTTTATAAAAAAAATGCTACTTGTAGAAGACTCGAATATACGAGTACTAATAAAATGCTACTATGTTAAAGTTCCTTACATTACAGGGCAGTACGTATTCTGTAATCCCCAGGATAAGAGGAGACGTAGGCAAATACGAGCATATGGAAACGGGAACTGGTGACATACGGAAAGACCTTGAGCTGATGGCACGTAACAGGATGACGCGGCATACGTATGTTGAACGGCCTATGCTCTGTGGGAAGCTGAATTGTAACTAATACATGAATTACAGGGCTAGAGATGATGTTTCTGGTTCATAATAATGAATGACCAGAGGAAAAAAAATGTTTTTTTTTTTAAACTTACAAATTTGTTGTAAATCCACATCTTATAATGTTTGCTGTATGAATGTCACAGCAAGTATGTGCTCAAAAAACTGTTGTGAACTTTCATTTCTGCAGGGCTGACTTCATGTCTTTACCATTCCAAGCAGTGGAGTGTTTCATGGCCAACATCACACCAAATCAGAGTGAGTGGGCATCCATGACATTTGAAGATTTTGGCTTTGTTTTATCTTCACTTGATTATTTTGTTCTGGCCATATGAGATTAACCAATCAAGTGCAGTTTTAGATCATTGCTTTATCGTGGCTTGATTAACATGTTTAAATTAACTGTTTTATAACCACTTAGTTAACTTGGTTGAATTAACTTGTGTAACTACTTAACTTGGTTATATTAGGTTAAGTTAACTGTTTTGTAGCCACTTGAGTAACATGGTTAAATTATGATGTTTTATCGCTACTTGATTATGTTCTTCAGGCTATATGATTAATCAAGTGTTTTGTTAGATAACTATATTAACATATTGTGTTTAACTTGGTTGAATTAACAGTTTTATATCCACATGGTTAACATTATGAAATTATTGTTATTGTTAATCAGAATCGACCTCACTGCACTCTGAGCAAACCCAAAGGTACTCAGTCTCCCTCAGCAAATGTCGAAGAGTATGAATGCTGATTCCTCTCCAATTATTGCAGTCTGCAAGATCTCCCTTCTTGGGCAATTTGACAATTATTCCTTTTCTCCACTCTGTTGGTGTTGTCCCTGTTTTCCAGACTTGTGCAAATAGTGGTTCTAATAGTTCTGCTGCTAGCTCTGGGTCTGTCTTAAATAGCTCTGCATTTAAGTTATCATGACCAGGAGCTTTTCCATTCTTTAACCCTTTGATTGCTGTGATGATTTCTTCTTTTCGTGGGATGTCTGTATTAACATCTAGATCATTTTCAGCCTCAGGAACATTCAGTTGTGTCTCTGGTGGTTCCTTATTCAGAGTTTCTCTGAAATGCTCTGCCCATCTTGTTTCCTGTCCCTCTATTGTCGTGATGAGATTTCCGTGCTTATCGCTTACTAATGTAATATTGTTTGCACCTCGTTTTCCACTGATGGTTTTAGTTATTTTGTATACTGCTTTGTTCATTTCTCAGTGCTGCCTCTTCTCCCTGTCTTGCAAGGTCATCCAGAAATGTCCTTTTGTTAGCACGGGTTTGACGTTTAACTTCCTTGTCCAGCTGACTGTACTGTTCACTATATATTGCCTTTAACCTGGGAGACTTAGCTTCTGTTTTCTTTCTTTTCATTTCCTTTCTCTTCGCTATGGTGTTTAGCTTATCTGGTGTTATCCAGTCTTGGCTCTTTCTTTCCTGGAATCCCAAGCATGACTTGCTGCTTTCCTTGTATATTGTTGAGATGGTGTTGAATCTCTGGTCAACATCATCGGTCTCTGTTCTTTCCTGGCTTTTGATAATCTCATATCTTCTCTTTACGTCGACCACGAAAGCTTTTCTGGTGAGGGGATCCTTCAGTTTCGTGATGTTGAAGTGAAGACAGGAGTACGACAGGGATGCCCCTTATCAACCACTCTATTTTTAACAGTCATAGACTGGGTGATGCGCCAGACAACAGAGGGCAATCCAAGAGGAATAAGATGGACTACATTTTCTACATTGGAAGATCTGGAATATGCAGATGACATTGCACTGCTAGCACATTCACATCAACACATCCAGGAAAAAACGGATAGACTTAATAAGTATAGCCAGCAGGTGTGCTTGAACATCAACCTAAAGAAGACAGAGGTCATGACGCTCAATGTGAGCAACCCTGAGCCCATATCAGTAAGGAATCAGCAACTGGAACAGACAGATGCCTTCACATACCTAGGATGCGTAGTAACACCAGACGGCGGAGCAAGCAAAGACATCGACAACAGAATGAACAAAACAAGAACAGCCTTTTTTAGTCTAAACAACATCTGGAAGTCCTCTCAGTACAGCACAAGCACAAAATTAGGATTATATCAGAGCTGTGTGCTTTCTGTGCTTCTCTATGGTGCGGAGAGCTGGAGAGTTACAGAGAAGGAAATGTCGAAATTGTCCTCTTTTCACACAACATGCATAAGAAAAATTCTCCGAATCTTTTGGCCGAATACCATCACCAACCAAGATCTGCTTACTCGGAGCAAGCAAGAGGACATGCACACCATCATAGCTGGCAGACGCTGGAGCTGGGTTGGCCATGTCCTCAGAAGAGACCCCGATGCCATCACAAGAACAGCTATGCTATGGACCCCTGAAGGAAAATGAAAGAGAGGCCGACCAAAAACAACTTGGCGGAGGACTGTGGAGGCTGAGATGTAAAGAATGAACCAGAGTTGGGGCACTGTACGAAGGATGGCCGCCGACTGAGCAAAGTGGAATCAATTTGTTGTTGCCCTACAAGATGCCACCAGGCGTAATGGCCACTGACTGCTTTGACGGTCGGCGGCTAAGGATCAAAGAAGAAGAAGAAGATGAATGCTAATTGTACCTGTAGCACGCTGGTTGTACATATGACGGATGCATCCTCTCTCACGTCCATTTCTGCTAGTCCCACATTTGATGCCAAACTCCAACAGTCTCAGCCTTGTTGATTCATCCATTGCAGTGTCATTATCCAGCAGGCGATCATTAATAGCCCTTAGTATCTCTCCCTTATCCATGTCCAGTGTCCCCATTAAGGGTGCTCTCGAGGCCAGTCTGTCAGCTCTTTCATTGCCATGTACCCTTGATCGATGACCAGGACAGTAGATCCACACCAGTTCTTCAAGACTTGAGGATTCTATTGATGGTTTCCATTCCTGCCGCAGCCATCCGTTCTGAACTATTCGAAACATGGCTTGAGAGTCTGACAAAATAACTGCCCTGGTTGATGGAGTTTCAGACAGCTACCTTAGTGCTGCAGTAACTGCCTCTACCTCCATTCTCATGCTGGAGGTTGTTGTCATGTAGGCTCCATTCTGTTCAGCAATGACCCCGCCCTTTATTCTCACAGAGAAGCCCAGTCCTGATTTCTCACCATGCACTACAGACACATCAGTGTTCACAATGGCGTCATCATCCCCAGCATGATCACTTATATCAGCTGATTAATCTCAAGCTCTGCACTCTCTGCCAAGGCTAATGATGACCTGCTGTGAGTTTATCTAGTTCTCCCCTGACTTACTCCACTATTCCCCTGTGGATACATTTTCAACCCTGGTCACCTGACCAATCGAAGCCTCTGCCTGTGCCATCCATGACATCTTCTCTTTATTCTTGCTTTGATGTCAGCTATGTTCTCATGTCTTTTGTTTATGAAATTAACTGTTTTATAACCACGCTGTGAACTTGATTAAATTAATTCTTTTAATCACCACTTGGTTATGTTGTCCTGACTGTATGCTTAAATCATGTGCTGTCATGAACTGGTTGTAGAATGTATGTCAGTACTTATGCTCGGTCTGGAGCTAGATGTGTTTATGTAAGTTGTGAGTTTAAGTGAGTTAATGTTAAGCTGGATTGTGTTCATGATTGGTATTAGTAGCAGTCGAGTAGTTTTGTTAAGTTCACATGTGTGACTGAGCTGTTATGAGCGAAGTGGTATCTAATGACTGGTCAGGGGTGAAAGGTCATGTTTTGTAGTGGGCAGCGGAGAGAGACTAGTGAATGAAGGTTACGCTGAGTCAGAGCGATGAAGAGTAATATGGAAAGCAGATAGTGCAGGTTGAGATATTGTAAGATTTAGTGAGATTTTTCCATTCTAACATTTTTTTCAAGGATGTACATAATGCACTGTGTGGTTCATGGCCAAAGTGGCAGTCTGCTGATGTTATTTCTGTTGTGCTGAAGATTTGTGACATAAAGACATCAGATATCATACTTACATGTTCGAGTCTATTGAGTTACTATTAGATGTGAATAACGAGCCATGCTTGTTGCTCAAAGTGTAATGTCATGTCACACAGTTTTGCACTTGATGTGCTGTTTTAGATAACTGTCTTATCCCCACTTGATTACTTTAATTAAATTGTTTTACATCTGCTTGATTCAGTATATCCAGGTTGTGCATTATAATTGCTGTGTCAGTCTGTCTTGACTTCTTTATTTGCTATTTTTGGACATAGTTATTTCATGTGTCTGTATTTTATTTTACATTGTCCATTTATCAAAACTGTGGAATTGAATATTTTGATTTCTATTTCTTTCTTCCTATTCTTTTGTTTGTTTTTTAAAATATTTTTTTGAAGTAGAAAGCATAGATATTGAAGATTGGTAGATAGTGCTTTAAAAAAAGCCCAAGGGAGTATTTTTTGTTGTTGTCTTTTTTTTTATTTTTAAAATGAATTAGAAAGCAAAGATTAATAATAATAATAATAATAAATTCTTTAAGCGCCAAACACGGCGCATAAGGCAGAAACCAAAAGATTAGATACAATAAATTGTAAAGAGGGATAGGTGGTAAATTGTAATACAGCATTGGGATTTTATCATTCATTTTTTTTTTAAAGTTGAAATACGAATCATACATTTTGAAGATTGGAGGTGGTACATTGAAAAGCACTTAAGGGTTTTTTGTTGTTGTTGGTAGTTTTGTGTAAAATAGAAACCATAGATTTTGAAGATTGGTAGGATGCACATCAACATAGGTAATGTTCAGCTTTAGTGCCACCGATCGTTTACTTTGTACTATATTTGCCGCATTGTACGAGAAAGTAGTTAGGGTTAGGATTAGGGTTAACCCTAATCCTAACTATTTTCTCATACAATTTCTCGTTCAATGCGGCAAATAAAGTACAAAGTAACGTTACCATTACACTTGAATAATAAAATATATATCATAAGTAACACAACCAACGGGCTGATCACCCGTTTGCCAGTCACTTCGATTACGGAAACAACAGCAGATGGATTGATTTGCCGTTGCCCTAAAGACGCCAATAGGCGTGATGGGAAACAATGGCAAAGAAAACCTATCTGCTGTTGCCCTAAGACGCCACTAGGCGTAATGGCCACTGACTGCTTTGACGGTCGGTGGCTAAGGACGGAAGAAGAAGAAGATAAGTAACACAGAACAAAACTATTCTTGTTCCCTGTAAGACACACATCTTCAAATTACTGGGTTGCGACAATTGGCAGTGTGTCGGTTCATATTGTACTTGTATGCAAATCCTTTTCCACAATTTACACATACATAAGGTGGAATTTTAAAATGCACAATATTCTTATAAAATAAAGTACTAAGTAAATGATCGGTGTCACTAAAGCTGAACATTACCTCAACATGTGCCTAATTTGAAGTATAAAGAAAGAAATTCACCGTTTCCCGTTACTATTTCAGATGAGAGATTCTTCAGTACTGAGGCAACCCAGGCCTTAAGTGAGATGACTCAAGGCAAGCTGTTACAGTGCCAGGTTGTCGCTAGAACAGAGTATGGCGTTCCCTACATCCATCTGTATCAGGTTAATTCTGAGACTAGTAGTGTAAGTACTTGTCTAACTTGTGGCTAGACCAGAATATGGTGTTCCCTACATCCATTTATGTCAGGTCTGGTCGAGTCTGAGAGCTGTAGTGCAAATAGGTCACTTCTGAGAGCTGTAGTGTAAACATGTCAGTTCTGAGAGCTGTAGTGTAAACAGGTCAGTTCTGAGAGCTGTAGTGTAAACAGGTCAGTTCTGAGAGCTGTAGTGTAAACAGGTCAGTTCTGAGAGCTGTAGTGTAAACAGGTCAGTTCTGAGAGCTGTAGTGTAAACAGGTCAGTTCTGAGCACAGTAGTTTAAAGAGGTCAGTTCTGAGAACTGTAGTATAAACAGGTCAGTTCTGAGAGCTGTAGTGAAAACATGTCAGTTCTGAGAGCTGCAGTGTAAACAGGTCAGTTCTGAGCACAGTAGTGTAAAGAGGTCAGTTCTGAGAACTGTAGTATAAACAGGTCAGTTCTGAGAGCTGTAGTGAAAACAGGTTAGTTCTGAGAGCTGCAGTGTAAACAGGTCAGTTCTGAGAGCTGTGGTGTAAACAGGTCAGTTCTGAGAGCTGTCGTGTAAACAGATCAGTTCTGAGAGCTGTAGTGTAAACAGGTCAGTTCTGTTAATAGTAGTTTAAACAGGTCAGTTCTGAGAGCTGTAGTGTAAACAGATCAGTTCTGAGAGCTGTAGTGTAAACAGATCATTTCTGAGAGCTGTAGTGTAAACAGGTCAGTTCTGAGAGCTGTTGTGTAAACAGATCAGTTCTGAGAGCTGTAGTGTAAACAGGTCAGTTCTGTTAGTAGTAGTGTAAACAGGTCAGTTCTGTTAGTAGTAGTTTAAATGTCAGTTCTGAGAGTAGTAAACAGGTCAGTTCTGAGAGTAGTAAACAGGTCAGTTCTGAGAGTAGTAAACAGGTCAGTTCTGAGCGTAATAGTGTAAACAAGTCCATTTTGAGTGTAGTAATTTAAACAGGTCTGTTCTGAGAGCTTTAATGTAAACAGATCAGTTCTGAGAGTGTTAGTGTAAACGGATCAATTCTGAGAGCAGTAGTGTAAACAGGTCAGGTCCAGAGAGAAGTAGAGCTAACTGTCATATCTGAGAGCAGTAGTGTAAACAGATAGTTCTGAGAGCCATGGTGTAACATGTCATAATAGCAAATAAGGTGAGGCTGGCAACCACATCGTGGGAAAAATGTTACAGAAACTACCGTTGTGAGCATATGAATGCATTGGTGCTGGCTTTCCTCAAGAGGATATATTGCAGTGGTGGTTCAGTAACTCCTTATAGTATATGTCAATAAATGAGGAGGCTGCTGTAAAACTGGTAAGGAAATGAATATGTCAGTTAAAAAAGAAATGGAATCCGTTTTACACATGAAACACTGGCGTTCGGGTTTCAGCCTTCATCAGCCACAGCTACAGACAGTACATAAATATTTTCTCCACCGACGCACTGATCTTACTAATAGCACAAGTCCTCTTCTTCACCTTGCTGAATTGATTTTACTCTCAACTCTTTTGAATTTAATGGTGAATTCTTTAATCAAATCAGTGGCATGGCAGTGGATACTAAAATGGGCCCTGTTTATGCTTGATTTTTATGGGCCACTTTGAATATTTGGTCCTTCAAAGTTACGATGGTCCGATACCTGAGTTTTGCCGTTGCTATATTGATGATAGGATTTGAGTTACAGACATGTCTTCATAGATTTATTGACTGTTGGTAATTTCAATCCTTCCATCAAATTCACTTCTCAGATTTCTACGTCTTCAGTAAACTTTCTTGACCTTACTGTCAAAATTAGCCCTGCTGGTCTTAAACCTTCTGTCTTTTACAAACCTACTGATGCTCACGTTTTTCTTTACACTTCTTCTCACCCTCTCAGCACTGTACACATTCCATTCCCTTTTCTCAACTTCTACGGTTATGTCACGATGATGAACGAGCTCAAGAGATGCTCAAGTTTTTTCGCTGACGTCTTTATCCTGAAAGAGTTTTATCTGATGCTCTTAATCACGCCAGACACGTTACTCGTCAGATGGCACTTACTGCCAACCCTACTACTACATCTGACAGACTCAGACTTGTCTTAACTTTCCATCGCCGCTGCTTGGAGGTGGAAAAAAATTTTTATTTCATCATCTGCCTATTTTCCACTTCATCCTGTTACCCGAGAGTTGTTTTGAGATACGCCTTTGGTGGCATATCATAGGGATCAAAATTGTAAGGATATTCTTGTACACACCTGCTTGAGGTATTCTAGCCCTTCACACGTAGGTACTAAACCGTGCCAACGCTGCAGTATATGTAAGAGCTGTCTGTAATGCAAACTCAGACAGTTACTTTTTCCGAAAGGTAAATTTGTCATTAGAGAGTCTTTCACATGCGAATACAGAAACTTGATTTATGCTATCATCTGTAAAAAGTGTGGTATTACCTATTTTGGTGATACTGGCAGACATTTGGCAGACAGGTTCGTGAGCACTTAAATGGCATTTATCATGGCAAATCCTACACCAGTGGCTCTTCATTTTAATGGACCTGACCATTCGGGTAATTCTGATATTAATATTACCACACTCCGTTCTTGCTTTGAGGATGATCAAACTCACTTTTCCTTGGAGAATCATCTCATTTTTCAAATGGGTTGTCTATCTCCCAATGGCTTAAATGTCCAACATCATTTTGCATGAATTGTAGTGGCTCTCCTGTATTTCAAACTTCTTTACTTCTTCCATTGTTGTTTTCATGATCTATCTTTTTTTTAAATTATAGTTTTTGGTTCGTTTCGTATCCTTTTTGTGTCTTTTTTAGTGCCACTATCTTATATGTCACTTCCATTTGCATTATCGGATGACGGCGATCTTCACTGTTTGATTCCACAGATCTTGCTACTTTGATTAGGGCCTGTTTCACCAATTTTGTTAATTCCTTTTGCGTTTCATTGATTATTTAATTTCTTGTTTTTATATTTCTTTCTTTCTGGTTCTGCATTTTCTTGCATTATTATTGTTCTTTTTTCGCTCATCACTTGTGATGTTTACTTTTTCATCTGCTTATATCACTCTTTTTGTCTGTGTTTCTCATCCTTGTCTGTCTTTGTAGTATTTTTATTTTACCTGTCTCCTGTAATTCTTGTACTTGTCACCTGTTTGTACTGTGGCTGACGAAGGGTGAAAGCCGAAACGTCCCATGTTTCATGTGTACCGTTACTTTGTAAAACTGATTCCATACCATTTTATTTGTTTAAATTTATATATTTGTTTCAATAACTCCATAAGATGGAGTGTTAAAGGTACATTCCTTCCTTCATCAGACATACTTGATTGTTAGGGAGAAAGAAGTACAGTGTGTAAAACTAACAAGAAGTTTTGAAATTTCAAAACAAAAATGTTGTCTTTTTTTAATGAACAGGCTGTTTTGATCAACCGAGCACTCGTGAACAGACGATTGGTCAGATGGATAGAGATCCTGTAGCCACAGAAGTCGTTTTGTTTTGTCCCAGTCAGTAGCAGCTAGTGCAGAAAACTATGAAATTTTTTTTTTTTTCCTGACTTTAATTTCAAGCCACTGTTGTATACTGGCTGAAGAGTGTGTGTTTGATATGTTCATTTTTTTCCCCCCTGGCATTAAATTCATGCAATTGTTGTATACTGGCTGAGGATCGTGTGTTTAGGTGTTTTTTTTTCTAGAAAAATTCATGAAACATTGGGTTGTATTTTAAAACATTTGATATAGTTCATCAAATATTTTGTGAATATTGTATTATTTAAAAACCTGAAGAGGTTGTTATACCCGTGACTTATTATCTTTGATTTTGCCATTTTGTTGAGTCACTGCTAGTAGAAGCCAAACTGGCAACAAAATATTGGTTTGGTTTGGTTTTGAGGATCATCTTTCTTGCACACGGACAACTACATCAGTGCTCTGATCGGCTCCCTTAGATCACACAAGGAGGATCTCAGCACAGTGCATGAACTCCATACATATATATATATATATATAATATATAGTTGATAACTCACACAAAAGAAAAATGAACAAAAACTAGTTTGATTGTAAAAGTGATTTTGCTGTACATTTATCTAGTTTTAACTTGGCCAACTATTGAAAACTTACGCATACGAGTTTTTACAGTAATTCCTAAACTCTCCTGACAGTATAGGTCAGAGTTTGATAGCTGGTTATTATATCCTGTACTGGACAATCATCCTGAAGCCTCTAGTCATTAACATTTTCATTATGCATTCTCAAAGCAGAAGCAAATGTAGATACAGTAAGTCTATAAAATGATGCTGAAGTGTATTTGTACACACAAATATGGCTGCTCTGTTGGGCTGTAGAGTTGACGCTCTTTGCTGCTCCAAATTATTTATCTCAATGTTAAGCCTGTGTCAACCTTATGTGTGTTTTTTCATTGATTTTTTGTGGGTGCTACAAACCGTAACTGTCCAGTAATGTTGGATATGGGCTCTCAAAGTGTGCAGCATGTACATTTGTCTCTTTGCTTGTCAGAATTTCAGTCTCACAGCTTAATTGGCCATCCTTTGCCACTTCAGGACAGAGTTTCAGAGTTGTATGTAGGTACATGTTCTATGACCCAGCCCTTCATATCTTGAGCATAGCCCACAATCACAAATAAACAAAAACTGTTTGCTCCAACCTATTCAGTGACTGAATGGTTCGTTTACTGCTTAGGCATTCTAATGTTACACTTCTTAATCACCTGGTATTTTGTCATTGAATTGAGGAACTATAAGGGGTGGAGCATCAGAGCATTTTAAGTTGAAATAGAATAAATTTGAAAGTTGGGATTAGTATATTTTCTGATAATTTATTAACTCCTGACTCTAAATTTATCAGTAATAAGACCACTTTATAAGCAGGCATGCTTTGGCTTTCATATTTTCATGTGAAATTGTTCTTTTCATAAAGAAAACCATGAATTTTTCAGAACTTTGTTTTATCTTATTAATTTTCTTATAACTTGCCTATTTATTGGTTGGTCAGCATGAGATTTAGTGCAGATGCTTCCCATTGTGTGATAAAACTTTATTTACAGATCTGATTATTGATACATTATCAGAATGGTTTTTTTTTTTCATTGCAAATAATGTTGTCAAATTTAGCAAAATGTGGTACAATGTTTTAGATCCTAACTTGAAAGTTCCACAGCTCTGAATCTGCAGGAGTTATAAGATACTAACCTTGAAGTTCTGTAGCATGGGATCTATTTTATCGAAATTCTTTTCTGAAAAAAATGTTAAAATATGACGATGAACTTCCAGTTAAACTTTGGATCTCAGTAACTCAACTTTTGACTTTTTCGATCCCCTAGGTCATGAGTTTTCACTCTATTTTGCTTGTGCCAGGTAGTCAAAGGTACATGTCTCAGTAACTCAAAAAAAAATAAAATAAAGAGAGCCTTGGTGAATGAACATCTCTATCTGTAAGGAGGAGGAAGAAGAAGAATTCACTGCTAACTTCATTAATCCCTGACTTTGGTGTCTTCTCTTGTTGATCCCTGACTTTGGTGTCTTCTCTTGTTGATCCCTGACTTTGGTGTCTTCTCTTGTTGATCCCTGACTTTGGTGTCTTCTCTTGTTGATCCCTGACTTTGGTGTCTTCTCTTGTTGATCCCTGACTTTGGTGTCTTCTCTTGTTGATCCCTGACTTTGGTGTCTTCTCTTGTTGATCCCTGACTTTGGTGTCTTCTCTTGTTGATCCCTGACTTTGGTGTCTTCTCTTGTTGATCCCTGACTTTGGTGTCTTCTCTTGTTGATCCCTGACTTTGGTGTCTTCTCTTGTTGATCCCTGACTTTGGTGTCTTCTCTTGTTGATCCCTGATTTGGTGTTCTCTCTTATTGATCCCTGATTTGGGGTCCATTTATTGATCCCTGATTTGGTGTCCTCTCTTGTTGATCCCTGATTTGGAGTCCTCTCTTGTTGATCCCTAATTTGGTGTCCTCTCTTGTTGATCCTTAATTTGGTGTCCTCTCTTGTTGATCCCTGATTTGGTGTCCTCTCTTGTTGATTGATCCCTGATTTGGTGTCCTCTCTTGTTGATCCCTGATTTGGTGTCCTCTCTTGTTGATCCCTGATTTGGTGTCTTGTCTTGTTGATCCCTGATTTGGTGTCCTCTCTTGTTGATCCCTGATTTGGTGTCCTGTCTTGAAACTTAGTACTCACTGAACATAATAACAACAGTGTGTACTGTTAGGGCATCATCATGTTTTTAAATGAGTTAGTCCTCTTATACTGGGCCATAAGAGTAACATTATTTTTGTCCATTCAGATACCCACAGGAACTTAAACTGGGCCATAAGAGTAACATTATTTTTGTCCATTCAGAGACCCCCATGAACGTATACTGGGCCATAAGAGTAACATTATTTTTGTCCAATCAGATACCCCCAGGAACTTAAACTGGGCCATGAGTAACATTATTTTTGTCCAATCAGATACCCCCAGGAACTTAAACTGGGCCATGAGTAACATTATTTTTGTCCAATCAGAGACCCCCATGAACGTAAACTGGGCCATAAGAGTAACATTATTTTTGTCCATTCAGAGACCCCGTAGGAACTTAAACTGGGCCATAAGAGTAACATTATTTTTGTCCAATCAGATACCCCCAGGAACTTAAACTGGGCCATGAGTAACATTATTTTTGTCCATTCAGAGACCCCCATGAACGTATACTGGGCCATAAGAGTAACATTATTTTTGTCCAATCAGATACCCCCAGGAACTTAAACTGGGCCATGAGTAACATTATTTTTGTCCAATCAGATACCCCCAGGAACTTAAACTGGGCCATGAGTAACATTATTTTTGTCCAATCAGAGACCCCCATGAACATAAACTGGGCCATAAGAGTAACATTATTTTTGTCCAATCAGAGACCCCCATGAACGTATACTGGGCCATAAGAGTAATATTATTTTTGTCCAATCAGATACCCCCAGGAACTTAAACTGGGCCATGAGTAACATTATTTTTGTCCAATCAGAGACCCCCATGAACATAAACAGGGCCATAAGAGTAACATTATTTTTGTTCATTCAGAGACCCCGCAGCAACTTAAACTGGGCCATAAGAGTAACATTATTTTTGTCCATTCAGAGACCCCCGCAGGAACTTAAACTGGGCCATAAGAGTAACATTATGTTTGTCCATTCTGAGACCCCACATGAACTTAAACTGGGCCATAAGAGTAACATTATTTTTGTCCAATCAGAGACCCCCCAGGAACTTAAACTGGGCCATAAGAGTAACATTATGTTTGTCCAATCAGAGACCCCCCAGGAAGTTAAACTGGGCCATAAGAGTAACATTATGTTTTAAACTAAGGTAGGAAAGATACGGGTCTGATTCTTGGACATGATCTTTGACCTTTTGTGCTCCCTGGGGACCACCACCACCACTGCTGCTGGCCCCCCTCTTCCACCAGGGTGTTGATAGGCTGTTGTACTAGTGGTCTCTCTAGCATGTTGTCTTACATAATGAGTTTGCCAGTTCCATGCACACCCTCGTATTAGTTGTCTCTTACAGGAATAACACACACACACACACACACACACACACACACACACACACACACACACACACACACCCACACACCCCCCCCCCCACCCCCCCCCCCACTATTAAAACAATAGTACGTACGTCTTGGACACATTGCATTTAAAATGTGTTTTAGGAATGGGAGAGGAGAGTTTAACCTTACAGACATGATTTTCTCTGTCATGTTTGGACATGATACAGAAAATATTATGTTTTATGCACAAATTCTTGGGACGTACATGGCTTCCTTTTACTGTTGGATGAACTGACACTCCAGAAATGCTAATAAAACTTTTTCAGAGAAAGAAGTTATATATCTGAATGTTTTGTTGTAAACAAAATGGATTATTATATTACTTCATGATTGTTTTCTTGTCTTGTCTTTGATCCATCATCATAGAGCATTAGCTCTTGGGGATTTTGATTCATTATGTTGAACTGTGTGGTTATAATTAGTTGTTCATTTATTTCTTGATTATATGGCATTGTAATAGTGTCTACTGACACATGAAAAAATATTTATAAATACAACTTTTTTCCCCCCTTTGTTTTTGATGATGTGGTGTGGGTAAACATATTTTAAACATATGTTGCAAAAATGATTGTTGTGTTTATTAAAATGCCAAAGTTATAAATAAAATTATTTTATTTTGTGATTTCAGAAAAATGGAGAATATAGAGATGATGCCTTGTAAACATATAATGTTATGAATGTCTTGGATGTGGTTGTGTCAATGTACGCACCACAGTAGTATGTATCTCTTATTTTGTAATGTAATGTAATGTACCAGAGACGTAATGATAATAGGAAGCTCTATACAGAGTATTGCAACTGGGGTTAATCTGATCATCAACCCAGAGTCCGCTGGGAGGACAACATTAGATTGAAGGACGAAGGACTAGATTGGAGCCAGGCCAGGAGGAAGACAGTTCTCTCTGGCAAACCTCTATACCCCAGGGTAGAAGAGGAACGACTAAATAAGTCAATTAATCTGAAGATAGAAGAAGTAGTCACGTCTCCCACTTTTTGTCCTTCTGTCATTGTTTTTATTTTTCACTGCCAGCACTCCACTTTGTTCTCTCCACTCCTGGTTTTATCAATTCTGCCAGCTTGAGGTGGTTGTGAAATTAAAGATTTTGTTGTACGTAAACTTTCTGCCCTGAATTCCTTTGTCTGCTGTGGTTGTTCTACAGCTAATATGAGGCTATTTCGTCAGTTTCGCAAAGTCTTTTGAGTGTCCTTGACTGTCACCTTCAGGTCCAGTTGTTTCAGTAGAATCATGGACCATATGGCTACGTTCCCCTTTTGAACATACTGAAGGGAAACAGGACGCGGTTGCTGCGTCATTGAAGCACAAAAATGTTAATAAAATATTTGATACATGATGAAGGAGGATGTAGTCGTGCCTACATATCATCATAAATATTTCCTATTTCGCTTCTTATGGAGCATAGTCCCTGCTGCAGATTGCCCCCCCCTAGAGGAAGCCCATGCTAAAGCACAAACTGTTGTAACGGTGGTGTCTGTAGCAGTCTGTTTTTCATGATGAGGTTGCCAGCCTCATATCTCATCTCTTGTGACATATCGGAGGGAGTAGCAAGCAGATTCTTTCTCCACCTCAGAGACCGCGAGGAATGACACTTCTACCTTCATTTTAAAATAACATGGAAGGTAGTCCTATAGCAGATACTGCCACAGGGGAGTGAAGTGTTAGAGACTACACTATACTAGGTCTAGTATTGTGGGGGGGGGGGGGTGTGACCAGTTCCTCTCCTTGCTGCTTTTTCCTTCCGTAACTCAAGAGCAGAGTCATGTACCCATTTACAGCTCAGAAGACTGGAGTGTGACGTCACCATGTTGTCAAATTGCCCATAAAAGCTGTACTAGGGAAGGGGGAATAAGTATGGATTGTTTGGATATAAATGTGAAGAGTAGAATGCCAAACATTTAACTGTTCTTCTACAAGTATGCTGCCAGTTGGCATAAGTGATTATGTTTCTCCACAACTTCTTGTCCACAGGACTGTTTATGAGTTCTGTTTGTTGACTTCTGTTTGTTGACTACTTTCCAGAAGTCGATGTCCAGTATCTTTTGTCATCGTCATCCTCTGCCACCTTTTCCTTCTATCTTTCCATAAAACTTTTACGGGATATGATGTTTGAAATACGTGTGTTGAGTTGTGGCATATGAAAGATGGCCTCGTGTGGTTACCCAGGTGTATCTTTTGAGACGTGGAAAGAGTATAGTTACTGCCCTGACTAGGCGTAACTGTAACAGGTGACTAAGGTGAAGTGGCAACCACATGATGTACAACAGGTTGTTACAGAAACTTTCACTGTAAGAACACATCCATGTGCAGGCTTTCCTAGCTCGGTGGTCCATGGTTCGATCCCCAGTTGAGGTGGGATTTTTTAGACTGCAAACGGCTCCATGGTCAACCCAGCCTCATGAATTGGGTACCAGAGCAACTCTGGGAAGGTTAAGACGGCCTGCGTGATGCTGACTACATCACCCCTAGTGTGCCGATGGTCAAGAAAATACAGGCCTAACACCGTATTCCCAATATGCCTCAATGTGCGTGTAACGGGATCCTGGACCTTTACCTTTTTCTGCATAGATGCTACTGCAGTGGTACCCCCATGCTATGTATAGCAAAAGAGGTAAAGAAGAAGAAAATAATATAGAAAGATGTGGCGTTGCATATTTTGTTTCATATAAATTGTTTTGATTTATTTAAGAGAGGTATGATATTTATGTTTTTAGCTTGAGACAACTGTTTTGAGTTTAAAGGAAAAACTTTGTATTTTCAATTTTGCTTGAAACAAATTGTTTTGAGTTAAGGCATAGAAAAGATGAAGTATTGTGCATTGTGCTTGAAATCAATTTTTTGAGTTGTGTAGGAAAGGCATGGTATTTGTACATCTCGCTTGAAATAAATTGTTTTTAATTGTGTAGGAAAGGTGTGGTATTTTTTTATTTTACTTGACATACATTTTTTTGAGTTTAAAGGAAAGGCAAGGTATTATACAGGAAAGATGGGGTATGGCTCATTTTGCCTGAATAAACTGCTTTGATTTAGGACGTAGGAAGGTTGGGGTATTATGTATTTCACTTGAAATAACTAGTTCTATCAGATACTAACTATTAGGTGGTAGCTGTCTTAAGTTGTAGTTAGTTTTCTACAATGTGTGTGTAGAAAACCATGCATGGCTATGTAGATTGCAACATAGTAAGTAAACTTATAGTAGACTTGTATAACTGCCTAAGGGGCACACACCCTAGTGACACATTAACCCGTGAACTGGACAATAAAAATTAAGTCCCTCCAAATTTTTTTACACAAATGCGTTATGAGAAACTCATTACAACTGAGTACATTAATATATTCCACCACAAGACTGAAAAATAGCTGTATTAGAATAACTGTAACTCTTTCTTTTATGATAATACAATGAAGCCATTTAGACATACCTCACACAACTGACAAGAAACTAACACAACCCATCGATCAGCTAGTGACGATTTACCATCATCACAAGTCAAGGCTTGAGCAGAATACGTTACAGGCACTACGCCTAGCCAGAATGATAATGGCTTTCTCTAGGCTGGTTTTTCTTCAGCCCATTCAGACGGACCAGCCCAACACCACATCTATGGTCACATGCTCTGGTCACCTGTACAACACACGGGAGACCAAGCATGACAGAACACATATCACTGTGGCATTGTGATTTCAACTCAGTACCTTGCAGTTGTCATACGGCACACCGTACCTTGCAGTTGCCGTAAGGCACACCGTACCTTGCAGTTGTCGGAAGGCATACCGTGACAAGCTCTTACTACAGTTCATAATTACTGCTGTCAGTCTCAGGCTTTTGTCATTGTCATACAGTTAGTCCCTCGAGAAGTTGGTAGCTTCTCCTTTCATGGAGTCGCCATTCGTAAAGGACATGTTGTTCTGTTTGCTTGTCTTCTCCACATGGACACATGACTGTCCAATTTTTTATGTGTTGATTAAAAAAAAAAATTTGCCTCATTTTGGCGAGGCGCGTCCCGTTTAGCCTAGTCAGTTATATTAGGGCACATGTCCAAATATAAAAGACCTCCAGGTCTTGAAACTTATTGAGTTGAACAGAAAACATTTGAGTCTGTAGTGGCTTCTTCTCAGTTTGAAAATTATGACTTGATCTATTCTTGGTAATTGATTCTGTTGCATCTGACTGAGTATTTTCTATGGCATTTTAAGTCATTAATTCTCTTTTTACTTTGATTGTGTAGAATTTGTTCTATTTTTAGAATGAATATTCAGGCCTGATCTCAGATTATTGGAAATTATCTCCTGGATGTTATTATTAAATAATACATTTTATTATGTTATATATATGAAAGGGTGGGCGAGATGATGATGTTGTGATATTTGATCACTCTCTTTTCACACTCGCACAGACCCGAACAACAATAAAACTCTTGATTCTGAGACGGGGGCTGTATTTATTTTTACAACCCATTCAGGGACTAAGAGCACACTGAAGCAAACATTAAACAAATAAACCAACGAACATAACACCAAACAAACAAACACCCAGCTAGTGCTCAGTTCCTAATCGTGCTCTGGTCCATCTGCTACCCACACCGGTCACCTCGTCTCGTTTGTTCTCTCGTCTGGACTGATACTTCTGAAAGCTCGCTGCTGGCCATCGCACGCTTTATATAGGCACTAGGCTAATCACTCAACTTACTGCGCGCTAGGCGTATTAATTTGGCCGCATAAATAACACTTGCGATATTTGCTTTATTAGGCACGAAAACACAGATAAAACCTACCGCTATTAAATATAACACACGACTATCAAATATAACACACCACAACTAATTCTTAGGCTTTATTATGGCCTAAACTAATATATCTTTTTGAAGACTTTTCACATCCCAGAATGCTGCGCGCACATCGAAAATATATGGGCGATAAATATGCCTTGAACCTGAAGGGGGAAGCCGGGGTGTCTTTACGTGAAGGGGGAAGCTGGGTGTCTTTCCGTGAAGGGGGAAGCCGGGTGTCTTTCCGGCCCCATCACATATATTTAAGATTTATTATTATTCTTTAAACTTTATCAAGCTAGTTATTGTGCTGTACATTTGTTACAAGGCATGGACAATTATAACTTGTAGTTTGAGAATATTTATTTCCTAAATTATCATTATGTAGGGCACTAAGACTTGTTGATTGCTAAAAGTTTATCTACGTCTGGTGTGAGCATACGTGAAGCTAAATTAGGATGATGATTGCTGCTCTGTGCCATTTTGCTTTGAAACTGCTTCATTATTGATTGGGTGCCCCAGTGGCCAGCTAGATGACATGATGAAGGAAGGAAGAAATCAGTAGGACTCGTTTGACTAGATCTTATTTTCTTTTCTTTTAGTTATTTTAAGCACTTCTTTCAGTTCCATGTGAAGCATAGAGGTGCAGAAGTTGCTTATTATTGGGTTGTGTTTAGAGCCGCCTTCTTTATCTCTGCCCATGAGATCTCTATTGTCTAGCCTCCTATTTTCCATCATTTTTGTTCAGGTAATCTTTGGCATTCCCCACTGTTTCCATCCCCTGATATATCCAATCAAAGGCATGTTTGGTTGTGACAGGACAACATGGCATGGGTTTGTTTAAGGCCTATGCTGCTTGGGAAGCTGAAGGATAGTGGATGTATGAATTAAAAAATCTGTTTGGTGAATTCTAATTATATGCCCTAACCATTCCTTCTTGCTGTTTTAGATTTTAACAGTAATGTTGTTGGTGTTTGCGTGTTAAGTTATTTCTGCATTAGATATATTTATTCCTATAAAATTCAAGAAATTATTCGTTGCTTTTTTCTTGACAACCCTTTTGGCTTTTTTTTGTTATAAATTTCAATCTCGTTTTCCATGTTTGATATATGATACATAATTAACAATAGATTGACAATTGAATTTGCTTGCTAGTTTTAATGAAATTTTGTAAAATAATTAAGAATAAATAGCCACGTAGATTTTCTTAGATTCTGGACACTTTGTAGCAGAAGATGGCAGATGTGAAACAGAAATCAAGAAGAAAATAGGAATTACCAAACCTGCATTCAACAGTAAAGACAGATACTAGCATCTAAACAGATTATGTTACTGAATGATGTAGAAACATGGACAATAAACTAACCGTTAGAAGGAAGAATTTAGGTCCTCCAGATGTAGATATATAGATCAATGGAGGTTATATGATGGAAAGAGAGAGGGAAAAATGGATTAGAAAAGCTAGGAACAAAAAGAGAGAAATAATGAATGATATCAAAGTTAGAAAGGTCAATTATTTTGGTCATATAAAAAGACACAGCAGTATAACGGAAGGAAGAGTTCAAGGCAGACGTAAGTGGAATACAGTGCTATAAGTAAGTGGAAGACAGTGCTATAAGTAGGAAGATAATGGACAGGAAAGAGTCTATCGGAGAGCGCTATCAAGACAAGAGACAGAAGACGTTGGAGATCTATTGCAGCTGACCAATGTGAAGATGGCAGCTGATACGATCTGTGAAATTATTTGAATAATGATGTTGCAGAATTATTTGGAAGAAGGCTTATCTTTTATTTGTTCAGTTTCAATAATTAAGTTATTCTCATGTTTGAAGATTTTCATTATCTGAATTTCCTAAATTAATCTCATTATTTTTTTTTAACAATTCAAATACTTAAAGAAATGTTTTGTTTTAAAGTGTGATTGCATAAATTAATCTCATATTGCTGCAGCTTAAATATCTAAATTGGTCTCATATTTGACTTCTGTACATCTAAATTTGTCTGGATTGATCACCTTTTCATGTTTGAGCAGATTGAATGTTTAAATTAATCTCAGATTTGCACAGTTTAAATATTGAATATGGTCTTAATTGGTCACATATTTGTGATTGAAAAGTTATTAAATTACTTTCAAGTTTGAACTGTAAATACCTAATTTGATTGAATGTTTCAAATTTTATTTTTCAAATATTTGAACTGCCCTCATGTTTTGAGTATTTTAAATGTCTCTATAAGTCTTGTGTCTGAATACTGTAAAACAAATAAGCCTCATCATTGAATAGTTGTGATTTCTCAATTGCTGTTTTAATATATTTGATTCTGGATTGCTTCACTTAGTTGCTTATTCTGGCAATAATCTAGGAATATTGCTAGATGTATATGTGTTTCTGTGTATTTTTTAACCACTTTTATTTAAGATCACCTGAGCTTTATATATTTGTGGAATTTCAAATCTTTTTCGCTCAAAATCTGTATATTCCACTCATCTTAGAGAGCTGAAGCTTCTCATGCAGTCCCCTTGGTACATTTTAATCTTTCAAGTGGTGACCGGCATTGACCCGATTCAAATTTATATAACAACTAAAACAATGCACAATAAGGTTGGAAATAATGCCATTAAAATAAGGATTTTAAGGGAAAGGAAATAATGCCATTAAAATAAGGGTTTTAAAGGAAGGGAAATAATGCCATTAAAATAAGGGTTTTAAAGGAAGGGAAATAATGAACTGCAAATACATTTTGTGTTTCTTATTTGAATAGGGCAGTCATCAGATGGCGAATAATGTCGTGCTAATGAAATCGTGGTTCTTCAAATAAGTAGGTCAGTGAGTCTCTTCTTTTAAACACAGCTCTAATAATTACCAACTTTCTCTTGAGCTTTACTTTAGGTGTTAAAACTTATCAAAGTATATTTTATTCAAAGAACAAGTGTTTGCTAGAGGAAGAAACAATGGTTCCAAAAAAAATCATTATTCAGTTATGACGTAAAATCATAAAACTAGTTAAAAAATACCAACCAAAAAAAAAAACAGTTTTAGGAACCACTTTTATTGTTTCCAAATGCACCAAAAGCATAGAACAGATGTTCCATACATTATGTTGCATAGATAAAAAGTGGATGACCAGTTATCATTAAACAGTAGTTCTTTGTATTGTCACAGATTTGTATTTTTGTTGATCAAAGATAATGTTTTTTAGTTCATTTGGTGATAACAGTAAAAGTAATCCCTACAACAAGATGTCTTTGTCCTGTTTCAGCACCTAGTTGCAGGATAGTAAGACAGGAATCAAATCAGCAGCATCATGATAATATATTAATCAAATCGAGGGCTTGATAATAAGACAGTAATCAAGTCAGTTTCTTGATGATAAGACAGCAATCAAAATATCAGCTTGATAATAAGACAGTAATCAAAATATCAGCTTGATAATAAGACAGTAATCAAATCAGCAGCTTGATAATGATACAGTAATATTGATAGAAAGTGAAAATAAAGGCCTGAGTCTTAATAGCAAGACACGTAGTGGTCGTCTCAAAGAAAAGGGCTTCCCCAGAATGCACTATCAAAGTAAATGGAACAATTTTATAACTGGTCAGTAGATTCTCATACCTGGGCACATTAATAAAAACGGATGAAAAATGCACCTCAGAAGTGAAGAGCAGAATAGCTCAGGCAAAAAGTTTAAAACCATTCTATAAAATGAAAAGTATTTTATGCAACAATTCTTTGTCATTGGAACTAGGTAAGATAGTTCTTCAGTGTTAAATAGAACCAGTCCTGACATACGGGAGTGAGTCATGGACAATAGTAAACAAGTAGGGAAGGCACTAGAGGCCACAGGGATGTGGTTTTGCAGAAGAATGTTACAAATAGCATGCACAGCCAAAAAAAGTAATGATGTCCTGAAAGAGGCCAATGCACAAAGGAAACTTATTTCACAAGTTAGAAAGATGCAATCCATTTTTTGGGCATGTTATGAGAAGAGGAAGGTTGGAATATATCATGTCAACAAGTAAGATTGAAGGAACAAAGAGATAGAGGAAGACAAAGAGAGCAAATACTGGACAGTTTGACATTGTGGCGTGGAAAGAAGTCAACAGCAGAAGTGATAAATTGTACTGGAGACAAGAAGTTGTGGAGAGACATGATTTCTTACTCCACTAGGCATGGTACTTGAAGAAGAAGAAGAATCAAATCAGTAACTTGATAATAATATAATAATCAAATTAAGGTTTTGATAATGATATAGTAATCAAATTAGGATCTTGATAATAATATAATAATTAAATTAGGATCTTGATAATAATAAAGTAATCAAATCAGCAACTTGATTATAATATAGTAATCAAATCAGCAACTTGATAATAATACAGTAATCAAATCAGCAACTTGATAATAAGGCAGTAATCAAATCAACAACCTCTTGAGAATTTTAGATATTATAAATGAAGTATGGAGAGAAGAACTACCACCACAACAATGGAAAGACAGTATTATTGTAAAGTTACCGAAGAAAGGTGATCTATCAGACTGTAATAACTGGCGTGGTATATCTCTATTATCAGTACCTGGAAAATTATTATGTTGCATGATGTTAGAAAGACTTAAATTGCATGCTGACGAAAAGATCAGAGAAGAACAAGCGGGTTTCAGGCCGAAACGATCATGTATTGATCAAATATTCACACTAAGAACAATTATAGAAGAATCAGTGGAAAGGCAATCGCCACTTATTATCACCTTCGTCGATTTTCAAAAAGCCTTTGATAGTCTACACCGCCCATCATTGTGGAAGATACTTACAATCTATGGTTTTCCAACAAAATATGTGAATATAATCAAAGCGCTATATGACAATGCAAGATGTTGTGTTAGAACAAATAAAGGGAATACAGAATGGTTTACAGTAGAAACAGGGGTGAAACAAGGCTGTATTATGTCACCACTACTTTTTGGAATAGCTATTGATTGGGTTATGAGAAACTATACCCACAATGAACAATTGGGTATAAAATGGACAAATGGAAAATTCCTGGGGGACCTGGATTTCGCAGATGATGTAGCATTCTTAAGTTCAACACCAAGACAATCCCAAGAAGCAATAAATAATTTGTGTCATCTCTCGGTTAAAATAGGTCTCCAAATAAATGCCTCTAAAACTAAAGCTATGAACTTTTCTAACGAGACCTTTGATATCATCTTGAACGGGGAAAAACTACAGAAAGTTGAAAGTTTCAATTATTTAGGCAGTAAAATGACTCAGGATGGTGACACAACAAGAGAAATCCATACTAGAATTGCTTTGGCAGCTAGCGCCTTCAATAGATTATCTAACATTTGGAAATTACGATCATTGAATATACATACCAAGCTTCGTCTGTTTAATTCAAATGTTATCTCAGTGTTAACATACGGCTGTGAGAGTTGGAAAATAACAAAATCATTGGAGAACAAGCTGAATACATTCGAGAACAAATGTCTTAGAAAACTCATGAACATCAGTTGGAAAGAATTCAAGACTAATCGACAAATAAGAGAAGACTCTAGGCAGAAATATGTCTCCGACTATATAAGGAAAAGACGATGGTCATATATCGGTCATGTCCTACGAATGCAAAACAACAGAATACCACTACAGGCGCTCACTTGGGTTCCTGAGGGTAAGAGGAAAAAAGGAAGACCAAAAGAAACACTCAGAAGAACAATAATAAGAGAAGGAAGAACGTTGGGCCTAAATAATGTGCAAGAGCTAAGAGGAGTGGCGTCACAACGAACAACCTGGAGAGCACTGGTTTCTGCCTTATGCGCCGTGTTTGGCGCTTAAAGAATTTATTATTATTATTAAGAAAACTACCTCAGGAACAACAAAATCAACGAATCATTGGTCGAAATGTCCTGTGTAGCCCCAGGGTGGGGTCTCTGATGAGGCAAGGAAGGAATAGCACATCTGTTCACCCAGGCACTACATACACGGCAACATATGAGGATGTGCTTGAGGCTAGTGACCTCACAACAACTTGCTACAGAAACTACTGATACAAATGCATCTGGATGCGTGGTGGAGGCTTCCTGTAAAGGGACCGGATACACGGGTGGCTCCGTGCTGTCAGGCGTGAAATGGAAAATGATGATGAATGGAAGGAATAGACTGAGCACAGAGAATGAATAACGCATATTACCTGTCATCTTGTAAAACTGTCAGGTAAAACAAGCAACAAAGATTACCTGTCATCTTGTAAAACTGTCAGGTAAAACAAGCAACAAAGATTACCTATCTTCTGACAGAACTAGCAGACTGGTTAACAAATAAAAGGTGGTTCAACAGCACAGCCCTGGACAACACTTTAGTGTTTCCAAGATCTACTTCTACAGGTCTGTATCCGTTTTTCTGAAATCCAAGGGGGCAGCTTTGTTTCGGAAATCGGTTTTTTTTTCCCTCCAATTTTCAGATGTCGCCCAAAATCGTGATTAAAAAGTAGTCCAAATATGTGTACAAAAAGTACAAAATAGTCAGAAATTGGCCCAATTGTGATCTCAAAGTAGCCAAAAGAAGCTTTCAATGTTCAGGATATTTTGGTTTTCGGGTGTTCGGATATAAGGATATATACACGTACTTTTAGTAAAGGCTGAGGTCTACCAAATACAATTTTTCATGATAGCTACTTTTACAGTTTTTTGCTGTAAATAATAAAATAACTCCACGTGCATATCAAATGAACAAAGCATTAAAGGCAAAATAAAATGTGTTTTAATTAAGGACCAAAAAAAAAATGTGCATCTGCAAGGAAAAAGATAATATACTAATAAGACCAAATTGAAACAAACATAATATTTAAGTGCTAGCATTACAACAGATTTAATATGATGATTTTCACAGTACTGCGTCAATTAAGTTGTCAAATTACGTCGCAACGGTTATTATACCCATAAAAACAAAAGATTTGATGGAAACAATTAGAAGAAAAAAAGAAAAACGTATATCAGGCTATCCTATAAACTGGTGTTCCTAAGGGGAGAAGTGCCAGCAAATTTTAAGTCAAAATATATAAAAATATGAAAATTGGGACTAGTCTGTCACCGCTAAATAAAGACTGAATAAAAGAGTAGAAGACATGATCAAAGGGAAGTTATTTTGTTTATAGTTTTTTTGTTTACTTTCTTAAGGATTTCATAACTAAGTATATCATGCCCTGAGACAGTATTAGATTTCTCATTTATTGCACTAGTTACTTCTTCCTGTTATATCAGCATCTAAATAGTTTGTTTCATCTATCTGGTCTGGTAGTTCTTTCTATAACAAAATCTGGAGCTTAGGAAAGATACCAAAAGCATGGAAAGTAGCTATGATAGTACCCATCCTAAAACCCAATAAGGAAGCCCATGATATAAGTTCATATAGGCCTATCTCCTTAACATCACAACTAGGCAAAATACTGGAAACTGTTGTGAATAAAAGAGTTAAATTCTACCTGGAAAAAAATCAGTTATATAGCCCAAACCAGTCAGGGTTTAGAGCAGACAGAAGTACAGTAGACCAGCTTGTAAGATTAGAACATGATGTAAAGCTAGGGTTCAAGAGGAAAGAGAAAACAGTGGCAGTCTTTCTAGATGTAGCTAGAGCATATGATGAATGATGGCGAGATGGAGCTCTTAACAAAATGAAAAAGATTGGCATTACTGGTAAAACCTACAGGTATCTAGAAAACTTTTTACAGGACAGGTATTTTGCTGTACAGGTGAATAATGATAGGTCAGAAATATATAAACAACAGAATGGGATTCCTCAAGGATCAGTGATTTCTCCTTCAATTTTCACTATAGCTGTAAATGATTTAGCAGATGAATTTAATGACATAAAGAATGCAGTATCACAATTTGCAGATGACTGTGCCATTTGGCGATCTGGAAAAAACTTGAACCATGTTTACAAAAAACTTCAAAAACAAATAGACAAAGTTTCAGAGTGGATGAAAGGTTGGGGCTTCCAAATTAATGTAAACAAAACAGTAGGTATGATATTCAGCAAAGGAAATTTTTAAAAAAATAACAAAATCAATATAACCATTAAAGGTCAGAAAATATGTACATCCTTAACAACAAGATTTCTGGGCATAACTTTAGATAAACAACTAAATTATAATAAACATATAGACAATTTAGTAGAAAGCTGTAGGGGACCTGTTGCACACATATTTTTGATGCACAGATTACAAAAATACGATATGACTAATTGATATGGAAAAAGAGATTACTTTGGTTACAGTCAAAGTTATATCATCCATGATTTGATTTATACTTTTGATTATGTGGATGATCTCCCCTTGAATATTGATTTCGCGGATGAATACCGAATTTATGTAATTTCTCATTTGTTAGGGCCAGAAAATAGATTGATCTTGTTCAATATGTTTATGGCCTGAATTTATATGTATTACTTGTCTAGTACAAGAAGATTCAGTCTTATATTGTATATCTTTGTATGTTTAGGTCGGACTATATTCTTTGTGCCGAACACTGGGGGCAGGTATTCGTTTTTCGAGGCATGCGTAGTGAGTCTCGATAATGCCGCCTGCTATGGCTGAGTGTGTTTCTTTGGGCTGGTCCCTTTTAAGGGTTGAAAAGTGATTTGTGCATGTTTTTCCAGGAGAAGTTTGTGTCTCTGCAAGAGTCTATTTGTCAGAGATTCTCCTCATGCACTTTGTTATTAATTCGGACTCCAGGTAATACCAGACCCTTTCTTTTGATGATCTCTACGTGGTTAGGCCTAGATGGAGTCGTATTTTCGAACATCGTTGGTCGTTGATATACCATTGAAGATGACAGGTTTCCCAACAGAGCTGATGTCTACATGTAACAACCTTAGTAATGTGGAACTGTAGGAAAACTCTAGGAAATTATTGATATTCAAGTTGTGAATTAACTTTGGCTTATTATTATCCTTCTGCTGGGTGAGTGAGCAAAACTCAGGAAGGTAGCCATCTTGCATTCTTGTCATCGTTATGGATCGCTGTCCTGACAACAGTATACCAAACTTATTATCGGACAGTGATATGGAGATCTCACTAATATGAAAACCCCTATCGTGGTTTAACTTTATTACATAAATATTTGATATATGTCGCTGGAGAACTTAGCCAAGGAAAAGGTTCGGCCAGTGACCTCTTTATATGTTTACACACCCACACCCACTGATGCGTTCAGTCAGTTAGGGGATGTGGCAATAGTCTGCCAAAACATTGAATGATTCCTTATATCTTCCATCATATTCAAATGCTGCATGAAATATGATCTATTGTTCAAATGCCTAATGATGTATACGTCAACATGTTCCCACGACTATGTTCCGTGCTGTCCTGATGTGTGCATCCCTATTAAACGGTGTGAAATGCCCGCTGCAGTTCAAGTCGTCATTGCCTTGCATGAGAGTGTGTGAGAAATATTATCAAGTGGTCTATTACACCGAACTATCACACCATTCGCGTTACTTGACACTCCCACTCAATGTCAACATGACAGGTTGATTTAATGGTGCAGAAGTAATCTAAAGAAGACCTGCTTCAGCGATGACCAGTACACGACTCTAAAACATAACACCCGCAACCAGAGGTTATCAGACGATATCAGTGGTGGCATATATTCTTCGTATTATCAGTGGTAGGCCAGATCCCTGGGTTTATTGTACCAGACCATTCCTGACGCCAGATACGACACGCAAACACGGATTTACAGGTTGACAGTACAACTACACAGTCGAAGTCAGCATAACCTGTCTTATCAAGTGAATACAGAATCTAGGTCAGCGCTTGATGACATTTTGCGGTACAGGCAGTAATTAGGCCAGTGTTGTGTAGTCATTCTTTCACAGATCAGCGCTTTGTGACATGTTGTGGTACAGACTTTATTTATGTCAAGTAGGCATTGCTACACAAGTGAAAAGTTCACCATATTAACAGGAAGGCCATAAACTGTGCTGTTGAGGCAGTAATATTGAGAAGTTAATATATTTCATCGGTGGATCTTCTATGTACTCTTTGTTGAACTTTGTAATAAATAAACTTATTAAAAGTGGAAAATTATTTTGATTAAAAGCTAAGACAACCACAACACATCTAATTGATTAATGTATGCATTTATGCTATTGATGTTTACATGTTATTTGTTTATATGTATAGTTGTTTATATGTCCGTGGGCGGTTGGTGAGGTGACTAGCACAAGAAATACCGAGTAATATTGGTCTTGTACTAGTGTTCTGTAGGTGCGAATTTTCTTAATTGAAAATTTGCTAGCGACAACCTGTTGCTATTTTTGTTAGTTGTTAAGACGCGTTTTTCTTCGTTGTTTTTGTTAATAATTTTGTGTTCCTTAGTTTTGTTTGAATTTGTTGGTCTCATCTTTCCTTTTATTCAGCTCGTTACACCCTTATGTTTATACTCTGTGACGTCATTTGTTGTGTTTAGTCCATTGCAGTTATCATCACAGATTCTGTGATTATTTACTTACTTCAGTTCCTTATATTTAATTTAATTTAATTTGATTTCTGCAATTGTTTTCATATTGTCTTTTATGCTTGTCTTTTGTTAATGTCTTTAGTTGACAGATAATAGGAGGTATATTTGAATACACTTATATGATAGTACAGGCCAGTACTTTATTATTATTACTGTACAAGGAAGTATACAAGACCTGTTTAAGGCTTGTCTCCCACATTGATTGGGATAGAAAGATATTATTTTCCACAGGTACTCAAGTGATCATTTGTTTTATTATAAACAAGATAACCATATAAGGTCTTTGACTAAGACTAAGAGAGTGAAATAAAAGTGAAGTGAGTATACAAGTCTATAGTACAGACTTGTCTCCCATTGAAGTGGGATAAGGTAATTTGTTTAATTTTTCAGGTTACTGATCTCACATTATCAGACATAATGTCAGACATGATGGATATTGTACATCATTTTCTTCAGAAAGGAAGAAAAAAATTACATTTATTTGGTGAAGACTGTGAGGATTATGCCACAGAGCATTTCCTACTTCAGGCGAGTGAGGGTCTTAGAGAATATGCTATATGTAATTATAGAAATGGCTATTCTAAAGATAGAGTATTTAGACTATCTAAATCACTATCCACACTCTTTTATGATGAAGGTAATGTTGTTGAGTTGGATGCGTTGAAAAAAACGATAAATGAGCTTCGGAGTAAAAATAAAGCTCTTACTGATGAGCTACAGATGTCAAAAATGCAGAATGAGAAGAAGTTCTCAGAAATGAATACTGAAAATGCTACACTGAAGAAGGAAGTGGAGTTTCATATAGAAGCTAATAATAGACATGTTACAAATTGGGTTAGTCAGAATAGAGATTGGGCTAGTCAGAAGAAAGAGTTGGAGAATGAAGTGACCTCATTAAAAGAGATGTTGGGTAATCAGGTAGATAAGGTGAACTCTTCCACGCTTGATTTAAAACTACTGTGGAAGATTATAGAAACATTAGCTCTTCCTGGTGAGAATAAATTGAGACAATCTCAACTGGAAAAGGAGAAAAAAGAGTTAGAAGTTGAAGTGAGCTCAATGAAGAACAATCTTCTTTGTAAAGAACAGGCTCTTATTGGTGAGCTAAAGCAAGTCAAGATGGACTGTGAGTTATTAAAAGTTCAGGCTCAGGAACGGGAAAAGTCCTATAATAAAACACTTCTTCGTCTCTTGCATGATAATAGTAATCTCGAGAGCCAACTTAAAGAACTTACTTACTTAGTCGTTCCCCTTCTACCGTGAGGTGTAGAGGTTTGGAAGAGAGAGCGCCAGACTATTCTATCGGCTGTCTTCCTCCTGGCCTGGTTCCATTCTAGTCCTCGGTCCTTCAAAGATTGTCTAATGTTGTCCTCCCAGCGGACTCTGGGTCGTCCTCGGGGTCTGGATCCTTGGCTCTTTGTTTCCCACGCTTGTCGTGGTAGCCGATCTTCTCCCATTCTGCAGACATGGCCAAACCATCTTAGTTGGGACTGTTCTACTTGGGTCTGTAGGGGGTGGCATTTTAAGCCTTGACGTATCGTCTGGTTGCGTACCATGTCTCTTCTTGTTACTTCAACCACCTTCCTCAGATATCTCATTTCTGAGGTTTGGATCTGGCCTTTATGGGTTGTAGTCATTGCCCATGACTCGCATCCATATGTCAAGACTGGGACATAGGTGGAGCGGTATACAGCCATCTTCGTTTTCTTACCAACCTCTCTCTTGCTGAGGAATCCTCGATTTATGGCCTGAAAAAGTCTCCCAGCTGCTGCTTTTCAAGTGGCCAACTCTTCTTTGATGCCTCCCTTTCGGTCTATAATAGCTCCGAGGTATTTAAAGTGGTCGACCTGCTCCAGGACCTGTTCTCCCAGCTTAATCTGATGTCTTCTTTCTTCTCGTGATATCACCATGGATTTTGTTTTAGAGCTGCTTATGACCATCCCTCTCTTCTCCAGCTCTTCCTTCCATACTTGCAGGTTGGATTGGAGATGTGCCTCTGATTTAGCAATCAGGGCAACATCATCAGCAAATGCCAGCTCTGAAATATAGACCTGTCTCATCTTCCAGTACCCCACTGAATACTTTCTTGTTCTCTCCTTACATGCCTTGATGACATCGTCCATAAGGAGTATGAAGAGGTAAGGTGATAGGATATCACCTTGTCTTACACCAGTGGTGGTCCTGAACTCTTCTGACTTATGGTTTGCTGTTCTCACATAATTTCTGCAAGACTTGTAGAAGCTCTGTATAGCATGAATCAGAGGTGCTGGAATATTCTTCCTTGCCAAACAGTCCCAAAGTTTGCTCCAAGGGACCCTGTCAAACGCCTTTTCCAGATCTATGAAACAAAGATGGATCTCACTCTTATACTCAAGGGCCTTTTCACTCAGCTGTCTGAGTGTGAAGATTAGGTCTTGAGTACTTCGGTTTGCTCGGAATCCGCACTGGACCTCATCCAATTGTGGCTCAGCTAGGCGTCGGAGTCTCTGCTCTAGGATTCTAGAGTAGATTTTTCCAGGGACACTGAGAAGGAATATGCCTCTATGGTTTCCACACTGTCGATTGTCACCCTTTTTGAAAATTGGTGTTATTATGGCGATCTCCCAATCCTTTGGTATGGTCTTGTTGCACCATGCTGCCTGTAGGACCCTTAAGAGTAACAGGTCACCTGATGCTCCCATGTACTTAACCATTTCTGGTGTTATACCATCATGCCCTGCTGCTTTGCCCATCTTGATTTTCTCCAGTGCTGCCTTCAGTTCTTCCATCTTTATGTCATCTTCATCACCATTGGTGTTCTCTTCTGTGCTAGTGGTTATCATTTCTGATGTTTGACCTTGCTCACCATCAAGGAGTTCTGAGAAATATTCTTTCCATCTTTCAACTTAAAGAAAAGAATGCAATATTCCCTGAGAAGGATATGGTTGTTCCTGAAAGGATTGAAGCTAAGAGACATGAAGATGACTTACACAAAGCAAACTTAGAACTTGCTAGTGCGCAAGAAATGTGTCGCAAAGTACAACTTCAGGCCGGACAAGACAAGAAGTCTTATGAAGGAACAATTCTGGAGTTAAGAAGTGAGGTGAATCTTCTGCGAAGTACTGCTATAAAGAAGAGTATGGAATCTCTGGAGGAGATGAAGATGTTTAAGAATAAGAAGGATATTGAGATTCAGTCACTACAACTGGAGTTGACACAGTTGAGAGCGAATAAAGAAAAAGATGAGAAAGTTGATGAACTTAGGTCTACTCATCATAGTGCTATGGAAGCACTGAAACTTGAACTTGTTCAAGAAAAGGCTAAGGTTTTAGAAGCTACAGCTCAGATGACAATATTAAGAAAGGATCTTAAAGATAGTATTGTTAAGGAGAAGACTTTGGCTTCTCAGTTACATGTTACAAGGTTGGATTATAACAGGGAAGTTAAAACCAATGAGAAAATGCATAGAGCTGCTGTTAGAGAGAAAGCTGTTGCAGAAGTGGAAATTGCAAAACTTCGCAACAGAATTGATGGTTTATTAGATATTGTTTTGGAGAATAGAATGTTGTCTAATAATAAAGTGGATAGATTTCAACATAGACCTGATGTTCAACATGTTGCTAATGCAAAGAGCCAGCCTCTTGCACTCAATGCTCATGGTAACATGAAACAATATGTGAACAAATCTTTTCGTGGCAAATATGGTTTCCCACGGAATAACGATACTGCCTCTAATGGGAGTTGGCGTGAGGCCAACAAAGGTAAATCAAGTTTGGATCACGGTGAGGACTTTGATAAGTGTCATGATAAGATTCCTCATGAAAACCGTGCATCGACTTTTCAAATTCCTGATAAGTTGGTAAAAGAAAACCAAACTGTTAGTACACATCGTACTCAGCTCTGACAGTATGATGTACCTGTTAAGAACATTGCCACAGGCAAAAATAACAACAGCTTTACTAAGAGAAATAACCGTGATTGTGGACAGTACCAAACCCGTCCATCACGTGACGGTTCTTCTTTAAAGAACTGGAGGCAATTTAATTGTCCTCAACATTATGGTTCCACTAACTATAAGAACTTTGATAGAGGTTACCAATCTCATAATAATTATTTTTGTGGACAACAAAATCCTACTAATAGGAATTTTGATCATAATGGTAATAACACAACTTTTCATAACTATAGTAAATGGAGTTCAAATAAGAGCAATGGTCTCAACAGAGATAAGAATTTTGATAGATCTCGTTGTAATGGCACCTCTTTCTTCTTTGTTAACTCTTTAACCCCCAAGAGCCAGTATACTGTACTTCCCGCTAGACCCATTTGGCCCAATCAACAGTATACTGGCTTTCGTATCTCTTGATCCTTTCTAGGGCTGTTTTCTAATTTTGACAACTCAAAAATGCTATTTTCTTAAAGTATAGCCATCCATTATGGACTTTTGTTATTTATGAATATGAACATTTAAAAAAATTATTTCCAAACAAAAACAATAAAAACATACTGGTATGGCCATTTTTGTTTGGGCCAAACCCACTTTTTTGCTTGGGACTGAAAGAGTTAAAGAAAGGGTCTCCTAATATAGTCCATTGGACTCAAGAATGTCAATCCTCTTTGGATAAGGTTAAAACTATGTTTTCTACTTCACCTATTTTAGTGTTACCTACTAAAGATAAGACATTTATTCTTCGTAGTGACGCTTCATCCACAGGGATTGGAGCAGCACTAATGCAAGAGTACTCCGGAACTCTGCATCCTGTGATGTATATTTCTCGGAAACTAAATGCCGCAGAGAAGAATTACTCGGTCCTAGACCGTGAGTTATTGGCTATGGTTTGGTCAATCCTGAAACTTCAAAGATTTCTTCTTCGCGCGCATTTCATTGTGGAAACTGACCAGAAAGCTCTTACGGCTATTCAGAGTAAAAATCTGAAGAGCGCAAGATCAACGCGATACGCGATTGCTCTTCAGCCTTTTCATTTTTCGGTGCGAGCTATCCGTGGTTCAGAAAATGTGATGGCAGATATCTTATCTAGATGCCCACATGATTCCACCTGTTAGATCCTGAGATTTCTACAGGTCTAACTCTACTACACTTTTTCTATACTAAAATATGTACACATATGTAATATATCATATATTGATTGTATCACTACTTAGCGGTTCATTGATGTATATTCACCGCTGATCTTTCGATGTTTTTTCGTCTTTGATAATCATGATGTTAAGATACCTAAGATGAAATTGTTGGATAAACTATTGTAGAAAGTGTGGCATTGCCAGTTTTGTAGTATGCGTTGGTGACACCTCTCTGGAAATATTTATACTTAGAGAAATACTTTCTCTAAGATCTTGAGATATATTCTCACTTGTTGTGCCATATGACGACATAGCCTCACATTAGGCGTTACAATTGTTTGGAATACTTATCATCTGCGCATTGTTATTCGTGCGTTGTGAGCCTGTTGTATGATGCTCCTAGATGTATTTCCAAAAAAAATGTACCATTTTTTTTTTCCCCAGGGGGTGTGGTAATCTGTTGCGCACATATTTTTGATGCACAGATTACAAAAATACGATATGACTAATTGATATGGAAAAAGAGATTACTTTGGTTACAGTCAAAGTTATATCATCCATGATTTGATTTATACTTTTGATTATGTGGATGATCTCCCCTTGAATATTGATTTCGCGGATGAATACCGAATTTATGTAATTTCTCATTTGTTAGGGCCAGAAAATAGATTGATCTTGTTCAATATGTTTATGGCCTGAATTTATATGTATTACTTGTCTAGTACAAGAAGATTCAGTCTTATATTGTATATCTTTGTATGTTTAGGTCGGACTATATTCTTTGTGCCGAACACTGGGGGCAGGTATTCGTTTTTCGAGGCATGCGTAGTGAGTCTCGATAATGCCGCCTGCTATGGCTGAGTGTGTTTCTTTGGGCTGGTCCCTTTTAAGGGTTGAAAAGTGATTTGTGCATGTTTTTCCAGGAGAAGTTTGTGTCTCTGCAAGAGTCTATTTGTCAGAGATTCTCCTCATGCACTTTGTTATTAATTCGGACTCCAGGTAATACCAGACCCTTTCTTTTGATGATCTCTACGTGGTTAGGCCTAGATGGAGTCGTATTTTCGAACATCGTTGGTCGTTGATATACCATTGAAGATGACAGGTTTCCCAACAGAGCTGATGTCTACATGTAACAACCTTAGTAATGTGGAACTGTAGGAATTCTCTAGGAAATTATTGATATTCAAGTTGTGAATTAACTTTGGCTTTTTATTATCCTTCTGCTGGGTGAGTGAGCAAAACTCAGGAAGGTAGCCATCTTGCTTTCTTGTCATCGTTATGGATCGCTGTCCTGAGAACAGTATACCAAACTTATTATCGGACAGTGATATGGAGATCTCACTAATATGAAAACCCCTATCGTGGTTTAACTTTATTACATAAATATTTGCTATATGTCGCTGGAGAACTTAGCCAAGGAAAAGGTTCGGCCAGTGACCTCTTTATATGTTTACACACCCACACCCACTGATGCGTTCAGTCAGTTAGGGGATGTGGCAATAGTCTGCCAAAACATTGAATGATTCCTTATATCTTCCATCATATTCGAATGCTGCATGAAATATGATCTATTGTTCAAATGCCTAATGATGTATACGTCAACATGTTCCCACGACTATGTTCCGTGCTGTCCTGATGTGTGCGTCCCTATTAAACGGTGTGAAATGCCCGCTGCAGTTCAAGTCGTCATTGCCTTGCATGAGAGTGTGTGAGAAATATTATCAAGTGGTCTATTACACCGAACTATCACACCATTTGCGTTACTTGACACTCCCACTCAATGTCAACATGACAGGTTGATTTAATGGTGCAGAAGTAATCTAAAGAAGACCTGCTTCAGCGATGACCAGTACACGACTCTAAAACATAACACCCGCAACCAGAGGTTACCAGACATTATCCGTGGCATTCACGTATTATCAGGACCCCTAAATATACTAAGGATAGTAAAAGGTAATGGATTGGGGGGGGAGCAATAAAATAATGCTTATGTTCTACAAGTCTTTCATCAGGGGGAAACTGGATTATGCCAGCATAGCCTATGACTCAGCTGCAGCTTCTAACTAAGCAAAACTGGACAGGATTCAAAATGCAGCCATGAGAACCATTACAGGTGCATTTATATCAACACCAGTAGAAGCGCTAGAAGTAGCTCTTGGCATACCACCCCTTGGTCTAAGACGGAAAGAACTAAGATTAAATTATTGGAGTAAAGTAGCACAAGAAGTGACCCACCCAGCACATAAAGCATTTGTCAAAAACCAACCAAGTGTATGGGACGTCCCCTTAAACAAAGATAGATATCCAACAGGGTGGAGAACTATAGAAGATCTAACGCAGCTCAAAGAACTATCAAACACAATTAAAAATAGTAATAAATATAGAAGCAAAATACCACCCTGGGAACTAAACACACCAATCACAGACTACTCACTTACTGAAAAGATCAAACAAAACATAGAAGATAAGGAAGCCAAAATGATAAGTAGATAGTTCATAGATCAACTAACTAAACAAAGTCTGGCCGTCTACACTGATGGATCCAAGGGTGATAGTGGGCAACTAGGTGCCGGAGTTGTAATACCACAATGGGGAATAAAAAAGAGCTACAGTGTAACTGAAGGGGCTTCAGTTTTTACCGCAGAGATGGTAGCAATTCTTAAAAGTTTAGAAATAATCGAAGATAACCCACCAGAAGCTGTTACGATATTTACAGACTCACTATCATCACTACAAGCACTTGAACACCCAGGTAAATGTAGCCGGCCAGACATAAAGGAAGAAATTCTAGCAATTAATACATCACTAGGGAACAGAGGATGTAGTGTGAGGCTAGTGTGGGTTCCAGCACACACAGGTATAGCTGGTAACGAGTTGGCAGACCAGAACGCCAAGAATGGAAGAATGAGTAAAAACAAAATAAGAGCAGGACTGGGAAGGTCGGAGATCAAGAGCCAAGTGAAGCTAACTATAAATGAGGAATGGAAGACAACATGGAAGAACAGTAGAAAAGGCAGACACGCGTTCAAACTGCCGAAAGAACCAACAAGGACGTGCCAGGTCAGAGAAGAATTAAAGATACCATCGAACAGAAAACTGTGGCGTCTCTGTCTCGGTGCAGCATACTTTATGATAGACGAACCTCACTGCCAAGAATGTCAGGAAGAGAATGACATAGACCACTACCTGATCCACTGTAAAAAGTATGAACAACAAAGGCTAGAATTAAAAACTTACTATAGAAGTCACAATATAGGCATGACAGGTGATAAGGTTTTAAGTATAGATGCCCCAGGAGATGCCCAATCAATACTTAAAAGATATATACATAAAACAAAGGAAAACATATAAGGTTAGTAACAAAAACAAAATAAAAAACACAAAATAAAAAAAAAAGAAAACACTAACTACTCATAGGACAAGGAAAGACAACAAGGTATTAAATAAATTTTAAAAAACTCAAAAAGAACAAATACTAATACAAAGTAAAACCAAGTGTAAAGGACAACAGTTATCAAGAAACAATACAAAAGAGAAACTAAAATGGACAAATACTAATATAAATTAAAATCAGCAACTACTAAAGACAATAGCTATTTAAATTGAATACAAAATAAAAAAATAAAATGACACTAAATACCCCAATTATAACCAAATTTCAGGTTGAACAGGGTAGACCAAGATGGAACGAGAAGAGGCAATAACGGTCAGCTGTTAAGTGCCCACTCTCCACCCATCACCTCATCAAAACAACAACAACAACATGATCAAAGGGACATGACCACAGGAAATAAGAGCAATGACTAAAGATTAGAGTTACTCAGAAGTCACGTGGGTAGGTGTATATAACCTTGTATATAAGGACGAACAAAATGACATGAGATCTCTTTAAGTACAGCTGTTCTGGTATGTTGAGACGTAGTAATCCTCCAACTGTCAGGACATGTGGCTGTAACCCACACCACTATCTGTGGTATCAGATGCGATTATTAAGGAGTCACTAGTAACGACCTTTGTTGACCATCCAGTCTACATTAAGTGATTGCGAGACAATCCATTAGTATGTAGTGATGCTAATAACTCTAGAATACGACCAGTTATATAGGCAATTTTGTGCAGTAGAACAGTGACAGATGTCAGATATTCTTCGCAAATTAGAGATCGTGTAGAAGATGAAATGTGTAAAAATTATTGTAAATAGCTTTAAAACTGCAAAAGTTTGTTATATTTTTATCCTAACCTTGAAGTTTTATGGCTTGGTATCTACTAAAGTTATCCAAAATTTAATCTGACAAAAGCTTTATAATACAATGATGAGCTTCCATGTCAACTTTGGTGCTCATAATTCAAAAAATAACAATGGCTTACCGAATTGAAATACAGAATTACCATTGAATATGGTCACCACTTCTACGACAACCAATAACATTATCCCATCAATAACATTATACCACCAATAACATTGGTTATGTATACCTCTCAGTGTTTTAAGTTAGACCTGCTCATTTTATTTGAAGTCATTTATGAAAATAGCACTTCACTGTAGCTGCTCCCCTTAATGTGTATCAGAGCTACTGCTCCGCTTAATGTGTATCAGAGCTACTGCTCCCCTTGATGTGTATCCTATCTACTGCTCCCCTTAATGTGTATCCTAGCTACTGCTCCCCTTAATGTGTATCCTATCTACTGCTCCCCTTAATGTGTATCCTACATACTGCTCCCCTTAATGTGTATCCTATCTACTGCTCCCCTTAATGTGTATCCTATCTACTGCTCCCCTTAATGTGTATCCTATCTACTGCTCCCCTTAATGTGTATCCTACATACTGCTCCACTTAATGTGTATCCTAGCTACTGCTCCCTTTAATGTGTATCCTATCTACTGCTCCCCTTAATGTGTATCCTACATACTGCTCCACTTAATGTGTATCCTATCTATTGCTCCCCTTGATGTGTATCCTAGCTACTGCTCCCCTTGATGTGTATCCTACATACTGCTCCACTTAATGTGTATCCTATCTACTGCTCCCCTTAATGTGTATCCTACATACTGCTCCACTTAATGTGTATCCTATCTACTGCTCCCCTTAATGTGTATCCTATCTACTGCTCCCCTTAATGTGTATCCTACATACTGCTCCACTTAATGTGTATCCTATCTACTGCTCCCCTTAATGTGTATCCTACATACTGCTCCACTTAATGTGTATCCTATCTATTGCTCCCCTTAATGTGTATCCTACATACTGCTCCACTTAATGTGTATCCTATCTACTGCTCCCCTTAATGTGTATCCTATCTACTGCTCCCCTTAATGTGTATCCTACATACTGCTCCACTTAATGTGTATCCTATCTACTGCTCCCCTTAATGTGTATCCTACATACTGCTCCACTTAATGTGTATCCTATCTACTGCTCCCCTTAATGTGTATCCTATCTACTGCTCCACTTAATGTGTATCCTACATACTGCTCCACTTAATGTGTATCCTATCTACTGCTCCCCTTAATGTGTATCCTAACTACTTCCCCCCTTTTGATGTGTATCCTAACTACTTCCCCCCTTTTGATGTGTATCCTAGCTACTGCCTCCCCATCACATGTATCCTATCTACTGCTCCCCTTAATGTGTATCCTATCTATTGCTCCCCTTAATGTGTATCCTATCTATTGCTCCCCTTAATGTGTATCCTATCAAAGAGTGAATACCGTACCCATAATTTGAAATTCAAGAACTACCTAACAAATAGTCAAGCTGCTATCATCATCATCAACACTTTCCTTTTCACTCTTTAAAAAGCATGGAGCCGCCACTTTAACCGGTTCCCTCAACGGTTCAGTAAAACCTGAACCAAGCATCTACACACTCTTGTAGTGGTGGTTTCCTAATCAAACTGTTTAACATTATGAGGATGCCAGTCCCATGCAAAACCTTATATCAGTTACCTCATACAAAAAGGACGTATGATCCCGATCCTTTCTTTGTCTCATCAAAGACGCCTGGTAACTACATGCAACTGAAGCCGATATAACAGATTAAGAAAACAAAAAACTGCAACCACTCACCAACAATTTGACAGATCTGGTATTCCGGCGTAAACGGGTTGTTGGACAGGGACACGTGTGCCCCAGTTTTACTCTTCAGGTAATTGATATTTTTGCCATGTTTGCCGATGAACTGACCACACAGCTCAGATGGCATGTGGAATTCAAACTGGACCGAAGCCTCAACTCCTTGGCAGACCATGTCATGCTCACTACCTCCACGGCCACTATCATTGGACCCTGAAGAAGAACAAGGTGGAAGTCACGAGTTGGATTAAATCTAAAGAATAAAACCTTGCAAGCATAAATGCAAAAACAGTTCCGTAACAGATACTGCCAGAGGGGAGTGAGGTGTTAAAGACATCTCACTGTACTAGGTATAGCTTTATGAGGTGGGGTAACCAGTTTCCTTCTTTGATGCCTCTGCTTTCCCTAACTCAAGAACAGAGTCAGGTACCCATTGACAGCTAGATAAACTGAAGCGTAACGATACCAGGTTTCTATCCCGGAACCTCAGAACTTTGCCACCGAAAGGCCACCGCTCTTGCCAACCACACAATTATTTTTAGGTAAAGTAACAAGAAATAAGGGTACAGGGACCTGCAGTATGACTTCATCAAATGGTGGACTAGATGCACTTAGGTAATAGGCAAATTCTTCCTAGGATGCAAGAAACACACAGTAATGCTCTGCTTAGCGCTACCTCAAATAGGGTAATTGAAGAGTAGCTCTCTTAAGTTTAAATTTCTATATCCTCACTTGTGTCTAATGGATATACGTGAAACAAATCGCCACCTTGGTACTCTCTCACTTCAGCTTGTTTTAAGAAAAACACACTGAAAGTTTTTAAGTTCCTACAGGTCCGTAACTCAGTATCTGAAAATCTCGGGGATGGCCGTCATTCTGGAAATTAAATTTTTTTGGTTTTCAATAATCGCCCAAAATAGCCTAAAAATTGGTTCAAATGTCGCCAAATAGTAAGCCAAAAAAACTTTTGATTTTCAGAATACTTTGGTTTTCAGGTGTTCAGATTCTGGGTTACAGACCTGTAGTTTAAAAGGATGTATCACATTAAAATGACATTTTGTACAATGATCAAAGCTGTTAACTAAGATGCATAGGATGACAGATAACTGTAAGACGTTGATATGTGACCTCAGGTCAATTCTTGGCAAAAGTGAAGATAGAATGAAGCATCACTATGGCCACGAAATGTCAAACCAAGAGGCAGTAGCTGTTATTTGACTAATAAGTTTTATTTTTTATTTATCATCATCAGCTGCCATTTCCACAACGAAGGTTGGCTGTAATGGATCTCCGTCTTCTGTCTCTTGTCTTGGTGGTGCACTCTGATAGACTTTTTCCTGTCCATCTCTTGATGTTATCTTCCCACTTATAGCGCTATCTTCCCCTTGCACGTTTGCCTTCACCTCTCCCTTCTATTATGGTCTTCTGCAAGGTGTTATGCCTTTTTATGTAGCCAAAGATGAACTATTTCTGTTTATAGAAACAGAATAAAAATAGCCAACAAATTGAATATTACAAGAGAAAAAAAATATGGCAAGTAATTCCTGCCAGATCTGACCGAGTTTGGTCCCAATAAAGGTTACTGAGTATTCTGATGTCTTGTCCATCAATACCCATGTCTTCGAGGCATTCAATTACTTTCTCGTCAAAAGCCTTCTTATAGCACATCTAAAAGACATGCACATCATGTCAATGATAAAGCACGTAATACTTTTTTGGACCTCTATATATTTTTCTGCAAATATCCTTATATAAAATATTGCTTCTCTTGTTCCGCTGAAAACCAAAATGTTCTTCCTCGACTTCACTGTCTACCTTATTTTGTATTTTCTCCTGTATGATCTTGAGCAGTATGACTCATCGGTGTGACTCATCAGGTTGACTGTTCTAAAGTCTGAACATTTTCAGGTTTTTAGGGCAATGTTATAACACTGACTGATGTATTCAGGTCATGTGGCATGTACCATGTATTGAATAAGGCACTGCATAGGTCCATCATTGTATCTATACCAAAGCTCTTCAGAGCATCTATCATTTCTATTATGATACTGTCCATGCCTGCTGATTTTCCTTTTTGTATCGCTGATATCAATAACTAACAGACTCTATGAGACATCAATAACTAACAGACTATATGAGACTATATGAGACGTCAATAACTAACAGACTATATGAGACATCAATAGACTATTTGAGACATCAATAACTACAGACTCTATGAGACATCAATAACTAACAGACTATATGAGACATCAATGACTGACTAAATAAGACATCAATGACAGACTGCAGGGTGATTGATAAGTCAAATTCAATTTTTAAATTTGTGTGTCCAGGTTTTTAACAACTGTTTTTACATAAAACAAATCTCAAGACAAGAGGCAGTAACTGCCATTTACAAAAACAGTTTCATTTTTAACTGCCAGGAACCACATGAAGTAAAACCTAATATGGCCATAACACTGATGTTACTGCAGAGAGCAGACACTGCTGCCCGTATATGTTGACATATCAAACTTCAGCTGAGCTGTAATGTTAACATGATGTAACATTCTATGTATTAAAGTGGCAGTTAATTCTCTTTATATGGAAGTTTGTTTCATATAAATTAGTTGGGTAGGACAGAAGATATAATTTTAAAATACAAAGTGACTTTGGAAATTACCCTGATATTAATGAATGACTATGAGACATAAATGACTGACTATGAGGCACCAATGACTGATTATGAGACACCAATGAATGACTACGAGATATCAATGACTGACTATGAGATCAATATGAGACATCACTACCAATGAAAGCCTAAATGAGACAATATAAAGGTATAGCAATATATATATATATATTATGAGAGATACCAATCCCAATGATGGAAATAATAATATGAAACAACATAGCTGCCGACAAAGAGTGAATGAGTTACCTGTATCTCTGAGTATGTGATATATCTATATCTATGACAGAGTATGTGATATATCTATATCTATGACAGAGTATGTGATACATCCAGAGCCAGCTCTTGGGTGGAGTGAGCGGTCGCTGTCATCAGGGGGGCACCACAAATTTTAAAACATTAGGGAAATTATGTGTGATTCAACTCAATAGTGTGAAACTGGCCCTCATAAGAGAATAGCACAGCACGGGAAGTAGGGGGGGGGGGGGGGTGTGGTTTTCCAAGAAAAAGACCTCGCACCACTTTGAAAAATCACGAGGGCCAGCTCTGGATACACCCATACCTATATCCTCAACAGCATGTCATTTATCTCTATATCTTATGTGAGATACCCATACCTATGTCAGAGTATGTGATACACCTATACTTATAGTTGTGGCAAAGTGTGTGAGATATCTATACCAGTTGTCAAGAACAATTTTGCTTTATGGGTGTCAGAAACATATACTCCACAGGGTGCTAAATTGCTTGGTTGTGTTGTTGATATGTGAGCAAGTTTAGTTTAAGAAGCTTGTTTGTGAAGTGAGCAATGGTAAAATTGTGTGAGTTTTTGTCTGTTACGAAATTTCAATGTACTGACTAGTTGTTACAGGTCAGAGGTCGCATGACAAGGAGCTAGACTGTATGAGGTGGATGATGGGCACTTGTGTACTAGTTTGTGGGGACAGTCAGAAGAAGCACTTGGCATGGGACTGTGCGAGAAGCCAATGTTTGAAAGTACAGAAGGCATCTAATAATTTTGCAGCATAGACAGGCCTGTGAGCTTTCATATTAGACACAGAACTGCCATGAGATTTGCTTCAGCTAAACAGACTATATGAGACAGGATGAAGTTAAGTCGGTTTTTTTTTTTTTAATGTGTTGTAGGGACTGAAGGTCAGCTTGCGAAGGCTGAATAGTGTTTTATATGTCTCCTAGTATGTGTGACACTGTCTGCAAAATGTCAGTATGCATTTCTTTTGTTGAGTATTAGTACAGATTGTCACAGTTTTACCAGTAAGAAGTAGTTCTGTATTAGTAGAGACTGTTTTACCAGTAAGAAGCTGTACTGTATTAGTTGAGACTGTTTTACCAGTAAGAAGTGGTACTGTATTAGTAGAGACTGTTTTACCAGTAAGAAGTGGTATTGTATTAGTTGAGACTGTTTTACCAGTAAGAAGTGGTACTGTATTAGTTGAGAATGTTTGTATCACCAGTAAGAAGTGGTACTGTATTAGTAGAGACTGTTTTACCAGTAAGAAGTTGTATTGTATTAGTAGAGACTGTTTTAACAGTAAGAAGTTGTACTGTTGTTAAGAACAGATCTGGTGTAAGGGAAGTAAACCTGAGAATGTTAGTAGACAAGTTAGATTTTGAGTTGGGGCACTTGTTTGCTTGTTGGCTATTGAATTGTTTTGAAAATATCTCATGGTAGTTTCGAGAGACAGATTACAGAAAGAGAGGAAAAGCGCTGATCATCTCAAGTGTTGAGATATATTTATTCTGTATTGTTTTGAGCTGTGTGAGAATAGCTCGCGGCTAGCCCGCAGATGATTGATTGACTGAGTTGTGTTGAACAGTGAGGAAGTCTCGTGACTGTTTTGAGCACGACGAGTGTGTGATTCGAGGAGAGTGTTCTGGGCGTTTGACCGGTGTTGGTCAGGGCTGTGTTTTTTGGGAAGTGTAATGCCTGTACAGCGCTGAAGTTAAAATGTCGACTGATTTTTCACTGTGGGTACAGCGTAGTATAAAACTGCAGTGTGGATTATTGTGAAAATGTTTATGAGGCCAAGATGTTGTGTAGGCCATTTTGATAACTGCAGTGTGCAGTCCTTAAAGGCCATTATCTCCTGTGAGAGGATAGTTGTTGATGATTTATATAAAGGCCATTATCTCCTGTGAGAGGATTGTTATTGATGATACTTTATAGCGCTGATGAATTATATAAAGGCCATTGTTTCCTGTGAGAGGATAGTTGTTGATGAATTATATAAAGACCATTATCTCCTGTGAGAGGATTGTTATTGATGATACTTTGTAGCGCTGATGAATTATATAAAGGCCATTGTTTCCTGTGAGAGGATAGTTGTTGAGGAAGAGATAGCGCTGAGTTATTGATGATACTTTATAGCGCTGATATCATTGTAACTGCCGAGTGGGCAGTCCTTATAGTGTTAAGATATATCTCACGTTTTGCTGTGAACTGTATCCTGACTATGTGCATTTCATATCAATGTGTTGTGACGTAATAAACCAGTATTAAATGTCACCAGTCGTTTACAACCATCCATGACTTGTGTACGTACCTGTGGTGTAAACGACTAAACCAACACACGCACTCAATATTCCAGACGTGACAGTAGTAACACATATTTAGGAATAGCCCTGTGTGGGCGTGGCCTGTAATACAGAACCCTTTAGCAACGTATCAGTATATGAGAGCTGTATCAGGGGTCCCTCAGGAAAACATATATTCAGTATCAGTTGGTGGTTTCCAGTAATTATAGGATCTGATACTCATGCCATATTTGCAATTAAAGGAATTTATTACTCAAGATTATGAGATGTCATGATATACAGTGGCGTCTGTATACAAGTTCAAGTATATAGTGGCGGATACCCTAATAAGGTCAATCCTTCTACAAGTGTGCCGCAGGACAAGAGTGGCAATGTTACCTGTTCCAGTCCTAGAGTACCAGTTCAAGTAAACATCAGGCAGTATGAACGAGCGGTGTACCTCCTTTCAACGAAATTGACAAACGGTGTTCCATTTCCTGTTTTCCTGTGCGGTGTGCAAGCACGTAGCGTGCTGAATCAAGGACCTGAGGGGAAAGGTGTCAAGTTCCAATGCCTTTCTGTGGTCGATTGATTTACCGTTGAACTTTGTGATATCCAGGGTGCTGGCGGAAAGGAACGGGATTGTTTTCATTCAAGATACGTGGTTTTCTTGTTGTGTGAACTGTTTCGCCTTTATGTATGTCAACGAGCCTTCCTGTGCATTACCTATTCTGTTGATAACTTGTTTTTGTTGTCTAGGTATATACTGACAACTTTGTTAGGATTTAATGCATAAATATTGATGGTTGTATGATATATGTTGACTTCCCTCATATGGAAGAGGAATTGGGGATACAAAGTTAATAAATAATTGCAATTTCTGGTATAGATACTTAACTGGGTGAAATGGAAGGGTAATTGTCAAAACTTCTTGAAACATAAACTTGCGATATTTATAATTATACTGGTATAGATATATAGTTGACTGAGTGATTGAATCACCATGGATCATGATATGGATCCTGCAGATATAAGGCCTATGTTGGAGTGTGCATTGGTGGTAGGTAGAGATAATAAGCGATTGAGAGGCCCACGACTTGGAGCATGGGTGATGGACGATTTTTTTATTAATGTGTCAGCATCCCTACAGTTATCTGCTGAACATAACTTTAAGTTTGTTTGTAATTTGGTAATGGCTAAGGATTTGGTTAATTTGCTACGGCACCTTCGTGTGTTTTTGCAACAGTATATTGAGGTTGAACACGGACATATAGTGCAAAGTATATACAAAATAATCCACAACGATATTTCTGACGAGCAGAAAAGGGAATTGAGAAATGAGAAACAAACAAAAGTAAACAAACAGAGTGCTCTACAGGAAAGGGCTAATTTTTTGCAAGATATTGCTGAAAAGAGTAAATTACAAGAAACAGTGTCGAGACTAACAAATGATTTAGATAAGTCAAACATGGAACTTACTAAAGTGCAAGCGGCGTTAGATGCTGCATTAGGCAAAATCAAAGATTTGGAAATTCAAGTGCATTATAGAGATGATGAGGTTAGTGATCTCAAGCAGCAACTTCAGGAAAACAAAGAGAGGTGTGGTAAATTAGAAGCTGAGACAACTGACCGTGATAGGTCTTATACAAAGACGCTTCTTGATTTGTTGAGTAAAGTAAATTCTGGTTAGATGTAGGAATTGTTATATATCTCTCATTTTGTTAAAGCTAGTTTCTTTGTTATTTTGTTAATTATAGATTTGAATTAATTAAATTAAAATACTATTTTTATGTAACTTTGCATTACGAAATATTTTTGTATTGTTAGGTTAATGGTATAACTTAATATAGTGTAACTACTTGTGATATTTGTAGTTATTTTACATATAAGAAATTGTTTGAATGTGATATTATTGTTTTTTCTTCATATTCTGATTTCATACTTACTTTTATTACAGATCATGTTTCTTTTGCTTGATCTTGTCTTTTCTTTTACTATCAGTTGTTTCCTATTTAGTTGTTCTGTATTCACATAACTGGGTTTTGTAATGCATTATTTTTTAGTATGCTTAATTGATTACATTGGATACTTCATTTTTACATTTCACTTAATGCTTATATTTTGTAGATGTCTTATTTTGACTTAACTTAAGGCAATTCTTATACACATATGTTAGAGATTCATTGTCCTCTTAATTTTTTTTGGGGATGTAATTGTCAAAAGAAAAAAAAATGATAGAATCATTTTTTTTTTCTCCGGGGGTGAGGTAAGCTGTTAAGAACATATCTGGTGTAAGGGAAGTAAACCTGAGAATGTTAGTAGACAAGTCAGATTTTGAGTTGGGGCACTTGTTTGCTTGTTGGCTATTGAATTGTTTTGAAAATATCTCGTGGTAGTTTCGAGAGACAGATTACAGAAAGTGAAGAAAAGCGCTGATCATCTCAAGTGTTGAGATATATTTATTCTGTATTGTTTTGAGCTGTGTGAGAATAGCTCGCGGCTAGCCCGCAGATGATTGATTGACTGAGTTGTGTTGAACAGTGAGGAAGTCTCGTGACTGTTTTGAGCGGGATGAGTGTGTGATTCGAGGAGAGTGTTCTGGGCGTTTGACCGGGTTGGTCAGGGCTGTGTTTTTTGGGAAGTGTAATGCCTGCGCAATGCTGAAGTTAAAATGTCGACTGATTTTTCGCTGTGAGTACAGCGTAGTATAAAACTGCAGTGTGGATTATTGTGAAAATGTTTATGAGGCCAAGATGTTGTGTAGGCCATTTTGATAACTGCAGTGTGCAGTCCTTAAAGGCCATTATCTCCTGTGAGAGGATAGTTGTTGATGATTTATATAAAGGCCATTATCTCCTGTGAGAGGATTGTTATTGATGATACTTTATAGCGCTGATGAATTATATAAAGGCCATTGTTTCCTGTGAGAGGATAGTTGTTGATGAATTATATAAAGACCATTATCTCCTGTGAGAGGATTGTTATTGATGATACTTTGTAGCGCTGATGAATTATATAAAGGCCATTGTTTCCTGTGAGAGGATAGTTGTTGAGGAAGAGATAGCGCTGAGTTATTGATGATACTTTATAGCGCTGATATCATTGTAACTGCCGAGTGGGCAGTCCTTATAGTGTTAAGATATATCTCACGTTTTGCTGTGAACTGTATCCTGACTATGTGCATTTCATATCAATGTGTTGTGACGTAATAAACCAGTATTAAATGTCACCAGTCGTTTACAACCATCCATGACTTGTGTACGTACCTGTGGTGTAAACGACTAAACCAACACACGCACTCAATATTCCAGACGTGACAGTAGTAACACATATTTAGGAATAGCCCTGTGTGGGCGTGGCCTGTAATACAGAACCCTTTAGCAACGTATCTCTATATTTAGCCTGAGTGGTGTTAGTATTTACAAGACAGGCATCACATTTGAGAGCTGTATCAGGAAAACTTATATTCAGTATCAACTGTATTAGTAGAGATTATCACTGTTCTACCAGTAAGAAGTTACACTGTATTTATGCTTCTGGGGTAAAGAATCTTGGTAACGTGATTATCTGCCATCAACTCAGAGGAGAGTGTATTCATGCCTGGTTTGGAGATGTACTATTTATTGCTGCAAGTTTTGCTGTTGTGGTTAACTGTTCTTTGGATGTAGTAGTTGTCACATTACGTGAAAACTGCCAGGTGTGTCACTGCACGTTTCAGAACTATGACACTTATAGTTTTGACAAAGTATGTGAAATATCTAAAAGTACGTCAATGATAAAGCAAGTGACATATCTATAAATAGAGTTATGACAGCCCCCGAGTGACTTCCTGGAGTCTCTGAAGAGACAAAGAAATAATAGGCAAACTGCTGCGTCATGCATGTCCTACCAGGCAGCTAATATGAGACCGAGCATGAGCCTGGCACACCCATGTGTTACCGGGGCCCGAAAGGGGAGCAAAGAATAGTAACACTGTTCCCTGCCAAGCAAGTCGTATAAAGTGACTATGGAGGGTTGGGCATGGGGCTGGTTACCCCATCCTGTAAAAAATTTAAACCACAAAAAACTTCAACGAACATGGACAAGTCAATTAAAGAAAATAAAACACAGCCATCCAAGACAGGAGAAGGTCCTCTCGCAGGGAGGCGTATGATGCAACACAGAGAAAGCCGAAAGGAGTCTGTGTGGCTGACTAACCTTCTTTCTTCTAGGAGAACTTCCAGATTTGGCTCCTGGAATGTTCGGACATTAAACGAACAAGGGAAAGTGGCACAAGTAGCTGCAGAGATGAGGGAATATAAAATTGAGGTTCTGGGACTGTGTGAAACAAAGTGGAAGGGGGTAGACAGGAAGAAACTCATCACAGGTGAATTGGTGCTGTCCTCAGGACATGAAGAAGAAAGTTCACACCACAGTGAAGGGGTAGCTCTTATGTTATCTAAAGAAGCACAGAAAACACTCATTGAATGGGAAGCCGTTGGATCCAGAATAATAACAGCTTCTTTTAAAACAGCTAAAAAGAAAATAAATGTAAATGTCATCCAATGTTATGCACCAACTAATGACAAAGAAGAGTCTGTGAAAGAAGCATTTTATACTAGACTACAGGAAATTATGGAAAAAGTAAAAAGAAGAGACATCACAATTTTGATGAGTGACATGAATGCAAAGATAGGTACAGTCAACACTGGCTTTGAAGAAGTCATGGGAAAACAGGGGCTAGGAATAATGAATGAAAATGGGGAACTATTCTCAAACTTCTGTTTTTTTTGTTTTTTTTTTTGCGTTCGCCCGCTAATACTCGAGGCGAAATCTCAGGTTATTATTTTATGTCTAACCTGACATTGATTTTACGTGAGTATCCCTTTATTTCTTGTACAGAGACAGGTGTCCCTCGCCATTCAGGCAAATACTCGCCGATTTCGGAGGTACCCATTGCAGCTGGGTCGGCTCAGGAGCTGCCAGTCCCTGGTCGATGACACTCCTTCAAATGTCCTCGCCAGGTCTCGAGTTAATCCAGTCCAAATCCCGGTCGACGAAAAATCCTCAAATGCTGTCGCCCGGGTTTGATCCTGTATCACCCGGTCGCCAGAGCGGTGTTGTAACCACTACGCTAGCGCGGCTTCCTCAAACTTCTGTGCTTCAAATCAACTGGCTATAGAAGGAAGCATGTTTCCACATAAGAGAATACACAAGGCAACATGGATATCACCAGACCATAGAACAGAAAATCAGATTGATCATATATGCATAAACAAGAAGTTTAGATCATCATTGCAGGATGTAAAGGTATATAGAGGAGCAGATGTGGCATCAGACCACCACCTTCTGATAGCCAAAGTAAAAATGAAACTCAAGAGATATAACTCAAGAGATATACAGCAATGCAAAATTATAGACAACAATTTAATGTAGGACATCTAAGAAATCAAGAAACAAGAGAATACAGAAGACTATTGGCAGCAAATCAAAACAGTATGGAATTGAGACATGTGAAGAAATAATGGGGAAAAGGGAACGACAACAAAAAGCATGGATAACAACAGAAACCATCAATAAGATAAAAGACAGGAAAAACAAGAAAGCAGATTTAAACACAAGCAAAACCAGAAGTTCCAAAGCCAAGGCTCAAGAAGTGTACACAGAAGCAAACAAAGAAGTAAAACGAAGTATCAAAAGAGACAAGAGGAAGTATATTGAGGAGTTGGCAAGAGAGGCAGAAGATGCTGCAGCCAAAGGGAATATGAGAGAACTGTATAACAGCGCAAAGAAGCTAACGGGGAAATACAAGCAAACAAGTTGCTTCATAAAAGACAAGAATGGAAAACTGCTCAGCAATATACAAGAGCAAATGAAGAGGTGGGCAGAATATTTTGAGGACCTTCTCAATAGACCAGCTCCACATAACCCCTCGGACATCCAGCCAGCAGAAGAAGAGCTACTAATTATTGGTGAAAGACCAACAAAGGAAGAAATAAAGAAAGCTATAAAGCTTCTAAGAGATGGAAAAGCGTCTGGACCTGATGGCATTCCAGCAGAGGCCATCAAAGCAGATATCGACACTGCTACAGAGATGTTATATAAATTACTTGGTAGTCTGGGAAAAGGAAGAGATACCAGCAGAATGGAAGGAAGGATATCTGGTTAAGCTGCCTAAGAAGGAAAATTTACAAGAGTGCACAAATTACAGGAGGAATAATGTTACTATCAGTGCCAGGAAAAGTATTAAACAGGATTTTCCTTGAGAGATAAAAAGAGTCCATAGACAAGAAACTGAGAGATGAACAAGCAGGTTTTCGACAAAACAGATCCTGTACAGACCAGATTGCCACTTTGAGAATAATAGGTGAACAAAGTCTGGAATGGAATTCACCACTATACATCGGATTTGTGGACTACGAAAAGGCATTTGACAGTGTAGACAGAGAATCACTTTGGAAATTGATGACGCATTATGGAGTTCCCCTGAAGATCATTAATTTAATAAAGAAAACATATGAAGACATGACATGCAGAGTTCTTCATGAAGGACAGCTTACAGAACCGTTTGGGATAAGAACAGGAGTGCGACAGGGATGCCTCTTGTCTCCATTTCTTTTCTTACTGGCAATAGAATGGGTTAAGAGAACATCGACAACACACAAAAGAAATGGAATCCATTGGACTCTGACTAAACAGTTGGATGATCTGGATTTTGCTGATGACTTGGCTTTTGTCCCATAACCATAATCAGATGCAGGACAAATTGAAAACACTTGATGAGAGGTCACAGCAATTGGGTCTGAAAACACAGGGAAAAGACAAAGATAATGAGAATAAATGCAGGTAATGATAACAGGGTTGAACTTGAAGAAACACCAATACAAGATGTAGAATCGTACACATATCTTGGCAGCAATATTGACAAAGTTTGAGTGACAGACAGTGATATCAAAATAAGAATACAAAAAGCAAGAGGAGCTTTCATTGCATTGGGAAATATATGGAGACCAAGAGAAATCGGATCCAACATGAAAATAAGAATCTTCAACTCAAATGTGAAGTCAGTCTTATTGTATGGCTCTGAGACATGGAGAACAACAAAGACAACTACCAAAAAGCTACAGACTTTCATAAATGGGTGCTTGCGTAGAATAGAGGGATTAAAATGGTATGACAAGGTTACCAACGTGGAACTGATGACAAGAACTAGACAAGTGCCAGTGGAACAAGATATGAGAAAAAGATGGTGGCAATGGATAGGACACACACTGAGGAAACCTGTTGATAGCATTACAAGGCAGTCCTTGTTCTGGAACCCCCAGGGCAAGAGAGGCAGAGGTAGACCAAGAAGCACATGGAGAAGAGAGCTGGAAACAGAGGTGAAAATGATAAGGAGAATGTGGAAAGAACTTGAGATGATGGCACGTGACAGGAGGACTTGGCATGTGTTTGTTGAAGGCCTATGCTCCTTTGGGAGCGGAGGGTTATGATATGATGATGATCTATAATGATGAGTTATCTATAATTATGACAGAGTATGAGTTATCTATCATTATGACAAAGGAGTATGAGATATCTATAAATATGACAGAGTATGAGATATCTATAACTATGACAGAGTATGAGTTATCTATAACTAAGACAGAGTATGAGATATCTATAATTATGACAAAGGAGTATGAGATATCTATAAATATGACAGAGTATGTGATATCTATAGTTATGACAGAGTATGTGATATCTATAATTATGACAGAGTATGAGTTATCTATAATTATGACAAAGTATGAGATATCTATAATTATGACAGAGTATGAGTTATGTATAATTATGACAGAGTATGAGATATCTATAATTATGACAAAGGAGTATGAGATATCTATAATTATGACAGAATATGAGATATCTATAGTTATGACAGAGTATGTGATATCTATAATTATGACAGAGTATGAGTTATCTATAATTATGACAAAGTATGAGATATCTATAATTATGACAGAGTATGAGTTATGTATAATTATGACAGAGTATGAGATATCTATAATTATGACAAAGGAGTATGAGATATCTATAATTATGACAGAGTATGAGTTATATATAATTATGACAGAATATGAGATATCTATAATTAAGACAGAGTATGAGATATCTATAATTATGACAGAGTATGAGTTATCTATAGTTATGACAGAGTATGTGATATCTATAGTTATGACAGAGTATGTGAGACATCTATACCTATGACAGAGTATGTGAGATATCTATACATATATCTGAGATATCTGTATATTTGACACAGTATGTGAGATATCTATATCTTTAGCTACATCCATGACAAAGCATGTGGTGCCTCTTTACACATATCTATGACAGAAAGACTATGTGAGGTATCTCAGAATATATAATCAGTTCATGTTCAGGCAATTTAAAAAAAAAAAAAAAGCCATACATCGGTACAAACATAAATTTTTTTTTAAAATTTACCTCGCTATTATTATCACACATGGGAGAGTTCGACTTTGCTAGAGAATCATCCTTCATGCCCTGGTCAGAAAAGGACACTGCACCATTATCACAACCCTGAGCACTGTGTTTTCTAGAGCTAGCGGTCACACTGGTACTGTCGTCACACAACATGATGGATGGTGACAACACATCCTCATTCATGTCTAGGCCCACTGTCTGATACATTAAGCTGTTGGTATCCAAAGGTAAGATCACTGGCTCAGGATCCACAAACGACAATTCTGTATCCAGATTTCCGATGGATGAATCAATGCCCCAAATGGCTTCAATTTCCTCTGGTCCAAAGCTATCTATGCTTGAGGTCGAGGCTTTGGGCAGCCATGGACTTGCAGGCGACCTAGTCTCCCTGTGTTCAACAGATGGACTTTTGATACTGCTGACTGAGGCACTGCTGGCTCTGCATACAGCATCCTGTGTGATCTTAAATGAGGTATTGTCTGTGTCTGCATCAAAAGGTTCCCTGGCAGATTTTGACATGCTGATGTCCACACTGTCACCCTGATTCTGTTGATCATCCTGTTTCAGGAACTTGGCTGGGCTAAGATCATGCACGCCTTTATTATGGCTATTTACATATGGAACAGAATCATCTACTGGAGATGAAAATGAAGATGGCTGCACTGATGACGCTGAAACTTCCTTTGGTGATGATTCAGCCATTTTTTGCAGGGTCCCAAGATTCTCAGTACCACTACTGATGCTCTCAGGGATCTTGTCTATGCTAGTTGACCAGGAAGGCTCAGAGATCACTGTATCAGTCTCAAGACTAACAAAGCTGTTTTTTACCTGTGGATGTGACTTCATTTCTGTTATCTCATCTGACTGGTGATCACCTGTAGGGATTATCATATTCAGGTCAATCTCAGGTGTGTGACCTGTATGCACAGCTGTTTGAAGTTCAGAAATTGATATCTTGTGAACAAGAAGTTCTTCCCCAATTTTTGAGCCAAACAACTGCTCAGCTTTGGAAGAAAAATCAGGCATATCTAAGTCTGGTGACATTTCCTTGAATGACTGTGACTGACAGGATGGCTTAGACAGCTTTCTGTGAGCTTCTCTCACACCATCTCCCATTGCTGTGATGATCTGTTTCTCTATGTACACTATCTGTGAAGATGTCAGCCTGTCACCTTGGCCATATTCCATGGCATCTGCTGTCAAACTACCACGCTGACCATCCTGGGTGGCATCTGCTGTCAAACTGCCATGCTGACCATCCTGAGTGACATCTGATGAGGTTTGACTATCACGTTGGCCATCCTGATTGACATTTGATGTCAGACTAATACACTTGCAATCCTGAGTGACATTTGATGATGTCAGATTACCACACTGGCCATCCTGAGTAACATCTGATGTCAAACTACCACACTGAGAGAAATCTGATGTCAGACTACCACACTGACCATCCTGAGTAACATCTGATATCAAACTACCACACTGGCCATCCTGAGAGAAATCTGATGATGTCAGACTACCACACTGGCCATTCTGAGTGATATTTGGTGATGTTAAACTATTACTTGTGCCTAATTCAGTAACATCCAGTGAGGTTAGACCATTCTGACTGATAACTGATGATATAAGACCATTATCCTGGGCATACGGAGTGATAGCAGCTGATGTCAGATTAATACCTTGATCAATCAGGACGATATTTGTCATCTCACCGTGGTTATACTCAGTGATATTTGATGATGCTAGCCTATCACCTTGGTTACAAAGTATGGCATCTGACGATATAAGGATGCTATTCTGGCCAACCTCAGAGATATTTTCCGATTTCAGACCATCTTCCTGGCCACAGTGAAAGACATCTGCCTGAACCTTATCAACATTCAAATGTCTATCACACTGCCCGTTTAGCTTCTCCGAAACCAAATTAACCTGGCTTATCACAGTATCCATCAATTCTGGCAATTCCAAAGATTTTAAGTCTGAACTGCCCCGATCATGAGCTAGCTTTTCTGGTATCTTCCGCTGGGAGATTGTTATACCATCCATCTCAAAACGCTGAGTTTGCTGTTCAGTTTGAGTTTTGGTGCTACAATCTAAAATGCAGTCTTTCTCCTCTGCCACAGCTTTGTGAAATCTCTTTCCTTCTTCACTTGAGCCATTTTTTCGACGCAGAAGCCACAGTACACCAACAAGGCCAATAGCCGCTGGTATAGTCACAGCAATTGGTAAATGATAATCTTTCATGATTGCTATCAATTCTCCAAAACTGACCTGAAAGAAATCTGAAAACAGAGAAAAAAATTTTTCAACATTAGTATTATATAGTGAGTAACATTAAAAACCTTTGGGGATGTGACCATCTTCCATGATGTGGACATGGCAGCTTACTCTGAGCTGTCTAAGCAGTGTATACATATTATGCTGTCTTGGCCATGTCCGCCTCATGGAAGATGGTCACATCCCTAAAGATATTTTCTACGGACAACTGACATAAGGCAAAAGAACACCCAGGCCACCATAGCCGAGGTTCAAAGATGTGTACAAGAGAGACTAGAAGGCACTGGACATAACTCCAGTAATCTGTGAGGGTGAAGCTGCTGACCGCAACGGGTGGTGATGCTCCCTACAGCATCACCTCAGGGCGAACGGAAGTTCTCACAACAAGCAGAAGAGCAAAAAACATGCCAAAAGGAACATCACGCAAAACAAACAAAAAAACAGCTGAGGGTTATCACCTCACGGGAGGATTCCTATTGTCAGTTATGACTAAAAAAAGGTTAACATAACATTCAAAACCATACACAGGGATAAAACAAAGCTAATGAAATTAATGCAAAAAAATTATATCAATATTGCACTTAAAGAAACGCATTACTAGATGTAGAATCATACACATACCTTGTCAGCAATTTAGATGTTTTGGGGGGACAGACAACGATATCAAAATAAGAATACAAAAGGCTAGAAGAGCATTCACTGTATTGGGAAATACATGGAGATCAAAAGAAATCAAGTTATTGTTATTGTTGTTCAGAATCAACATCATTGCACTCCGGGCAAACCCATAGGTGCTCAGTCTCCCTCAGCAAATGTCAAAGGGTATGAATGTTAACAGTTCCTGTTGCGTGCTGATTGTACATACACCGGTTGCATCCTCTCATACGTTCATTCCTGCCAATCCCACGCCTAATGCCAAACTCCAGCAATCTCAGCCGTGATGATTCTACAATTGCAGTGTCATTCTCTAACAGGCGATCATTAATTGTCTTCAGTATCTCTCCCGTATCCATATCCAAGCATGGACTGAGTCTGACACAATAACTGCTCTTGTCAATGAAGTTTCAGACAACCAACTCCATTCTCATGCTGGAGGTTGTTGTCATGTAGGCCATGCTATGTTCAGTGACGATCATGCCCTTAATTCTAGCCGAGAAGTCCCATCCTGATTTCCCACCACAGGCTCCAGACCCATCAGTGTACACAACGGCATCATTATTCTCAACATTTTCATTATCAGTTGATCAATTTCCAGTTCTGCTTTTCCATTGCCCCAAGCTCTGCATTCTCTGCCAAGGCTGATGATGACCTGTTGGTAGGTCGCCAAGTTCTCACTAGACCTACTCCACTCCTCTCCCTTGAATATGTTTTCAACTATGGTCACCTGTCGAATAGTTAACTCAGCCTGCCATCCATGACATCCCCCTCTTTATTCGTACTCCCTTGATGTCAGCTATGTTCATGAGTAGGGGATGACTTTTATCTGTGGTTACTCGCATATAGGCTTTTACCTGAGCCATCACATATCTGGATTTAATAGACAAGCATATACAGCATCGTCACAATGGGGGTATCACACGTACAGCCGAAGACTAAACGCATCCCTTCATTTTGAATGCATTCCAGTCATTCACTTTGCGATACTGACAGCGTGAGTATTCCCAGGCCATACCCAGCTACTGACAAGACCAGATGATGATATAGAAGAAACAGTAGTCTCTGCTCGAGGTGCGCAGCAGCCATTGAGGCTAGGCCTCTTTTGCATTTTTGTATGATGTGATCAACATGGTACTTGTATGATAGCGCGTGATCGAAAGTAACTCCAAGATATTTGAGCTTGTTGTGTCTTTCAATTGACTGCCCATTGAGAATAATGTCTGGAAGATCTGCTTTCAATATGGAGTTGTTCAGGGAGCAGCCTAGCACACATGCTTTGTTAGGATTGATTTTGGGGTAGAAATCTTACAGAAACTGCCTGTAGACTCTCATGTATGCTTCTAACCATTTCTTGTCTGTCTGAGCCAGTCCAGTAAATGAGTCTGTCATCAGCAAAAGTTAATGTTTTGTCCCAGACCTGCTGAATGAATTGCAGCTACTTTTGCTGTATAGATGTTAAAAAGCACAGATGACAATGGAGACCCCTGGGGCAGTCCAGGCAAATGTGCATTGATTATGAAGTCCATGTTCCCAAATGAAATGCAACAACTGATCTCTCAGTTAAAGCAGCTGCTATCCACCTTGTTAGCCAAGGTTTTACACCACATGCCATTACAGTCAATTAAGGTTGCAAAGTCCACACTGTTATACGCATCCTCTAGGTCAATTGCCACAGCTACTGTTTCTTGTTTACGCTAGAAACCCTCATATACATCGTACGCAAATGTACCAGCGTTACTCCATGTTACTTTCATTGGTCTATAACTGCCCAGGTTATCAGGGAGGACGTGTGCATTTTCATTCAATCAATCAATACCCTTTAGCTCCCCGAGGAGCATAGGCCTTCAACAAACACATGACATCCGCTCAAGTTCTTTCCATGTTTTCCTCATCATTTTCACTTATGTATCCAGTTCTCTTCTCCATGTGTTTTTTGGTCTACATCTGCCTCTCTTTTCCTGGGGATTCCAGAACAAGGACTGTCTTGTAATGCTATCAACAGGTCTCCTCAATGTGTGTCCTATCCATCGCCAGCGTCTTCTTCTCAACTCTTGTTCCACTGGCACCTGTCTGGTTCTTGGCATCAATTCCACATTTGTGACTTTGTCATACCATTTCAGTCCTTCTATTCTACGCAAGCACCCGTTTATAAAAGTCTGTAGCTTTTTGGTTGTTGTTTTTGTTGCTCTCCATGTCTCAGAGCCATACAATAGGTCTGACTTCACATTTGAGTTGAAGATTCTTATTTTCGTGTTGGATTTGATTTCTCTTGTTCTCCATATGTTTCCCAATGCAATGAAAGCTCCTCTTGCTTTTTGTATTCTTATGCTTCAACAAGTGCACTATCCAGTGGATACCAGCCCATTGCAACATACCAGGAAATGAGGAGGCAGACAGACTTGCTAAGGAAGGAGGTGCCTCACAACAAAATGATATAGAGACAACTTATGCAACGGCAAAGACTACTATAAAGGCTACATTCAAGTCCAAATGGGAAAGAGAGCACCCGGGCCATTTGAAAAATGATGCATATCATCAACTATCCAGGAAAGAACAGGTCATCATTTTTCGGCTACGCACTGGACACAACAGATTGAGATACCATCTATACCACAAATACAAAATTGGTGCAACAGATCTCTGCACCTGCGGTACCAGCCCGATGATGGTCGAACACCTCCTGCAGTACTGCCAAACCTACAGTAATGAACGGAGTAGCATATGGCAACAACCCACTTCTGTCAACGAAAAACTGTTTGGAGATGTCGGGAACCTTGAGTTGACTACTGCCTTTAATAAATATTAGTCATAAATGTGGAAGTCTGAAGGCGAACGAGGAAGAAGAAGAAGTATTCTTATTTTGATATCACTGTCTGTCGCTCCAACTTTGTCTATATTACTTCCAAGATATGTGTACGATTCTACATCTTTTAGTGGTGTTTCTTCAAGTTCAACCTTGTTATAATTTCTTGAATTTATTCTCATAATCTTTGTCTTTTCCCTGTGTATTTTCAGGCCCACTTGTTGTGACCTCTCATCGAGAATTTTCATTTTCTCTTGCATCTGATTATGGGACAGAAGAGCCAAGTCATCTGCAAAATCCAGATCATCAAGCTGTTTAGTCAGATTCCACTGGATTCCATTTCTGTTCTGTTGTGTGATGTCAATGTTTTCATAACGCAATCTATTGCTAGTACGAAAAGAAATGGAGACAAGGAGAATCCCTGTCTCACTCCCATTCTAATCCTAAACAGTTCTGTAAGTTGTCCTTCATGAAGAACTCTGCATGTCATGTCTTCATAGGTCTTCTTTATTAAGTTAATGATCTTCATGGGAACTCCATAATGCCTCATCAATTTCCAAAGCGATTCTCTGTCTACACTGTCAAATGCCTTTTCATAGTCCACAAATCCGATGTATAGTGGTGGATTCCATTCCAGACTTTGTTCAACTATTATTCTCAATGTGGCTATCTGGTCTGTACAGGATCTATTTTGTTGAAAACCTGCTTGTTCATCTCTCAGTTGCTTGTCTATGGACTCTTTTAATCTCTCCAGGATGATTCTGTTTAATACTTTTGCTGGCACTGATAGTAACATTATTCCTCTATAATTTGTGCACTCTTGTAAATTTCCCTTTTTAGGCAAACCAGATAACCTTCCTTCCATTCTGCTGGTATTTCCTCTCATCCTGCGACCTATTTGCCGATGACTGTACCATTTATACCAGTGATAAAAGTTGCAACACGCTAGAAAGATTATTACAAAGCGACACAGACAATCTTATTAAGTGGAGCAATGAAAATTGCATGCAAATAAATATCATTAAAACAACAAAATGTATGATAATATCAACTAGACAAAAATTACAAAACTCACAGAAAACACTTCAGCTCTACATTGGAACCTCTTTAATTGAAAATGTAAATGAAAATAAAACACTAGGACTCATAATTGACCAACATTTAAGTTGGTATTCGCATGTACAAGCACTGACCAAACAAACGGCACAAAAAGTTTACCAGTTAGCTAAAATCAAACATTTCCTAGATGAGGAGACACAAAAAATGTTCTATACACCCCAAATAAAAACACATTTAGACTATTGTTCCACAATTTGAGATGGCTGCACCATGTCCAAGACTAAAAGACTCTATTCATTACAAAAATGTGCAGTGCGCTTAATTTCAGACAAAAACCTCACACAGAGTGTAGACCCATATACATATCTTAACATATTACCACTAAGAAAGCGCCTTCTCTTCAACAAAGCCAAATTTATTCACAAAATCTTATCACAGAAAGCTCCAACGTATCTGTGGCCTATTTTCAAGTACAGCGGAAGACGCAGTCAACGCTTAAATAAATTACACATGCCCAAGCCTAGGCTCGACTTATTCAAGAAAAGTTTAGCTTTTTCTGCTGCTCATCTGTGGAATAATCTTCCACACGACTTAAAAAACACGCTTAGTCCATATTCATTCAATCACAAATACATCATGAGTGCAGATTATATGCCACCCTAATTTAGTTATGTTCTTAAATAATTACATAACATCATATGTAGGTTTTAAAGATAATTTTGTCCTGTTTAGTATTAATTATGATAAGGTACTGTAAATCTGTGTAACTGTTATTGTACTGTTACAATGTTGGGATTTTATTTTATTGTTATTATTTAAGTATTATTTAAGATACATGTGAGAATAAATGGAGTTGGCCACTCAAAAAGCAGCAGCTGGGAGACTTTTTCAGGCCATAAATTGAGGATTCCTCAGCAAGAGAGAGGTTGGTAAGAAAACGAAGATGGCTGTATACCGCTCCACCTATGTCCCAGTCTTGACATATGGATGCGAGTCATGGGCAATGACTACAACCCATAAAAGCCAGATCCAAACCTCAGAAATGAGGTATATGAGGAAGGTGGTTGAAGTAACAAGAAGAGACATGGTACGCAACCAGACGATACGTCAAGGCCTTAAATCCTACCCCCTGCAGACCCAAGTAGAACAGTCCCAATTAAGATGGTTTGGCCATGTCTGCAGAATGGGAGAAGATCGCATACCAAGACAAGCATGGGAAACAAAGAGCCAAGGATCCAGACCCCGAGGACGACCCAGAGTCCGCTGGGAGGACAACATTAGACAATCTTTGAAGAACCGAGGACTAGAATGGAACCAGGCCAGGAGGAAGACAGCCGATAGGATAGTCCGGTGCTCTCTCTTCCAAACCTCTACACCTCATGGTAGAAGGGGAATGACTAAGTAAGTAAGTAAGTGAGAATAAATGGATTCAGTATGGAAGACGAGAGAAAGGAAGGGCAGAATGTTAGACGGGCCTGCGTGCCCAATTCTAAACCCTTTGAAAATAAAGTTCGTTCGTTCGTTCTCTCTCTCTCCCAGACTTTGCCAAGTAGTTAGTATAATATCTCTGTAGAGGTATCAATATCTGTTTTGATGGCCTCTGCTGGAATGAAATCTGGACCAGCTACTTTTCCATCTTTCAGAAGCTTTATGGCTTTCTTTATTTCTTCTCTACTTGGTCGTTCACAGCTGATTTGTAGCTCCTCTTCTGCTGGCTGGATGTCTGGGGGATTAGTTGGAGATGGTCTATTGAGAAGTTCCTCAAAACGTTCTGTCCATCTTTTCATTTGTTCTTGTATATTACTAAGCAATTTTCCATTCTTATCTTTTATGAGGCCATTTGCTTGCTTATATTTCCCTGTTAGCTTCTTTGTGTTGTTGTTCAGGTCCCTCATATTTCCTTTGGCTGCAGCTTCCTCTGCTTCCCTTGCCAAATCATCAATATATTTCATCTTGTCTCTCTTTTTTTTTTTAATTACTTACTTAATTACCTGAAGTAAAGGCTGCCTATATTTAACTTTTATCTCTGCCAAACAATCTGTGTTTTTGCAATGCGATCAACAAAGTGCTGGAAAATTCATACTGAGTGATATTTTAGCAAATGTTATCTATACTTTCAAGAAAACATTGCATTACTGTCTCATGCAGTTCACACAGATAAACTAAAGTAAGTTTAATAAGCTAGTGCTTGAGCAGTCATAAAAAAAAGTAACTTTAATCCTCGCTTTAAAATGCTGAAAAAAAAGTCCAACATTTCCAAACATAAATTCTTTCTTTTTACCTCTCCTTCACCAAGAGATTTAACAAATCATCACCTTTATTCTACCAGTAGATAGTTATCACCCAGTTGCCAACCCCCTGGTCTAGACCATACCCATTACTAGCTGTCTCACTGTCAGCATAATCTCATCCTTTATCCAGCGGCAACACATAGTTCCTCTAGATAGACAATGAACATATGCATGTTATAAGAGTTCTTATAAGTTTCTTTCAGGACATTAGGATTTAGTTCTGTCAGCTGCTCAGACTGTTAGCAATCCTGTGTAAAATCATCTCCATCACCTCGTGATCTATGTCTACTGATTGTTAATGATTTGCTTCCATTAATTATGACTGACTTGATGTCACAGTGAGGACTGATGCCTGTCATTCCTGAACCCCTCCCATATTATTCAGCTTGAACTATTCCATTCTTTACTTCTGTCTCACATCTTCCATCTGATGTTTTACGTTTGTCCAGGTATTTAATCTGCAGTCTTATTTTTAAATTGTCTGATTTGCATTAATGAGAAGCTCAGGTGGGCAACTACATTTTAAAAATTTAATTAGCCATGGATGTGGCTAATGAGAAGTGTGATTCACCACATCATGTAAATTATAATGAGAAATGTTGCTGAATCGAGAATTTTAAAAAACACCACACTAGCTGTAGTGGTGGCTCTATGCTCCATCAGGTGCAAAAAGGAAAATGATGATGATGTAACTTTGTCAATGTACTCAGTTTCAACTGTCTTCAAATGATGATGTAACTTGGTCAAGGTACTCGGTTACAACTGTCTTCAAATGATGATGTAACTTGGTCAAGGTACTCGGTTACAACTGTCTTCAAATGATGATGTAACTTGGTCAAGGTACTCGGTTACAACTGTCTTCAAATGATGATGTAACTTTGTCAAGGTACTCAGTTACAACTGTCTTCAAATGGTGTTGATGTATACTTTGTCAAGGTACTCAGTTACAACTATCTTCAAATGATGATGTAACTTTGTCAAGGTACTCGATTACAACTGTCTTCAAATGATGATGTAACTTTGTCAAGGTACTCAGTTACAACTGTCTTCAAATGGTGTTGAAGTATACTTTGTCAAGGTAATCAGTTACAACTATCTTCAAATGATGATGTAACTTTATCAAGGTACTCAGTTACAATTGTCTTCAAATGGTGTTGATGTATACTTTGTCAAGGTACTCAGTTACAACTGTCTTCAAATGCTGATGTAACTTTGTCAAGGTACTCAGTTACAACTGTCTTCAAATGGTGTTGATGTATACTTGTCAAGGTACTCAGTTACAACTGTCTTCAAATGATGATGTAACTTGGTCAAGGTACTCGATTACAACTGTCTTCAAATGATGATGTAACTTTGTCAAGGTACTCAGTTACAACTGTCTTCAAATGGTGTTGATGTATACTTTGTCAAGGTAATCAGTTACAACTATCTTCAAATGATGATGTAACTTTATCAAGGTACTCAGTTACAATTGTCTTCAAATGGTGTTGATGTATACTTTGTCAAGGTACTCAGTTACAACTGTCTTCAAATGCTGATGTAACTTTGTCAAGGTACTCAGTTACAACTGTCTTCAAATGGGGTTCATGTATACTTTGTCAAGGTACTCAGTTACAAGTCTTCAAATGATGATGTAACTTTGTCAAGGTACTCAGTTACGTCTTCAAATGGTGTTGATGTATTCTTTGTCAAGGTACTATTAAGTCATATTTTAATTAAGGGGAGTTAAATGTTAAAGACTTGAATGTACGGGTCAGATTTTTGTACACGCTAGTAAACACGCTCTGCGTGATGAGAGAATTTCTTAGTTGGGAGCTGTATGCTCAGTAATTGTTGAACACAGCTCAGCTGACTAGTTGTTAGTTTGTTTAAAAATATGATAAAGAAAATTGTTCGTATGTCCCCAGTGAGATTTTTGGGTAGGGACGGTTTGAGCTGAGTGGCCATTATATATAGATTCATATTTCCGAAGACGGATTTTTGAAGTTCGATAGATTATTTAAGGGAATGTTCTTTCTCCCAGGTAATATATTATTCAGGCCTTGGAGTATGTTGACCAGGCTATATTATCGTAAACTGTGAGGTATAAGTCCCTTTCTTGTATGGATATTTTGCCATGATGTTTATGATTATGAGTTGCTGTGCTCCGCAGCCTTTATGCTTGGAATTTTTGTACCAGTAACTGAGTCGTATGAATTTTCTTACTGATGTCTGATGATTTGTAATGAACTGTCATCGATGATTATATACCTTTGGATTATGCACTCAATTACGTATGGAAATTTTTGCTTACCTGATGTGTCATGATTTGCCGTGAACTGTAACCTGTGAAGTGTGCTATTACCATGATGTCTACGTGACTGTGTAGTGAATAAACAGTGTATAACGTTAGCAGCTTGTTACAACGTTCCTGACTCCAATGTTGCTATGGGTGAGTGTGTGTGCTATGGATGCTTAATCTATGAACCTACTTATGACATTCGCGTATCTTGATGTATACATATTTAGTGTATGTCGGCCACCCGTAAGCCCGACCATACTAACTTGTCTTTGTCAGTGACCCAACACACACCCACCACCACAAACATTCTGCTGAAGGTGTTACCGCAAACCATATGGTAACAGTACTCGGTTACAACTGTCTTCAAATGATGATGTAACTTTGTCAAGGTACTCAGTTACAACTGTCTTCAAATGGTGTTGATGTATACTTTGTCAAGGTACTCAGTTACAACTGTCTTCAAATGATGATGTAACTTTGTCAAGGTACTCAGTTACATCATCATCATCATCAGTTGCCATCTCCACAATGAAGGTTGGCTGTAATGGATCTCCAACGTCTTCTGTCTCTTGACTCAGTTACAACTGTCTTCAAATGTTGTTGATGTACACTTTGACAAGGTACTCAGTTACAACTGTCTTCAAATGTTGTTGATGTACGCTTTGACAAGGTATTCAGTTACAACTGTCTTCAAATAATGATGATGTACATTTTGACAAGGTATTCAGTTACAACTGTCTTCAAATGATGATGATGTACATTTTGACAAGGTACTCAGTTACAACTGTCTTCAAATGATGATGATGTACATTTTGACAAGATACTCAGTTACAACTGTCTTCAAATGATGATGTACACTTTGACAAGATACTCAGTTACAACTATCTTCGAATGATGATGATGTACAGTTTGACAAGGTACTCAATTACAATTGTCTTCAAATGATCAAACACATTTTTTATATTTACAAATTTGAAAATTCATTCATTCATTCATAACCCTCCACTCCCAAAGGAGCATAGGCCTTCAACAAATACATGCCAAGTGCTCCTGTCAATTGCCATCATCTCAAGTTCTTTCCACGTTCTCATCATTTTCACCTCTGTTTCCAGCTCTCTTCTCCAGGTGCTTCTTGGTCTACCTCTGCCTCTCTTGCCCTGGGGGTTCCAGAACATGGACTGCCTTGTAATGCTATCAACAGGTTTCCTCAGTGTGTGTCCTATCCATCGCCATCGTAACTTTCGTCTTCATGTCCTGAGGACAGCACCAATTCACCTGTGATGAGTTTCTTTTTGTCTACCCCCTTCCACTTTGTTTCACACATTCCCAGAACCTCAATTTTATATTCCCTCATTTCTGCTGCTACTTGTGCCACTTTCCCTTGTTCGTTAATGTCCGAACATTCCAGGTGCCAAATCTGGAAGTTCTCCTACAGACTCCTTTCGGCTTTCTCTGTTTTGCATCATACGCCTCCCTGTGAGAGGACCTTCTCCTGTCTTGGATGGCTGTGTTTTATTTTCCTTAATTAACTTGTCCATGTTTGTTGAAGTTTTTTGTGGTTTAAATTTTTTACAGGATGGGGTAACCAGCCCCATTCCCAACCCTCCTTAGTCGCTTTCTACAACATGCATGGCAGGGAACAGTGTTACTATTCTTTGCCCCCCTTTCAGGCCCCGGTAACACATGGGTGAAATTTGAAAATGCTACGAAAGATTTGACAATTATTTTGTCTGAAAAGTTGCAAAAGAAATGTCACACACCAGCCAACCTTTCATGGCCTATTTGCCACTTGTGGCGACTGGGTTGCCCATCCTGACTGTGGAGAATATTTCACTTCTTTGAGACAACCATACATTCTGCTGTTATAACTAAAACAAGTGTACACTATTAACTAAACATTATAAAATACAGCCATTTCTCAAAAGGTAAAATACCTGATACATACAAGAGATATACATTGTAAATCCACTGTTCCAGTGAAATCAAATGAAGAAACTAGGAATGAAAAGGTTTTTAAATGACAGGCCACTAGAGACATCCACACTAGAACTGAAATAAGAATGCTGTGTTTGCTACTTGGGGCAAGAAATTTACTAAAAATAAATAAAAAAATGGCAATATTTGAAGTTCACACCAATTCTGATCATGACGGATTTGTGTCAGATCCTCCATCAATCACACATTCGTTGGTCACGCCAGTTAAGTTTGCTTCATCAGCAGTACACACAGGTAAGATCTAAGCCAAGTGCCATAAACTGCATAAAAGCGAACAGGTAATGGACCTGTAGTTTAAGCAATAGCAGTATTACACACAAATACCTTGGAGGTAAGACATTCCTGTCCTCTATTTTTGGAGGGAAAATGGAATATCTGGCTGCAGATTAATCAGTTTTGTTTCCCATCACTTTTAACAGATCTCATTTTGGTACCGAGTTCATTTACTCTCCTATTTATGAGTAGGGCTCACAAAAATGGGTACTACCCGTAAGCCATGCTAGGCTCTGCAGATCTTACAGGTAGTACCCATTTTTATTTATGTTTCCTACTTAACTCTTGCTCTCCTTTGCCTGACGAAGGCCTTATGGCCACAACATTGGCTAATTGTTTTGTCTTTTGTCCTAGTAAGACAAATCATTTGTTATCAATTTTTGTTTTCATATCCATCCACCCTATCCATCCACTGCAGCCCTAATCTTCCTCAACCTATCTATGAGCACAAGTTTATTACGCAGTGCTAATCATTTATAGGGGAATAGCATTTGATCATCAACTATGTAAAATTGAAACATCAATTTTATCCTTTCCATTATTCAATCAATTCATTAACTTAATAAAGAAGACCTATGAAGGCATGACATGCAGAGTTCTTCATGAAAGACAACTTACAGAAACTTTTGGGATTAGAACGGGAGTGCGACAGGGATGCCTATCTTCTTCTTGTCTCCATTTCTTTTCTTACTAGCAATAGATTGGGTTATGAAAACATCAACATCACACAACAGAAATGGAATTCAGTGGAATTTGACTAAACAGCTTGATGATCTGGATTTTGCAGGTAACTTGGCTCTTCTATCTCATAACCATAATCAGATGCAAGAGAAAATAAAAATACTTGATGAGAGGTCACAACAAGTGAGTCTGAAAATACAGAGGAAAAAGACAAAGATAATAAATGCAAGAAATGATACCAAGGTCGAGCTTGAAGAAACACCACTAAAAGATGTAGAATCGCACACATATCTTGGCAGCAATATAGACAAAGTTGGGGAGACAGACAATGATATCAAAATAAGAATACAAAAACAACAACCAAAAGGCTACAAACTTTCATAAAAGGATGCTTGTGAAAAATAGAAGGATTGAAATGGTATGACAAAGTCGCAAATGTAGAAGATGGAAGATTCAGTCAATCAATACCCTTTAGCTCCCCGAGGAGCATAGGCCTTCAACAAACACATGCAAGTCTTCCTGTCCTGTGCCATCTGCTCAAGTTCTTTCCACGTTTTCCTCATTGTTTTCACCTCTGTATCCAGTTTTCTTCTCTGTGTGTCTTTTGGTCTACCTCTGCCTCTTTCCCTGTGGATTCCAGGACAAGGACTGCCTTGTAATGCTATCAACAGGTCTCCTCAATGTGTGTCCTATCCATCGCCAGCGTCTTCTTCTCAACTCTTGTTCCACTGGCACTTGTCTAGTTATTGTCATCAATTCCACATTTGTGACTTTGTCATACCATCTCAGTCCTTCTATTCTACAGAAGATTAATAACAAGAATTATTTAGTACTCAGTTGTGTCCCATGCAGTTCCTCGGGGGGTCTCAGAAGAGATCAAGACAGAACAGGACTACTGTACCCTCACGTATGTCACATACGGCAACTAATATGAGGCTGTACATGGGGCTGACAACCTCATCACGTACACATACACAATTGCCATGAGCATGGGAATGGTTGGTACAGGTTTCCTTCAAGAGGATCAGCTACAATGGTGGCTCCATGAGGAGGGTAAAGGAAAATGATGTATGGCCTTGTATACCACTCTTGTCTTACTGACATCTCACAAGATAAGAAAACATGTTCCTGTGTATGGCCTTGTATACCACTCTTGTCTTGCTGACATCTCACAAGATAAGAAAACATGTTCCTGTGTATGGCCTTGTATACCACTCTTGTCCTACTGACATCTCACAAGATAAGAAAACATGTTCCTGTGTATGGCCTTGTATACCACTCTTGTCCTACTGACATCTCACAAGATAAGAAAACATGTTCCTGTGTATGGCCTTGTATACCACTCTTGTCCTACTGACATCTCACAAGATAAGAAAACATGTTCCTGTGTATGGCCTTGTATACCACTCTTGTCCTACTGACATCTCACAAGATAAGAAAACATGTTCCTGTGTATGGCCTTGTATACCACTCTTGTCCTACTGACATCTCACAAGATAAGAAAACATGTTCCTGTGTATGGCCTTGTATACCACTCTTGTCTTGCTGACATCTCACAAGATAAGAAAACATGTTCCTGTGTATGGCCTTGTATACCACTCATCTTACTGGCATCTCACAAGATAAGAAAACATGTTCCTGTGTATGGCCTTGTATACCACTCTTGTCCTACTGACATCTCACAAGATAAGAAAACATGTTCCTGTGTATGGCCTTGTATACCACTCTTGTCCTACTGACATCTCACAAGATAAGAAAACATGTTCCTGTGTATGGCCTTGTATACCACTCTTGTCCTACTGACATCTCACAAGATAAGAAAACATGTTCCTGTACTTGCTTCTCCTGACACGAGGGACACTGATCATCATCAGATTTTTATCACTTCACAAGGTATCTATCGTCTTGTGTTTAATCAATGGACTTAATTTACTACATAAGGAGGTGAGATAAACAGGTATGGAGGCTTATCTGAGACAGACGTTGACTTTAAGACATAGTGCGTAAAGTGCAACTACAGTTGTGGTTTCTGTATAAATCTGTTCCAAATGTTGAAGTTGGGGCTGAAGAAGACAAGGACAGACCTTGAGCTGATGGCATGGGACAGGAAGACTTGGCATTTTGCTGAAGGCCTATGCTCACTGAGGAGCTAAGGGTGATGATAATGATGATGAGGAGATTGCTAATCCTATGCACAACCCTCTTTAGTCACCCTTTATGACCTGTGTAAAAACAGCACAGCATTTCTTTTCTTTACTGTCCACCATCAGGCTGAGATGCACAAAGATGATAAGCTAGTTCTGCATTCCTTTTTTTCATCGTGACAGTCGGTTATATCAGGCCATAAATTATTTTCCAGCCAGTCATTTTAATGTCAATGTCACCTCACATGACAATAAGGCAATGCAAAATTCAATAAAGGTCTTTCAAAGATGAGGCAGTCTGATCATCAGAAGTATTCGAACCAGTGTTTCTGCCCTTTTACTTGATGGCAGATAATCCAATGTTATATAAAATATAAACATCTGAAAATTGATATTGACAGCCACATTAAAGGATTTTTGCACCTCTACACCTCGCGTTAGAAGAGGAATGACTAAGTAAGTTAAAGGATTTTTGCATGTTTCTCTAAAACAGATATGGTGACAAATTACCAATATTACCAGAACACTTCACAAATATTTTACATAAATAAAACATTTATTTTGTTAAAGACTGCAATTCATATAAACACCCATGGCCCATTATTTCCTCCACGTGTTCTCACTCTTAACAGTCTTTTGGCCAAAATAAAAGAAAGTGATAACATATTATCACATTGCAATGATAGCTTCATCTGGTTGTAGAAGTGGAAGGGAAGTGATAAAAGGACAAAATAAAGGCCACATGAAAGAAACAGAAAACACACCCAGATCACATCTTAGACCAGGAACAACCACAACTGATATTGTTGAGATTCATACTAACATTATTGACGAGGAAGTTGGATCAAATGAAGTTGATCAGGGCTCAAACTGTGACTGACAACAAATTTCATATCATCACAACAAAATGTATTTATGATCAAATACAACTGAAACTTCCTATTTTATGTGAAAATGGATATACGCTAAAATTAGACTGCTTTTAAGAGTTTCAATTTGCTACATGCTTGAAATATTAAAGCGTAAAAAACATGTATCTTTTTTCTATATTAATATAATTTTATAACATAACATAAATTGATATTAATATAATATTTATTACTGAATATATTGAATGCATTTGTTAAAACTATTTAACTGCTTAAACTATGTTTATGTAACAGAACTTTCATTTCTGCACATTTTTAAATATAAAACTTTAGCTATCATGATAAACAAATTAATTATGGCAAAATTAATATCAGCAAATTAGTCTCAAAATTTACTCCATAAAATGAGCTCGTAAAAATGTGGTTTTAAACGGGTATACTAACACATAATATGGTGGCCACTTTTACTTAGGCCATATTCACTTTCTGCTTGGTCATCATCATCCTTTCCGTTCCCCGTGGAACATAGGGCTGAAACAGTTGCTCTCCATCGATTTCTATTCTGGGCTGTCTTTTTCAGCTGTGCCCAACTCATTCCAATTTCCTTAGCCTCCTCTTCCACTGTTCTTCTCCAAGTTCTCCTTGGCCTCCCCACTCTTTTTTTCCCTTCAGGGTTCCAGTCAATGGCACCTCTGGCTATGCTTGATTGTTCTCTTCTGAGTGTCCTATCCACCCCCACCTTTTACCTTAATTTCCATTTGTATTGGCTGTTGCTCGCATCTTTTCCTTAGCTCTACATTTATTACATCTGGCCATCTTATACAGAGGATCCATCGCAGACATCTATTTACAAATATCTGTAGGTTGGAGGTGATACTCTTTGAGACATGCCAAGTCTCTGAGCCATACAGCCAGACTGACTTTACATTTGAGTTAAAGATTCTGATTTTGTTCTTTCTGGATATAGCTGAGGAGTTCCATATTGGTCGAAGGGCATTAAAAGCTCATCTGGCTTTATTTATCTTATAACAGACGTCACCATCAGTTCCCTCTCCTTTGTCAATGTTACTCCCAAGATATGTAAAGCTTTCTACTTCTTCAATTACTTGACCACTGATCTTCATTGAATCCATCTGCCTATTATTTATCCTCATTTCCTTTGTTTTATTTACATTTATGTGTAGTCCTATCTTTGCTGCTTCTGTCACTAATCTATTTGTTTTCTCCTGCATATCTTGCTGTCTATGTGATAGAAGGCACAAATCATTAGCAAAGTCAAGATCCTCCAGCTGTTTGTTGAATGTCCACTGTATTCCTGTTTTCTCTCTTTCTGTTGTTTGTCTCATAACCAAGTCTATGACCATGAAAAAAATTTGTTGATGATAGCAGACTTCACTGTCTGACCCCACTGTGTACTGTAAAGGTCTCTGATAGTTTTCCTTTGTACACTACTTTGCGCGAGGCCTGGTAAAAATCTTGGATGATTTTAATGAATTTCTCTGGGATTCCATAATGTCTCTGGATTTTCCATATCACAGTATGGTCTACTTTCGAAAGCTTTTTCGAAGTCCACAAAATGTATATGTAAGGGGGTCTGCCATTCGTTTGATTGTTCTATGATGACTCTGAGTGTTGCTATCTGGTCTGTACATGATCTTCCTGCATGAAATCCTGCCTGTTCTTCTCAGAGTTTGTCATCCACCGCCTTCTTAATACAATCCAAAAATACTCTGGTCAAAAAGTTGAGCTGAACTCTTGTGTCTTTGTTCATAAGGTTCTGGGTATTATTTTTTGGGCTTACTCTTTTTCTGCTCTGTCTTTGTGCGCCCTCAATTTTATCCTCAGTGATGCTAGAAGGTGGTGGTCTGACGCCACGTCAGCTCCTCTCTTTACTCTAACATCTTGTAGGCAGCGT